>JADQWA010000411.1:0-73159 GCA_018344505.1 Nebria ingens riversi
ATTTGTGTGTGTGTGTGTGTGTGTATCGCTTCCATTGATTGCTACAAGAAATAAACTATATGTCTCGAAATAATAATAATAATAATTAAGAAAGTTAAGAACGCGCGCACAGTCTCGCGCGTCTGTGAACAATTAAAACAATAACTCTGCAAATTCACGACAATCTTCCGCACTTCGTATACGTAATGTAGCGGCGCGACAGAGTTATAAAAGTTTACTAAAGAAGGACGGAGATGGCGAAATTAATATAACCACACAACGCCGCTGCAGTAATGATTGTATAATGACATCTCATAAATCACGCCAGCAAACTTGGATAATCTGTTCTAGTATAGGAACAATTATACCTTTTACAAATTTGTCCACGCCTGGTGAAATATCTGTCAATGTAGCGCGAATTCGTATATTGATTTCTTGATCAGCGACTGCACTCTTCAAAATGTTACGCAAATATTATATTCGAGTGCACACGAAGCCATTCGTTCACTCAGCCGTCAAAACACTTTGCTGTATAGCTAGAAAAATACACGTCAACCGCGTTTCACACTATTCCCTTGAAGTGTGTGTCTGTGTGTCTGTGTGTGTGTGTGTGTGTCAACTTTTTTATTATCATTTCTATGCTGTGTTCTTTCGATAATTTTCTAAAACAACACTTTTTGTATTCGTTCACATGTGCATGGAATAAAATAAATATTTACATTAGAAATAACTTGATTCGTACAGAAATTTTCCTCTCCCAATCGTCACACTTCGATTCAAATAAAACCAATTTTTTTTATCATAATTATGTAACAGCAACAACAAAAATACCCCGAGCTCAATTTGTTGTATTTATACCAACGAAAATAGCTAATTGGTTGATATAAGCAACCATATTTCTAAAGAAATCAGCTGAAAAAGTCGTATATTATACACAAAATCCACAATGTACAAAAGCTAAAAGAATCAGACGTAATGATCCAGAATAATTTAATACTTTTAAAAACCCTACTCCTCCCTCCCCACTCTCCCCTTCGCAAAGAAATAAATATAATTGGGCATTTTACGTCTTGTAATATTTAATAAACATTGAGTGGAAATATCAGTAGTAATCTCTCGCATATTTTATAGTTAGAAATGTGTTTGAATGTGAAATCCGTTCCAGTCCTTTCACACACAATAACGTGATGTTTACATGGGTTCATTCGTCGCGTCGCGTCGCGTCGCATCGCATCACATCGCATCGCATCGCATCGCATCGCATCACATCGCATCGTTGGAACTAGAAACTTACCGTATTTGCTTCGCTGTGTGATTCCAGGGTGAATCGTTGTCATTGGAGGACTGTTGTAAGGCAATTAGTTTGGTTTAGAATTGCCCAGTTTCGGGTCTCACTCACTCACTTACTCAGTGTGTTTGTCAGCTACTCGCCTATTATCCATGGCTTTACTACAAAAACCACAACTCAAGCATACTATGTGTGTGTGTAGTAGCTATTTTGTTTGTGAAATAGACCATGTTCTACTATGACACAGCTGAGTAGTGCTCAGGTGGTTACAACTTTGCGATAACCGTTGACCGTAACATGCTAACAATGACTTGTTTTACTAAAATAAGTTCTTTTAGCAAACAAAAAAGCGTTAAACAAGTATAGCTGATGTTAGAGAACACACACACACACACACACACACAATGTTTCTTTTATCAGTTTGTTGTTTTTGCTAATGTTTGCGCGGTGGCTACTACGTTGTACGTTTAAGTTTTCCTGGTGTTCGAAATGCGTCTCTGGGCAACCAGAAAATCTAATATTATCTTTGTGTTTGTGTGTGTGTGTGTGTATCTTTTCGTTGTAAGATTTCCAATAGAGCGTTTCTATAATCAATAAATTCACCTCGATTGGTACGATTAATTAAAGCCATTATTCAATATCAGAGATCAAAGAAGTGTAGGTTGCGCGGTGCAAATCAAAACCAGATGTATAATTATAAGCCAACTCTCCGACTGGCTGACTCTGAAACGAGCATGGGTTCAAATCACGAAAGATTTTTCCGGTTTGTTAACTTTACAAATTCACGTCACAAAATGCTGTTATTAAGTGCGAATTAATCACGAACGACGTCTCAAAGAAATAATTAACAAACGATGTACGCTTATTATTATAATAATCATATGTCGAAAATAAATAGTTAAATCAATTTTCAACACATTTTTATGCATTTCGTGTTACTATTATAAATAAAAGATTAAATTAATAACACACACACACACACATATGCATACGAAAACGTAAGAAATCAAATCAATATGTTGCTACGTTGTCAAACACCGAGACAAAGTTTGGTGATTTTTTAAGTTAGCTCTGAGAGAGAGAGAAACAGAATAACTTTTTATTTACCTAGTTTAAAAGAAACACACACACACACACAAATGTATTCATTTTTAGACGCCAGGGCCATGGATATCAGGACAGTGAATTGGCAACACACACACACACACACACATCCTGTTATATAAAAAGCTTCGAGGAATGTTTTTCTTTCTATATCAAATATTGAATGTCACAACATCTGCCGATTGTGTGTGTGTGTGTGTGTGTGTGTACATAAAATCGAATAGCACCCTACGTTTTCTGAAAAACTTTGCAAATTTCTATCTGAAAGAAATTTATGATCAAACAGCAAAAATAATAATCTAAACAATTTTATTTTGTATTACTCAATTAGCAGGGCCGTACTCTTATAATGTAATCATTTTTAAACGTACAAACACCATTCTTAGTACGACTACGATATATTATAGTTTTAACCCTTAAACTAAGCGTAGCCGTTATTTTGGTTGATTTATATATTTCAAAATCCCAACTCGTAAAACTGGCAGAGCCACAGTAAAATATATATATTGAGAGAGAGAGAAAGGAGAGAGAATCATAAGTATTTCTATATTGCGTGTTTGGTTGGAAAAGAAGTAAAAATAAAAAATAGGAAGGGTGAAAAAATAAATTAGTTACACTTTTGTTGTTTTTCTGGTTCTGTAAAAAAAAAAAATCTGTTGTAGTAAGTATCAGAAATCGATCATTCTTGGACATTTCAAAAAAGCTATTAGTTTTTTTTTTTCTTCTTTTTTTTTCGGGTGTCAGGTGAGAGTGCTCAAATGACATAGGATCTTGGGAAGGAACGGTCGAATACACACGTGTATATTCTACTTTAGACCACGTGCTTTAGTTCCCACAGGATAAGAAACTGGACAACAATGACCACCACCACTAGAAATGGCCGCATCCTTCTGGCGAAACATATTTATTCAGACTACTAATATCTTTTAGCAAATGCGTATATAACGACTGGAAAATCAAGCTCTAATTAACCCAGTTTGATAGTAGCTTTGTGTTGGCGCGGCGCTAGCTAAGGAACTCGCTAATCAATATGAAAAGCGCTTTTTCTAAAGAATCATCACCTCTGATCATGCTCATAAAATAACGTTATTCTGAAAATGTTATCTAAAAAGTTTCAAGTAGACAGACACTGCTCGTAACTTTCCAGCGCGATAACTGAAATCACGTTGATTTTTTCCACCAGTTTTTACTTCGTTAGCAAATATACTCTTCACCAATTTCAACTTTGAAGATGTTATTTTGAATATTCAAGTAGGTACCTACCACAATATAGGTACCTATATTTGATCATTGCCTTTTTTTTATTTTTATTTATTCATTTTTAGTTCAAACTGATAGGTTGATAAGTGGCCTTTTTATGCGAGTGCTTCACATATACCTAATGGTTAACCATTTCTTTTTTTTTTATTCATTCCATTCTGGTATTAAGTTATTTTCAATAAATATGGTCAATAAATCAATTATTTTATTATATACCTACTTACATTATGACCTTAGTCGCGTATAGGTATGTTTGTATCGTAAACAGTAATATGTATCTCTACTATTGATATATTTGAAGACGTTTTCGAACATTTATATAATCCATTTTCAATAACGTCCAATAGCAAATCTGTTCTGAACGGTTTTACATATGATAGAAACAGTTAAAATATGTCATCATATTTCTAGCTGAACGGTCTGAAAGCCGCGAACATCTCCAATGCGAGAAGTATCGAGATAAAATAGTATACTACTACATATATACACATATATATATATATATATATATATATATATATATATATATATATATATATGTCTGGGTTTGATCAATTGGATTTGAAAATCGGTTCGCTAGAAGCTGATGAACGCGAAACCGGCTGCCCACTATCCTCTTATCCATTGCCCTCTCTCTCTCTCTCTCTCTCTTTAGTTTACCTCCTTTCTGGTGTACGCCATCTTTGAGTAGGATACGGAAATTACTAGTGCCACACTCGACGCGAAATCTTTTCAACATTCTTTTTGTGATAACGTTTGAAAATCAACGATTTATTATTATTGTATTTCGTTCAGTTGAAAACTCAACTACGGATCCAGAAGGCTTATCGATATATATATATAGAATTTAAATGATTTAAAACAAGATTCAGTAAGAGAGAGAGAGACTAGCTAGTTGGAGAAAAGAAAAAATCGGATGAGAATTCGCGGCATTCTGTGAAGTTGATAATAAAATTGTGACAGTGTATACCAGCGAAAGCTTTCAAGATTTCAAATCCAATAAACGGCAACAGAGAAAAAACTTAACCCATTAATGTATAATGCCCCGGAATATAGTTAAGTTCCTAGCACCATTACCAACCTCATAAAAACGAGTACAAAAAAAAAATATATATATATATATATATATATATATATGGAAGCACTACGATTTCTGTTAATTCGTTTAAAATCTATTTCTCTCTTACGGCCATTTTCAACGAAACTAGTGACATTTTAATTAGAAAATAACAGATCCTTAAATGTATTTCAACACCCAATAAAAATCGCTATACAACGACCATTTAAGTGACAATTCCCCATAAAGTCCTATATAAATATCTATATATTTATTTATTTCTTCGAAAACAACAACAACAAAGATTGATTTTCGGGTAGTTGCAAGATGGCGTCTTTGAGACGTTGTCAAATGCCGTAAGGCTAACTTTAATCAAAGCTTCGATTCGTGAAGTGACACGAACTGACAATAATACCAAGATCACACACACACACACAGACACTCAGATCTTTAACTATGGATAGCTGGGTAGTACAAGCATGTGCTTATAAGTGTTGACAATCTATATACGTAGTACTGTAGACAAGAGCCATGGATAAGATGGTTGCTCGCGGATGAACGGATGCCAGAGAATTTATTGGCTATTGGTTTCTTATGTGTCCACTGAGGCGTACAGCCGTGGAAACAGCATTGCGCTCCTAGGTAGCCTTAAGGGCTCGTTCGGTACTTGTTGGCAATGTTTGT
This sequence comes from Nebria ingens riversi, assembly GCA_018344505.1. Lineage (NCBI taxonomy): Eukaryota > Metazoa > Arthropoda > Insecta > Coleoptera > Carabidae > Nebria > Nebria ingens. The sequence goes on from JADQWA010000411.1 coordinate 5,373, forward strand.
ATTCAGGCTCGGATTACCTTAAATTCACCCAGGCACAATAGTCTTCATCATTAAATCTTATATAGGTACTACGTTATAACTAGATTATAAATTAATTCATATTTTCGCTTTTTAAACCATATATTAATTATTAGCGATTAATATTTCGTAATTTTCACCATTTTAGTAACGTCTAAAAAAGATTTGTTATATACCCCCCCCCCAAACCAAATAGAGCGCGGTAATCTTTTGCTTAACGCGACCAATAAGCTTTCTCCGGTCATCCGTAGGCGTGCCAACGTGTTTATATTTATATATTTTAAAAATAAAATCAATATTGAATAGTTTTTGAATGTGTTTAACCTTATTATAATAATAAATAATAATTAATTCGATCTGAAATTGTATTAAAAGCATAAAAGTATAAGTAGATTATAAACACGTGAAAGAGCATAAATCTAATGCACTATTTAAAATATTATTTAACTCTGAAATGTGTGAGTGTACAAACGATAAAAGTAGAATATATTCATGGAACAGGAATACCAACTTTGAAATAAAATATGTCGGTTTATTGTATGATATTGGATAGCTCAATATAGGTATACGCAGTTGGTATACTCGAGCAATAAAATTATGTATATATATATATATATTTTAAAATATCTTCAGTTTTAGTATATATTCAGTAGTATAATGTTTATATGATGTGGATAATATTTTTATGTATGAGACATGTATAACCATTTATGTATGTATGTGTGTGTGTGTGTGTGTGTGTATGTTATTTGTCATCATATATTTAAAATAACTTAAAATATGATTGCTTCTAGGTGAATGAATGCATTTTAATAGATATAGACACTTTTAAATCGTAGATATTTGAAGGTAATACCTACTACATTCGATTTGACATAGGTAGTACATACATACATACATAGCTACGTATTTTGCAATGTCTCTAGCTAACGTTTTCATCTTATTTTACTTGCATCACTGGAATGCGATGCACGTAGGTCTATTAACGTTTGAGTACCATTTAACTATTTCAACACAATGCCATTCCAACCATAATTACATTTAAATTTTATAGAAATGTTATCTTAGCAAACGTTTACACAAATTTTACGTTGAATACATTTCAAAATATTCCGCATTGTCTTCAAATAGAAATTATTATTTTGTTTGATTTCATTGTAGCCTCATATACCTACCTACTACCTAATAACAATAGTGAACCATAACTTTAAACAACTTGTTTTCATACATACTTCAACTACTTGACAAATTAATGAATAGACCCCTTTAGTAGTGACCTTACACATACATATAAAACATTTCTATAGTAAAATGTTACAGAGTTATTACTTAATTCAATTTATAAATACGTCTAAACTAGAATCACAATTTGTTTGAAACAAATATAAAATTATATTTAGATTTTAAAAATATTTTAATATTGATATGACGTCATATTAATGTAGTAAAATCACGTCATGTATAGAGCTTAATGTAACGTCGTAAAACGTATAATTAAAGCCAAACTATGACCTCTTATTCAGGATGTTAAAGTGACCGGAACACAACGTTGAATTAATGTTGGGAAATCACATCTTATAGGTATATGATGTTTATTTCACGTCATAATTTGTTAATGATCTTAATATTCATATAAAGCTGTGTTATTCTTGAGTTAATTCAAGGTCACCGTTGTTAAATGGTAATTAAGATGTCCTATAGTGTTTATGGAATTTGACAAAGTATAGTTGTTGGAAAATATATTTCGAGTTATAGATTTAAAGCTGTTATCGTTTGAGGGAAATATTTATTGAATAGTAAATATTTGCAAAGAAATGTTCTGTATTGACGTTCGTTGGTAAATAAAACTGAGAAAGTAAGTTCATAATTAATAATTTAAGAATATTCGAACTTCTCCGTATAAGTTTGGTTGTATGTATGTATGTATGTATGTAGTCGCACCGGAAGTACGACAGTGGTTGCTTTAAGCCAACGCTGATGGTGGTAGTGGTGGCAAAACGAACAAGTGGTTTCAGAAGCGTGCTCTCTCGCTCTCTCTGTCTCTCCATTGTTGACATATAAGTTGAGAATTGTGTGCCACTGACATAAATATTATTTAACAAAGGGCCAGACCTCATAATAGATTATAAAGGAGTCCCGAGCTCATGGCATGGTCTTTCTTGTTTGTTGCCGGTCGCCGCCGCCGCACACATAAAAGCCATGGGGCGGCGGCGGTGGTGGTGGCGATGATGGCTGCAGCGGCAATGGCTGCAGCGGCAACGGCAACGACGACGACGACGACGGGACGGGATGATTTTTATTGTAAATTGAAAGAGATTTTAGAGACCCGAGTTGATGAGCTCTCTTAATGACAGATAAGGCAACGAATAAAGGAAACAGTGATTGCGCATTATAAACGGCCGACTTGACTCAACCTCGATAACTAACTCTATCTTGCTTGCTTTGCAGAACGTCTCATTAGCTTCTACTTTGTCTTTTCATTGCTGCGGATAGCTCTATTATATAACTATATATATATGCCATCACAGCCCCACGGCTTTAACTTTATTAAGTGGTTATTTCTCTTGCCTTAAACAAGGATCAACATTCCAAACTTGTTAATTACGTTGATTATTATTTTATTTACTATTTTATACCTATAGAGGCCACCAACACCTAATACCACCAAATCAGTCGTATATTCTTTAACGCGCTGAAATGTTACTTCCTTATTTCTATTCGGAATTAAAACAATTGAAAGAATATTTAAATATAGGTCATTAAGCATAAAATATGGATGTATGTAGGTATATTATGAAACAGATAGAGAGAGAGAGAGAGATAGAAATAAACAATAGAGACAATAATGCTTACCTATACAAAACTTGAAATACAAAAGCGATAACAAAACAAAATAGCTCAAGTGCAAATAGGTGCATATTGCAAATAACAACGCGACCGTTTGATTGCCGGGTTAATAATTGAGCGATAAAGATAGGTAGGTATTGGGGATACGTAACTGTGTGTGAGAGAGAGACAGAGATAGGGTGTGCGCGAATCGTGGTATTCGCGTATTAGCATTTCGTTTCCGGGTCGCGGTAATAATTGGATCTACCGGAACCGGATCTGTAATTAGCGCATTCAGTTTCCGTTCAATTGGCCGCCGCCTTCCGAAAAGTCATTCAGCACATTCAACCACGGCACCACCTACTTCGATATTGGAAATATTACCTACCTATTCGGTATTGGCACCCGAAAACGTATTTTAGAATTAGCGGTAATCGAATGGTCGATTTATTAACTTTTATACACTGTTATCCTTGACACTGTATTATTTATGTTACGTGTATACTACCTACCTACTACTTTTTGTTTCGCTACTTTTCACAACATATTTTAAAATTAGCGAAATGATTTATTCACTACTTTCATTGTTGTTCTATTATAATCGATTCATTTGTCTAGACAGTCTATTTGCATCTTTTAATTTAAACATAAAATGTAAAAACGTTATTAAATAATAATTGAAGATAAAAGAAAAACATTTTTTTCTAAAGTAAATATTTTCTGTTGTGGTTTTAAATCAAAAAATTAAGGCTAAAAGTCAATAAACGTCAGACATTTACCTACATCATATAATAGTAATATTTGCCAAGGCGAACGAGCGAACCTTTGATGTTGCTGTGGTTCGCTAATCGACGCAACAATGAATTTCAAGAAACGCTCCAACGAAAACCATAAAGTATATTGACTATAATTCACGTGGGGTTTTAGTGCCGCGGCCTCCAAGGTGTGTCTGTGCGACCGTTATGGTCGGATCGCGTGACCGCGCGTGACGCTTTTCCACGCGTCCTCGCACGGTTTTCCGACCGACATCGCACACATGCGAAAATATATATATACCATTACTTGACATCAAAAACTGTGAAGACAACTTTGACCAAAATTAATATTATTTCTAGTTTCATAACTATATTATTATTTTTTTTAATATATATATATATATTCCCTTTAATACGCTAACAATACTATACAATTGAAATTACACAAAAGAAAATTCAAAATTGATTTCAGACCATTTGACACTCGAGTACAATCAACGCCAAGAATAATCAATCATAATTACAGTCTTCGCGGCCCTAAATTCATTTAGCACTTTTCTAGTTTAATAAAAAAAAATAAAAAGTGCCACAGCCATTCACTATAGGAACAATATATTATAGAGTTTCAAGCCAATTTTTAATATCGAAATCAATCAATTTCCCAGTTTTGCTGAGTTGGCTTCATGGAGGGCGAGCAGTACACACAAATTTAGCAGGGGGGGTGGACAAACCTATATTGACTTTAATATCAGAAATGTCTACTCGACATTATACATACTAGCATAATTGGCCATCAAAATGACTAAAACTTTCAAGTTTACTGCTAAAACAAACATATAAATTCGACTTGGATAACTAAGGCGGCAGACATACATAGTTATATAAGAATATATAAAGACCGCACGTTGAAATGTGTATGCGGGAAGTGAACGGTCGTCGGCCGGTAACATTTTCGATTGTCGGGCTTTGAATATTTCAGATGCGATTTATGTAAATAAATGTTGATAGTGATTGTTGACATGTGATTCTTTTTAGGTCCAGCTTTCTGGGGTCTCATCAATCCTGAATGGTCGCTGTGTAATAAAGGTCGCCGCCAGTCTCCGGTGAATCTAGAGCCCGCCAAACTGCTATACGACCCAAATCTACGATTGCTCCACGTTGACAAACACCGGGTAAGAGGATTTAATTTTAGGACAAAGGCTTACGGTCTCCATTGACGCACAATGTGTTCCACCAGTGATAAATTCGTAAACCAAACTATTTACTTAACCTACTGACCCTTGAAATGTGATGATATTGTTTTATATTAATCCGGATACGTTGCAATGCATCACAACGCGACCAAGCATCAACTTAGGCATTAAGATAGATAATGTTTCAAAGTTCTAGCAAATTCTACTCTGCGCGAAAAAGTTTCTTTAGGAAGCTTTACATGGATTTAAAGTAGATCTTTTGAAATTACCAAATATTTTACAAACATATATATATACAACGTGGTTTAACTTAAACTTAAAATCCTTTTAGTATTTATAGAAATTTATAGATACACGTTCGAATATTAATTATTTTTCTGTTGTGTGTGTGTGTGTGTGTATGTGTGTACGCGCGCGCGGATGTGTAGAGGGGATGTGTGTGTTTGTGTGTGTGTACGTGTGTCGGGGTATGTATTTGCGTGTTCGTCTGTGTGTGTGAGAGAGAGCTGTGTGTGTTGTTGTGTGTGTGTGTGTGTGTGTGTATTGGTGTGTGTGTGTATATGGTGAGTGTATGTGTGTGTGTGTGTGTAGTGGTGTGTATGTATATTGGTGAGTGTATGTGTGTGTGTGTGTGTGTGTCTGTCTGTATGTGTGTGTCTTGTGTGTGTCTGTGTGTGGTGTGTGTGTGGCTGTGTGTGTGTATGTGTGTCTGTGTGTCTCTGGTGTGTGTGTGTGTGTGTATTGGTGTGTGTGTTGTGTGTTTATTGAATAAAAAAGTAGTTTTAGTTGAATTTTGTAAAGAATAAAGTCTTATTTGTCGCAGGTGAGTGGTTCAATCACCAACACTGGGCACAGTGTAATTTTCACCGTGGAAAATGATACCAGACATCACATAAATGTGACCGGCGGTCCATTGAGCTACAAGTACCAGTTCCACGAGATCCATATCCACTACGGCCTGCACGACCAATTCGGTTCGGAACATTCGATCAACGGATATGCCTTCCCGGCTGAGGTAGCTTTCAATAATACAGATTTGTTCACACATTATTCAAACCGTCACTATGGGTGATTTAAATATGAAATTATTTAAAACTTCCATTCGAAATAGAGTTTGGACTCGACGCTTATATATATATATATATATATATATATATATATATATATATATATATATATGTATGTATGTATGTATGTATGTATGTTGGTACATATTAAATCAATTCGAGTGTAAAAAAACATATAAAATATGAGTATCCGATATTCGAGTCTGTTCTAAGTAAAAGCACTTGGAATTCGAGGGATTTTTAGCCGCGTGCTGCCAGCAAAAAGCTTGAGCTTTCACGTCACCTGTGCTTGAACGGAAAAGCACCCGGTCAGTGTGTGTAAAATTTAATATATTCCCTCTGCCAGTTATTGAATTTTGTTTTGAATAAAACTTTTCTACGTATGTATGTATGTATGTATGTATATTTCCTATAGGTAGGTATTGTATGTACCTACTGTTTTCATATATTCCACAGCACCAATCATTAGTATTTATAATTTTCTTTTCAGTAAAATATAATATCATACCATTAATTCCTTATTAATATTTGATTGGCAATACATATTTTTGCTTTGAATAAATAAATAAGCAAGCAAGCAAGCTTAGAGTAGGGAAATGAAACAATATAACATCGAGTACAAAAGGCTGCGTTGCGTTGCGTTGCGTTGCGTTGAGGTGCTCGTCAGTGGCAACTCAAGTACGCAATATTGTGGCTCTTTACAATTAGCTATTAGGTGCTTATGGAAATCATTTCGACTTGCCGTTGTTTCACGTTTAATATTTCCCTCAACATGTCCACTTGAAACTAATGAAAAGGCCGCTATGTCTAAACTTAAATTTCCGCTCGTTCCATTTTTATCCCTAAGCCACCTCTGCACTCACTACAGACCAGTGCACTTACAATTTGAAATACGGACTCTGGAGACTCATATATCGATTTTAGTATAACAAGATCAGGCAGTGCCACACCGAAAATAATAAATAAAATTTAGGTTACCTACCTATATTTGATATAAGTCGAATTGACTTATAGTATGTTTCATAGTATATGCACGAAACTAACGTATGTACATACATACATACATACATACACACACACATACATACATTTGACTATCTGTAGGTATATTTATTGGTATATCTAGATAACTAAAGGTTGTGGCTCAATATTTATTCGCTAGTTGGTTTTTTTTTTTTTTGTGGAATAGTACGAATTTATTGCAGTCTCGCAGCTGATGAAAATATATGCAGTCCCATTGTTAGCGCGAGTTCAATGTTTTTTTGTTGTTGTTGTGGTTCTGCCTTAACAACAGACCGTCAATTTTTTTTCGCAGGTCCATTGTTTTGACGTGAGAAATTAAGTTATATTTCAAAAATCGCTAGGGTGGCGTGTGCTCAATTTTAGTGCAGTATTATATTAGCTGTCAGTAGCAGTTGTGTTTATTGTATTATAATTTAAATGAAAATATTTATTAATTTAATCAACATCGTATCAATAACAATCGAACAGTAATACAAGTCATACCGCTATTGATATAAGCATTATTGTTCAGTATAATTATCAATTTGACAGGGAATGTATAGAATTCAATTATTAATATCTATTATTTAAATATGCATTTACAAAAATGTGGATTTTACTACAAAAAATATTTAAATATAATATTTGATTTAATAATTCGTTACAACTAATTATTTTATTTGTCAAATATTTCAAACTGGTGTGTGTCTGTGTGTCGGAGTATGTGTGTGTGTCGGTGTGTTGATATTTAGTGTATTTTTGTGAGTTAGTTAAATAAATAAAAATAAAAAAATCGTTGTAGTGTAAAAAAGAAAGTCCACGTAGTGAGTCGGTTGTCAAGAATATAATCAAGCATGCATAAAAATTGCTTGTTAACTGAATAGAGAGTATAGTATATATCTGATATAAATTTCGCAGTCCACGCAAAAATAGATCGTATCAAAATAGATGATGTTCGATTTTTCAAACAAAAGAACTAAGCCCAAGCATATGCACAAGTGAATGCAATATGTATCATACACATGCATACATATATTTGTGAGACAACTACCGTAAATTGACAGAACCAATTTGTCTTTCGCAATAGTTGGCGGAAAGAACACGAGATCTGTATGATGCTGCTATGCTACTACCGCACCGCCCCGCACCGCGTCGCGTCGCGTGTACTTGACTTGTCGGCTTTAGATGAGTGTGTTTGCACTGAATATAGTGCCGTTTGAAAGACTAACCCTTGACAATTTTATACAACTCTGTCTTTGTGACTATGTATTATTATACTTTCGAATACGAGGCAATACTTTGAAATGCTTTGTAATACTAAGTAATAGGGAGGATTTTCTGATTATAAAAGCGATTTTTAACAAGGTTCAACTACATATGTACGTATGACATATATGCATGTATGTAGGTATATAAAAACGCTGATTCAAACATGATTATCAAATATCAACATGGCTCTCGTACATACATACATACATACACACATACATACGTGAACCTTTATTTGCAAAATGTATTCTTTTATACAATTTATTAGTATAGTAATACAAGCAACATAAAACATATGTATGTTCCAACTTGAACATTGCACTAATGTGAGTTAGTGTTAGTGCATCCTTAATTGATATTTGTGGTCACAATTGGAATCTTGCAGATAACTATACACACACACACACACACAAATAATTAATGTATACGTCTGGCTATACATGTTTGTATGTGTGAAATGGTCGAGTACTTATATGAATATAGATTCTCTCGAATGTCTCTGAGGGTACACTTTGTACTCCGGCGTCTGCCCACCGCCCGGAATAGAGATAGATCATTCTACACCACCAGACTATGTGCAAATATACACTCAACCACTTATTGTGTTTGACCAATAACATGCGCAGCATAATGCATATGTCAATAAAACCTATTTATTCGCTTTCTCCAATCATAATCAGTGCTTTCTGTTTTCTTATACGAAATAATATATAACTATTGTAATCGATCTTCAAATTTAGAACGGAAATACTACATTTGACCTTTCTTCATATCTTTAGTCACACGTGTGTGTGTGTGTGTGTGTATATATGTGTGTGTGTATCGGTGTGTGCCCAAGACAATGTGTATTTTATACCTCTCTCTCTCTGTGTGTGTGTGTGTGTGTGAGAGAGAGAGAGAAAAAGCGCGCGCACCTTACACCGGAAGTACAAGTTATAGACATTTTGTATAGTTTCTGCATCATTTTCGAAACGGTTGCGTTTACAATAAAAATAGTTATATTCAAAATGATGTTTCACATAATTTTTGTTTAAAAAGTTTTTTTCAAAAACCGTTCCGTAATAAGTAACTTGCTATTGAACTTTTTAAATTTCTTATTTAGGTTGCCATAGTTGCGTATGGATGGCAATTTATATTTAATAAATCATATTATCAACTATGCCTGTCAATATTTTAACAGGAAACACACAATAGACTAAAATTATTTGGGACTTGACATTTGACATCAATTGTGCAAAATAAATTGAGAGAGAAATGTTAAAAGGTTAATAATAGATTCAAAATATTTTCATATTGAAGAATATATTCGACATTTATTTGATATCTAACAAATTTCTGCCCATAATAATGACTAATATAATAAATAAATATATTTGCTTGAATTTTTAAAAATTTCATATCAAAACACTATGAATTTAAATTATTATTAACAAAATCTAAATTTCTCAGCAGCAATATTTATTTCATATGCAATATCATTTCCCAATAACCAATCAATGCAATTATAATATATTTATTTACTTACGCGATTTATATTTGTTTTATTTCATATGTAATTATTTCTTTGTTTAACAAACAAAGCTTGGCAATATTACAAAATATATTTTAAAATCACTATCAGTAAACTGACAGTGCTAGTTAGAATAAAAAACATAATAGTACAAATAAGTTTAGAAAAGCAGCCATTAAAAGATCAGAAAAGATATATATTTTCCAAAAGACAGTTTCCCCTCTAAGCATCCCCCCATTGGGGTAGTTCAGCACCCTCTTGGTGCTAATTCAAAGGGAGTAATGCATTGTTCGTGTTGAGAGTCCAGGGGATGAAAGACGTTAGTTGAAACCGGGTGGGTGGGTAGGTTATAGGGATACTCTTGACGTGCAGAGGTCAATTTGCCGGACAGGTCACTCGTTGGCGGTCCCTTTCGGCCCTAGTCCTCTTACGCATCACGTAATGCCTAACGATGGACTTTATCTAAAGATTTCTATTTAATAATAATTACAATAATACCACTGCAATCCAAATTCATCTTCTACAGTAAATTAAATTTTCTCTTATAAGAATATAAAAGTCGAGGAAGAAAACTATAAAAACAAATCCATACGATATTGTTCTCCGGTTTGGTTACTTAATTAAAGTTTTCTATTATTATTTGCGTCTGTACGTATCATAACAGTAACGGTTATCGTAAGTTTCGGTACAATGTCGTACGTGAACACTTGTGTGTCGCACTTCCGGTCGTTTTAATATGTCCAGACGACGGCGGTGGCGCTAGTGGTTAGTGGTAGTGGTAAGGTAACCGCAGGGAACCATTAGGCAGCCGTTTGTTACTATCCCAAGGAGCAGATTACAGTTAATCGGGATATTTAAGTTATAGTCGCCAGACACTTAGTACAGATACTACAACAGCATATTTTGATGGTCGATTTTCACTCACAGTATATTCTTTTTAAATTTCCTGCAATGCTATTGGCCAGGCAGCCAACAAAACTAAACTATGTAGAGAGAATCGGTGATGTAGTGAATATTATATGGTCATTTATGCCCGAAGTTGACTGTAACTTTTTGATTGATTTATTAAGTTATTAAAACTGTTCCGCACTAGAGCATCTTATACGTAGTAGGCATATATGTATTAAAATATTCGAAAAAGAAAGCAGAATGGTTGTGCGTTTATTTATAATATGGAAGTTGTGTTATGGTTCAACGTAAAATGTGCAGAATGATGGTGGAATATTTTAGTAATATATTTAATTTTCAACACTTTTTTCCATCAGCGTTATTAGAAAAAGTTTCTACATTGAATTTAAATGCGTATACGCCACTTTGGCATGTGCGTGTGATAATACTTAGCACGTAGCACGTAACAGCAAAAACGTGGTGTGAAAACAAAATGATACTTTGCATACCTATAGCTACCACTTGTATAACACGGCTTCTTATGATACTATCTTAACAAGATTTCAAACCTTGACAAATTTTCATTCCCACTACATTCATTTGTTAACACCTTTTCTATTTATTGATAATCATATTATACACATGTGACTTAAATGTTTAAATATTCTTCAGGAATTACGACATCATTATCAGTAATTCCGGTCACTCCTAAACCGGATATTGCGTAAATTGCTCCATCACCAGCATGGTCTATGGCCGTATTGGTACCACAATGTTTCGCCGTACCCACATATAACGTTTTTTTATCCAAACCACCAAATTCTAAAGCTACGATTTTCAATGCTGGTATTGGAATCGTCCAAAGAATTTCTTTGCTAGTTTCATCATATTGAATTACCTGAAAAATCAATCTAATCAATCATTATCTAATAACGCTAGTATAATTACGTAATCCTATATTGATTAGCGCATGCAATGATTATCTATAGGTACTGTTGCATCTAAACTAGTCCAAATGACGTATTTCCACTTATCTGCACGCGCTTATCAGTCATAGGATTAGGTATATTATTTATTTTTGTTTTGCTTTCGATTCTTGTCTATGTATTTTTGATTCCTGGACTCTCATCACCCAGAAAATCCTACCGGTTTCTCTTGGTGGACACCCATCCAAGTATTCACCGCGCAGGGCTTTGCTTAACCAAACAATCTTTTGATAGTAGAATTACCAACGCGCCAGCCCGTCGTCCATAACATAATTATTATAACTATTACTTTCATAAGACTAAGCATACAAATTTAATATTTTTACTTTCTTATATAAATGTATATATATAAGGAAGTATTGTAATCATGAAAGAAAAAAGTACAAGATTTTAACGGAAAAAACATCTTTTGACCTTCCCTGAGTCGAGTTTGACTATTTATAGATTCCATATGTGTGTGTGTGTGTAAATCGTTTACAGCCAAAACGGTTAATGCTATATTCATGAAACTTTAATCATAAGACTTGTGTATGACTCGCAAGAAAACGTTTTATTTTTGAAAATAATATTCCAACCGGAAGTGCAAGTTTACTCTAGTCAGTTTTTAAGAATTCTGCAATATCTCCAAAACGGCTGCACTTACAGAAAATATACTAGTATTCAAAATGAAAGATATTAATATTATGCATAACTTTCGTTATAAAAGTTTCAAAAAGTGTACCGATTACAAGAAAATTACTATTTACATTTTTAAATCTCTTATTTATGTTGTCATGGTTACGTAGGTATAGGAAGATATCTTTATGACATATAGTTGTAGTGTAAAAGAGTTTCAATAGTTAGTAAAATATTAAAAATAGTATATATAAATATTTTGTTAGGTTCTTAGTTCATTTAAAGACTAAAACATCTGCAGTGTATTGCACTGGACTTTCTTATACGTATTAGGCATATTTTGTTTAGATGGAAAGGTTATTAAAATACAAAATCTTAACAAAATATGCCTAATACGTATAAGAAAGTCCAGTGTAATAGACTGTAGATGTTTTTATAGATTTTTATTTTTAAAGAAATTAATTTTTAAATTTGCGCGTTATGGATGACGTTAGAAAGAGTGTTTTTTTTACGATATACGACTAGTGACACTTTCTTACAAATGTAGGTAAAATTTTGACCACTTTGTTGTTAATCTGGTTTCATTTCATTCGCCTCACTGGTGATTATCGTATTTAGGACTGTTTTCTGCTCGAAATTTGACACAAACAGCTTAAAACAACATTGATATTGTTAGTTCAACAGGTAATTTGATTTGGCTTTCTGAATCATTAATTAAAAGTTATCGCGCTCTTTTAGGGGTAGATACAACATTCTCTTTCTGACGTCACTGAAATGGTGTAAATTACAGGATTTTAATTGCTATTAATGAATAAACGATATATGCACAAAATTAAATTACAATCAAACATTATTAGTAACTTAGAATCAAAAATAAACTTACTGTGCCTCCATACATCATGCCTATCCATAAATACCCAGTGGTATCCAGAACGATATCAAATGGTATTCCATCTATTTTGTGTTCTGATAATTTAAAAATAATACTTCGATTCGCTAGAAACGTTTATAGTTATATTATATAATATTTTTTTGGCATTTAAGTTATATATATATATATATATATATAGTATATATATATATATATATATATATATATATATATATATATATTGTTCATACATATTGTTCCAGTTTCCAAGTCGAAATCATATTTGTAAATGATCCCTAAGCCACTATCCACTAAATAAAAAGATTTATAATCGTTTGTCCACGCCATACCAGCTCCAGAAATCAAGTTGTCCTCCATAATTTCCGGAGTGCCCAAATTGTAGATTTTATACAACTTTCCTTGGCCACTGAAATCTTTACCTTCTGAAGCTGAAATTTGAGCATATTATAAGCGAATATTAAACTCCTAAACAGAAAAACTTACAATACCACAATCGTCCAATTTTATCAATTTTCCCTTTTAGGAAAACTTCCCCATAACTTTCCGAAATATTATAAATAACAGAAAAAGCACCAGATAAATTATTGGCGGAGCCTGTGACCACAACTAAAACTAAACTATTGTCGACTCCGACTAAAAACTTTAGATTTGTACTGTCATTTTTAATAGGAAAAATAGCAGTTGTTTCATTTCCGACTAGAATAAAAATCTTGTCTTTATCTTTTTTGATTATTCATACCTACGTATATAAATGTGTACTTACCATTAACAAATAACTGATTAAATCTACCGTCACTGGGTGTATAACGTCCCATAGCTGGTCGATATCGATCAATATAAGCGATTTTCTCACCCATATCTGCCCAGAATAATCCTCCAGCATATGTGATTGCTTTTGATAGTTGTTGTACGATAGGCCCTCCGGTTGCAAGTCCTAAATTCCCATTTGCGACATTTTTTATATAACTATACTCAAATTCGCTTGATCTAATATATAAATAAATACATTAATTTTAATATAATATCTAGGTTTTATTTTAAAATATATAATTACGAGTATTTAAATAAATACACTAGAAGAATGCTTGTAAATATGTTCATTATTACTGCATTCACTGACGTTGCATATAAAACTAAGTAACGGTATTTTGAAGCAGTATTTATATAAATATGAGATGTGAACAAAAAAACTGACGTTATGTTGTGGTTTTAAAACCAGTTTGAATAATCGACTAGTGTACTTATTTTGAATAATCTAAAACTTCATTATAGACATTTATTTATCGGTATCTTCAAAAACATTTTAGTGCATAATTTATACATTCGAAAACACAAATTTGTTTATTTTTTCCTTTAAAAAAAACAAATGACTATTACTAGATAGAAATAAATTCACGTAATGTTCCGCTAAAGTAAATTATTACCAATTCCAAAAAGAAATACAATTAATACTAATACATTTGTTTCAAGAAGCAGACATAAATTGGTGACCGGTTATTGCGATTTTGATACCACAAATTAATTGATTTAATCATTTCATTTCCTTTAATTAATATGTTCTGCAACAAATTGGGAAACATTCATTTAAGTTGCGAAATTATTTTTCGTTATTAGAATTATATAATGGAAACAGAATTTACAAATCACTGTTTATTACTTTCTACATTTTCGAACTTGAAATCTTATCGGAAATAAACGTTTTAACCATCACGTCTGTCTGTCTGACCCTGTGCGCGCACGCTCTCTCTCTGTGTGTGTGTGTGTGTGTGTATGTGTATCGCTGTGTGTGTGTCGTCGTGTGTGTGTGTGTGTGTGTGTGTCGAGTGTGTGTGTGTGTCGGGTGTGTGTGTGTGTGTGTGGTGAGAGATGAAAGAGAGAGAGAACCAAATAAATAATAATAATTCTTTGAATTTTTGATATTTTGATTTTTTTTTAATTTAAACAAAATATATCTACTACATATAAGAAAGTCAAGTGTTAAACATTGTAGATGTGTTTTAAAGTTAATAATATTAGTCCCTAAATGTAACCATGTAAATGTACGTAGGTATATGTAAGACAATGATGATTTTGAGATATAATATGTAGTTAAAATACCATCAACAACGTTTATTCGTTGTTCAAATAATGCTATAGTCTTTTATATGGCCATAAAAAAAGTATATCCGTAGGCTTCGGAGGACCAAACACAAAATTCGGTGAAATCGGTAAATCGTTTACGGAAAACGAAATAATATAAATCCAAGCACACAGACACAACAAAGATCTTAAACATTCCCGTCCTATTATGTCTCGATTCTCCGCGCTTTTCTTCTTTCGCACAAACGGCAAAAAGCGCTTCGCCTATTGTTGAATATCATCCAAAAAAAAAAAAAAATACAGCCGTAAACAGAACGTGATGCACAGAGGACCGTATCCAAACATTTCTCTGTCTTAAACACTATTTTTACTACAAACTAACCATCACAACACTAAAGTTACCGACAGATTCTAGTTTTAATTCAACAAATGTCATCTTAGATTAAAAACGTCTCCAAAAGTAGTGTTGAAAAATAACAAAGCCAATACTGTCAATAGCCAAAAGGCATATATATATATATATATATATATATATATATATATATATATATATATATATATATATATATAAAATCGAATATTGACATCGGAGCAATCATAATATTTACCCAATGTGTGAAAAGTATAAGAGGAAAACGAAAGAATCATAAAAATAAAATCACATATAGAATCCCAGCCGCGTGGTGCCGCTGTTTGCCGCTATTTGCCGCTGTTTGGCGCTGCTTGGCACTGCTTGGCGTGAAATTCACGCAATAAAGTGATGATTGCTCTCAAAGCTTTACGGTTCTGTTTCATCTGTTTCAGATCCAGATTTTTGGGTTCAACTCACAACTCTATTCGAACTTCTCTGAAGCTTTGCATCGCGCCCAAGGGATCGCCGTCATTTCACTTTTGCTACAGGTAACTCTCTCTCTCTCTCTATTTATTTATTTATTCAAGTCTCGATCATTGATCATTTACTCGAAAGTTGCAACTTGATTTATAAATATTTCTCAAGAATTATTTCTTAAATAGAGAACTGTGTCGTCGTCGTCGTCGTCGTCTAAGCGTAAATGTAATTAGATAAGGTAGAAACGTAAAATATAGAAACTACTACGTAGAATGTGAGCGGTGGACGCGACGAGACGCGACGGAGGCAGGATGGCAAGTAAAGAGATAACGAACAAGAAAAACGTTAGTGAACGGAAATCGGAAAAGACGATCGGTGTAATAAACGTGAGTGGCACCTTTTCACAACCTCTGCACTCAGTTCTATATGTCCTCGGATTCTTGTCAACGCAGGTCTAGAATCAGGAATTATTTCCAACATATATTGCTCCGACTTTAACTACGAATTACTCCATTTGTATTTGTTCAAAATTTACTTTATCCTACATCAAATTATAGCCTGATTTATTGCCTATTTAGTAATATATATATATATTTAAATTCGTTATAGTTTAATTGTTAAAATATATTAAAACACCCCTTGACTAAATACTTTATAGCAGATTTGAAGACCTTCCTCCTACTATGAAAACAATTCAAAAATAACTTCACCATACATCAAATTAAAGCGTATTTTATAGCCTTTGTTCTGATGTACTAGAAATTTATTTTTGCGTTAGCTTCCAACATGAAAACCGGTATTTTACCAGTTGAATTGTTGAACGTACTTTGTTGTTTACACAGTGAATTGAATATTGAAGTATCTTTACTTAAAACTATTCGAAATAAACTGTATTACATATCAAATTGTAGCTTATTGTTAACGCTGTCTTTTTAGTACCTATATTGGTAAATGTATTTAAGCGTTCGAAAACAAACACATGTTGAATGTTCTCAATATAGGTATTATGTTTGAACTTTGAACCGTTTTGACCTGCCAGGTAGGCAAACACATAGAATTTATGAGCCATGTGTCACCAGTGACATCATTGTTTGTCTATAATTGAACATTGGACAATCATTGGCCGAAAGACAGATGTAATTTAGTGAATTTATCAGTTGCTTCATTGAAACCAAATTATACAAAACAATTAATCATGCCGCACCGCGCTGCGCCGGTTCTAGAAGAACTTTGATATATATGGAAGTCATCATTTACTGTTTGCAACAAGACAAATTAAAGCCGGGTTCTATTGTTTGCAATGGCAACCGTAGATCGTAATGATATTTTTCTTTCGTCTCGAATAAATTCTTTTGATGTCACAGCACGAGTATTTAATTTTATTATCTTCTTTGACAATTATTTGAAAAGGATTGCTCTGCTTTGCGATGGATGGATGGATGGATAGATGGTTGGTTGGTTGGTTGGTAGGCAGTTTAAAGTTTAGTAATTCTTTCAAACGCATTGACGTCATCTTAGAGGTGTTTGTTATTTATTTTTTATATTTTTTTTGTTAAATCAGAAACTGAATCAAACATCATGATTGTCACTTGTTGTTAATTACCTAGTTACCAGCTGTCGCGTACTTATAATGAACTTTACCCTTCTGTTCTTTGAAAGAAGAACGTTGACAAGGTGAGGCGGGAGGTATAAGGGTTGTTGTGTATTAATAAGAGGTGAAACTAATTAAAAATATATAATTAATTTCGTAAAACAACAGTGGCTGGCAGTGCGTTTTTGTTGTTTGTTGTTCATAATAAATAATAGCCTGGCTATTTAGTGTTATGAATTATGAGTGCAAGTACTAGAAAAGTATAGAGGTGCGCGCCATGTGCATAATAGAAAAACACGACTGAAACATGCAACCTCCATAACTTCGAGTTATCTGAACATTTTATTATTGTACAACGATGTATTTCATATTCTCTTCTGTTGTTTCTCCATTTTGGCGCTGGAAAATAATAATGGAGACGTTGCAACGCGAAACGAAATTTGAATAATTGATACTTTTGTCTTACACTGGCCAGCTAGCTAGCTATAGCTAACGTAGGTAGGTACTTTATTTTCAGTTGTTCCATTAGCATGTCCTGTTCCTTCTTCTTCTTCTTCTTCATCATTATAGCCCTTACAAATTATAATATGAACAATATCGATTTACGTTACGTCACTTTGTATAATAAATTGTTTCAACTCAAAGATTAAATTACTTAAATACACCCTGATTAACACCGGACAAGGCATTAATATAAAAACTAGACATTTCTACGCGAATTAACATCGCATCTATACTATAGTGCATAAATTCGCAATTAATAACCATTCTCGTCTACCCTAATTATATTTTTAACGAGATTAATTCTCATTTACGCCAACAACAGCGTTCATGTGTAAAATATCAATCTCCGGTATTATAATATTATGTACCTACTTGCCATCATCAACAATAGATCAATCCTACACACACACACACACACACACACACACACACACACACACAGCGACACACACATACACAGCGACACACACACACACATACACAGCGACACACACACATACACGCGTACACACAGACAGACACACGAAACTCCAAATGAACACACTCGCCAAGTATCCATGATTCTCCCCTTATCCCTTATGGCTTATAATTTACCTCCTGATGCTGTCCCTTGTAACTGTTTACATTCTTGTACAACAACTTGAACGCAACTGTAACGAGAATGTTGTGGTTGTCGATTCGGGACGAACTTACGAAATAATAAAGATATAAGTTAGAATTTCGAATGTTTGGTGCTATATGTAAATCGGATGTAGAATCACATTTAGTGTGTGAATGAATCTATAGTCAAGTTTAGCAGTGATATAGGAAGTGGTGTCTTCTAATCAAATATAGGAATAAGCTTTCGTCGTGTGTCAATAGATAATATTCGTTGTTCATTAAAGTTTATACAAAGTTGAATGGTAATAGGAATGTAAAACAAAGCTTGCAAGCAGCTAGTACCATTGTGCCGTGCTGGTTGGAGAATCGTAAGTTATCTGTTGAAACTTAATTAGCTAATGACATTAGTCTCCATTGTACGGCCAATGTCCATTAGGAGTCATTCCCTTTCCACGGTAGGTACCGTAATAGTACCGTAATAGTACCGTAGTACCAATTGTACCCGGCTACAAACGAGGATCAATCATTCAAAGACCATACTATGTATTTCGTTTCTATAATTTAATTGTCATCAATGATAATGACAAAGTTATGTACTACATACATATACCGGACACTATGCGAAGAGGGAATATCATTTGTTCGAAATATCGATTGCGTGAGAAACATTTTTACGGATTTTTACCCTTTTAACTAAAACCAAACTTACTTTACCGTACATATAACAAACTACTATTCCATAGAACTCAAACTTCTTTTTGACCAAATTCAATTTCAGTCATTTCTTGTTTACTACTATACTTATATGATATTAAACCCAAGGTTCCTTTTTTGAACCTTTTCATCCTTAAAACTAATGCTAAACTAATTTTATTACACACCACAAAAAAGGGCATTAAATTATCTACAATTTCATATATAAATAAATTACTTTCAACCAATTTAAAATAAAGATATATGTTAGTAAAGTTTAAATACATTTTACAAGTTGATTAATAAAAACACGCATCATTCTCGGGCTATTTTTAACCCTTTAACTAACGCAAAAATATGATTAGTATATATCAAAAGAAAGACCATGAAATTACCTACAATTTGATATATGATTAAGTTATTGTTAAATAACTTGAAATAAAGAAATGTGTAGATAAAGTTTAAATATATTTTACAAGCAGTGAAGATAAGTGTTCAACAACACTCGATTAATAAAAACATACATTCGTTCTCGGGCAATTTTCAACCCTTTAACTAACGCAAAAATATGATTAGCATATACCATAAGAAAGGTCAGGAAATAAGCTACAATTTGATGTATAATAAAGTTAATTTTAAATAAGTTAAAGTAGAGTTATTTACAATTAAAGCTTGATCGAGTTTCTGATACAAAAAATACACTAAGCCAGTTATCGTTACCCGTGCAGTACGACATATGTTTCCCTAATACCCAAACTGTTTACGGGTCTTTAAACCAATTGAATTAGAACAAAAATAATGTTTAATCAAGTTAAACGCGTAATTCAATTGTCTACACTGCCCCCAAAGTATAAATAAAACATGTATAAATCTTATAATATGTCGTGCATCAAAACAAACTTGAAGTAACATTTAATATATGTACAAATATAGGTTTAGTGGTGAGGCAACGTATAGAGGCAGTTATCAGTGGTTTGCTGATGTGTAGCACAGCACTCCTTGTGCTGTTATTGAAAATGATGATAGCGTATTGTCGGTGAAGGATTGTAGTTGATGACCGAATTGATTGGTATAAACGTATAGAGGTTAATCAGAATAAATGATGCGGAATTAATGCAGGTTATCAAGTGGTACGTTTGTTTAAATTAGGGTGCAAAGAGGATACCTGAATTAGCCCGAATCATTGTTACTGACAACCGGATGATAACTTTATATATTTATGGATCTAAAATTAAATTATGATGTCAATGTTTTTGTATTTCTGTAAGAGTTATGAACAATATATAGGTTGTGTATCGTTATCGTGACACTGGATATTATTATATAATTTAATATTAAGATAAACAAATACGCGTACCTAAATAAATTATAAACAATTTCATAAATAATGGTGTACACACATAAATTAAAATAGATGCATTTGTAGATTTAAATGTGATATTATTCGAATTAGCATATCTAATAGAAATGCCAACAAAGTGTCATCACTAAACAATAGATCAAAAAAAAGTAATAATAATAAAAAAAAAGTTGCGCGCCAGTGTCGTTTTGACAACAATTTATTCCGGCGATTATGCTATCACATTATTCCACAACTCACAGAATGACTTTAACATAAGTTAAACAAAGTTTGAACTTTCCGTTTAGCGAATAAACCAATGTAATCTGGACATACACACACATACACAAGTGTACTATGTTCGCTTGCGGAAAGTTGACGGGGCAAATTAAAAAAGTGGTTCAGCATTTTTATGCTAATAAGACACTTGTCCAAGTTTTGTGTTATAGCCCAAAAGTAATCATGCAAATTCTTTGTACATTCTTTTATAATGTAAGTGTCGCTTAAATGACGGCAGGTGGCGCTCGCGGCGGCGGCGGCCTTGTTGCACCAGAGACAAAGTATCCCGTGTTTTATAATGATTGCGAGGGTGGACCGATTTAAATTACATTAGATGCTACACTGCATACACAGCGACGGCAAAAAAAAATTACGTACGCTCCATTTTACCACTACCATATGCTTCATTAGATCTCTCTCTCTTATACCTAAAGGTCATTCATTAACTTTGACTACCAGTTGCGCCAATGCTTGTCCACAAAAATATATAATTAGATTTTTTTTTTAATTTACATATATATATATATATACATCCCTAGCTCACTTGTGGTAAAGCAATTTTCATTCTTAAGACGTAATTTAAGTCTCCAAAAAAAATTCGGTGTTAGAGTTTAAGGCGTGTGTAAGATGCACACGCCTCCTATTATTACAGGAAGTGTTTTTCGACTTTCTAACCAAGTCTAATCAATTTCAAATGTCAATTTTGCATATGAAGACTACTTAATCCTATCAAATTAAATTTATATATTTGGTCTGTAAATTTATTTAAATTTTCAACTAATACTGCGCATATTATTCTTTGTCGTATTTTTATAAATTCCTATATATATATATAAATTTTAGCATATATGACAGGTCAAGCAGAGATGTATGTTTTTGACATTTCATTCTTGTTCACAGTTGGGTGACCTGTCCAATCCTGAATTGAGGATCCTCACAGAACAACTAGATAAAATTAGATATGGAGGTAAGTTGAACTCTGTAAAACTTGTAGTATTTTAATTGCGCCCAATATAGATCTGCGTATTAATTATAAATATGTTTTATGCTTCAGGTGAAGAAATGGAAATAAAACGCTTATCAATCCGCGGCCTGTTACCTGACACTGATTACTATATGACGTACGACGGTTCTACCACAATGCCAGCCTGTCATGAGACAGTCACGTGGCTCATCCTTAATAAGCCAATTTACATCACTAAGCAACAGGTCTGTAATATTATCTTATCACAAAACCGTCATGTGCCTGTACAAACAAATTTTAAAAAGTTTTATTTAATTTATGAATTTTCAACTGTACTAATTGAGGGGTTGGTTACACCCTAAACGAATGATTTAAAATTCAACCTGCACCCGTAGGATATTTGCAAATAGCCCACAGATCTCGACAGTAATATAGCAATAGGGTTATTTGTGAAACATTTTAATTCGGAACAAATATTTTCCACGATCGAGGCATTGTTTTTAATTCTGTTCTGAATTGATATAAAATCTTAACACCTTGTGAAATGTTCAACAAAAGCTGCACATGTATGTGTTTGTGTGTCGCTGTGTGTGTGTGTGTCTGTGTGTCGCTGTGTGTGTATGTATGTGTGTGTTGCTGTGTGTGTATCATTTGTAAGCTTTAACTAGCTGGATAATACTTTAAACGAGCTTACAAGGGCTTAATAACAAAGTCCCTAGTAGAACATGAAAACAATTAACCCTATATTGGGTCTGTATGTGCGAAATGTCTACGTAAACATATATGTTCACACATACATATGTGTGTATACATGTGTTTACTTCATGTGTCGAAGTTTGGGTTGTATAACCCTTGGGGTAAACCATAGACCTCTAGTGTAGAGATAACAATAGCCACTTGGAACCCTTTTTCAGCTAATATACACAAAATTGTATATATTAATTGTCTAAAAACTGAAATTTAATTATCCTGAAACTGTAGTTGTATCTTTTGTTAATCTAGCACGCTTTATATATATATATATATAATATATATATATATATATATATATATATATATATATATATATATATATATATATATATGTTTAAAGTTATATACCAATATATAGGTACAGTTTAAATATATATATATATATATATATATATATATATATATATATATATATATATATTAATATATCTACGCCTAATACATAAAGTATACTGTGTTAAGTTAACCCAGTATTATTTACGGCGTGCGTAAATAATTCTCCCGCTGACAAAATCGCAAATAAACAGAAAAAGTAGCTGCACATGTGTTAGAGTAGGTTGACAGGCGTTCGCGCCGTGCAAAACAACGCTCTGAAACTTGAACTTGCGATATGCGTACACACAGTAACCGGAAGAACCAGAGTCACCG
Organism: Nebria ingens riversi; assembly: GCA_018344505.1. Lineage (NCBI taxonomy): Eukaryota > Metazoa > Arthropoda > Insecta > Coleoptera > Carabidae > Nebria > Nebria ingens. The sequence continues at coordinate 28,673 of JADQWA010000411.1, forward strand.
GAAACCACCGATCGCGTACACCAACTGATTAATGGCGTCACATCTGTACGGCGGCGGGCGGCGACACAGCATGTTACCATAACGTGTGCACTATGAGGGGTGCTATCCTGATATTCATGGCACCATGTTTTAACCACTCGCTGTCGTCTCTCTCTCTCTCTGTGTATGTGTGTGTGTGTGTGTGTGTGAATGTTGCAGCTTCAGTCGACAAGCAACAGTGCTCTAATCGGATTACTGACGCCACGTATACATGTATGTTATTACCATGTAATAGTATGTATGTATGTATGTTTCTTCTTTCTCTACCACATAAACCATAGATCTCTTATCGCTACTGAGATCGTTGAAAATGTTATTAAAACTAGTTACATTTCAAGAATGCAAGTCTGCTATCGACTAAACTATATAACCCGTACGTAAATTCTATTTTATAACGATTAGAGTTGTTTAAAATCACTCAAAATGTATTTGTTGCGCAGTGTGAGGTGGTTGTAACTACATCAATTCAATTGTACCTATTTACAAGAGCAATATATAATAGATTGTTTGTTTGTTTTTACTTTCTTTTACGAAGTAATAAGTAAGTATTGTAATCACGAGAAAAAAAACTTGAAATTTTAACGGAAATACACCTTCCCTGAATCGAGTCGGACTATTTTTGGAATGACGTCTGTGTGTGTGTGTCTGTGAGTCTGTATGCGCTCTACAGCCTACACCGTTAAAGATAAAATTATGAAACTTTAAACTTATGATTTGTATATGCCTGGGAAGAAAACCTTATATTTTTGAAAAGCATATTCAAACCGGAAGTGCATGTTTACTTGAGTCACTTTTTGCATATCTTCGAAACGGCTGCACTTACAGTAAAATAGTTAGAATTAAAGTTAAAGATATTAATGATTTGAACAACTTTTGTTTGAAGCATTTCTTCAAAAAGTGTACCAGTTACGAGAAAATTTCTATTATCCTATTTATATTGCCATAGTTACATAGGTATGGAAAATTATATATAATAAATCGCATCTACTATGCATGTCAACTGTTTTAAAAATTCAAATATTTTGACTACGTAAAAGAACGTTACACATAGCCGATGTTTTTAATAGGTATATCAAAATTAGATATGTTGTAACGTTTTTGGTATTCAGAAAGAAGAGTGTTAGCGTAGTAACAAATAAAATAATTAGAAAAGTACTTGACGGCTATTTTATTTTGTTGTTTTAGCCCTCAAACAAAACCATGAACTAACAACATGCACACATGCATACTCGACGAAAGCAAAACACGAATAATAAAAAACAAGTAATTAAATAACACACGATTCTCTCGGCAGGCTGTGCTCCCCAAAGTTACTCTTTTGTTTACAGTGCATCATTCATCCCTTCCCACCCCACCCTGCCGCCACCACTTGTGTTTACTAAAGTTGATGACGAAAAAATTAATTAATATTTTTTTGTATGTACTTTAGGATAAACGAAAGATTGATAGTGTATTGTAGTATTTTTCACCCCGTTTTATTCGTTTTTAATTCGCAATAATGACTGGAATAATGTATACCAACTAGAGTTTAATTTGCACTTACATTTCTTACATTTTTTTACTCGGATTTTCTTTGAAAGAACGAGAAAGTACTAGCTATAAAACATAATTATAAAGGAAAGAAACAGCATGTCATTAGGGAAACATTTGCATTTTAACCGCGGTTATGATGGCGGCCATGGGGGGAGGGGGGGGGGGGGTGTTAGAGTTCATCAACTGCACGCAACAAAATCATTGTTACTATATAAAAATCAAATGTTATTTTCACACTTACTGATATATTTTAAGCTTTGCCATACCTACATAGAAAAGTCAACATCATCTTTGTTCTTTTCCGATGAAAAGTTAAACTCGGGTCTATCGATTAGGTGGGATTTGATGCTAAGCCGGTAATGGGACTGGGATTTTCGCCAGCTTGTCGGTTCGACGGACACTCTCTCTCTACCCCCGCCCCACACCTTCCAATACACCCGAAAAACGAGGGTGTAGCATCCGAATGACGACGTTCGCTCGCTTGTGCTAGAGAACACCATTGATTAGTTTGTGTTTTTCTTTCTGATAATCCTCGAACGGCGTGATTGCGTTTATCAGCTGATTGGCCGTTACGAACATCCCTCATTTGATCGAGTCGTGTATGTGTGTGTGTGTGTGTGTGTGGTGGATAGTTTATACCCTCTAAAACCTTGTATTTTGCAGCGGGGGTTTTTTTATTTACCAAACAAACCTTCCACCGTCTTTCTTTAATGCGATTTACTAAATTCCATTTTATATGTTGTGTGTGTGTGTGTGTGTGTTAGTATATATATATGTACCTATGTGGTTAGTGCAAGTGTGTGTGTGTGTGTGTGTGTGTGTTATATATTTTATTCTGGTAGAGCTTTTTATAATTCTGTAGTAGTAGAATTTTTTTATGTGTAACAAGTTTAGGATTATTATGAAAATAGTATTTCTATTTGAGTGGTTTTCATAAAACAAATAAAACGAACATAAAAATAAATAAATATGTATGTATATGTATGTATGTATGTATGTATATGTATAAAAACACATCTATATGTGTGACGTATTCGGTTTGGGATTAAGAGTAGATATAGAAAAAATATCTAGATCAAAATAACAGACAATAAAAAAGTCGTAACCAAAAGTAACAGCGTGTGAATGTGGCTTTAGCACCTAGCAATCTACATCAGGGGAATTGTTGTGCAAATGAATGATTCATTCCGCATTCGCCGGCGAATACAACAACAACAACAACAACAATATTCGGTGCGTGTATTCGGCCCATTGGCAATGGCCGATAATTTACATCCGTGAACTCATAATTCACACTAGGCGAAAGGTGTAGCGGCGACTAGTGGCGCGGCGGTAGCTTGATTAACATGTTGATCGAACCGGGCGCTTCCTTATCTCGCCGCTGCCGCTACCACCGCGCTCGCATCGCCATTATCCGCTTTCGGCACTAACAAGTAACAACCATCGCCCCCGATGAAAGATTGAAAATTATTTTTATTAGATTTACACACGAGTCTAGCAGCAAAACAATACAAAAAACCACCTCTGTCTTTCTGTAATAATATTTAAATTGTGTAAGCGGTTTAAAAATGTGATTGCAAAGAAAACATTTCAACACTCTAAGAGCTAAAGTGCGCTTCGGCGTAAAGTATTTTGAGTAATTATCGCCAGAGTGGTTTCGAAAGGACGATAATTGCAAGGACCGACGACAGGGAGGGGCGTAATTTATGAAAATTAATCCGGACAATACCTATAATTAACTTGGTGAGCGGTGACTTTTTAATTCTGAAATTGCGTCCGTCGCAGCGTGAAGTGACGCCGCGGCGCCCACTAGATGTTTACTACCACCGCGTTCCCATTTGCATAACCTATTACTTCTTTTTGTTTGATTAATACACGGTTCGTTTGTTCAGGCAACGCCCTCTTTGACACTGCTTACTTGATCATGTTTTATTACTTTAAATTACTTACATTGTTTTTAATTCCATTCGAAACTCTCTCAATTTGTGATTGGTCATTGTTTAAAATACCCAAAAGCATTTTTATTTTTTTTTATTATTTAAACATTTTCACAATTGAAATATATTTTTTCACGTATGAATATGTGAGTGAATTACGCTAAAAATATATTACAAATCTGTTAACGATTGACGTGTATTTAAAAAAGTTTGTACAACTGTGGAAACTTTTAAAAAAAAAATGGAGCTCATAAATTGTGAAACATTTTAACATGGTAAATCTAATTCGTCGTGCAGTTCTTCACCAAGACAACACTTCCTGCTTCCTGTCACAAGATTCATAGGATTAATGCGCCGGTGGCGCGCCGGCACACGGGGTGTCACACTCGTGAACTAACGTCCCTGGAGTGAAGGAGAATGGGGGTTCCCCTGCCGCGCCACGCCGGTTTGCGGTCGTGGCAGATAATAGCGCGCGCGAAACGACTATATTTGTGTTAACGCTGCGAATTTAGAAAAGCCAGCGCCTGTCTATGTACTGTGTCGGCATCCTTCATGCATTGTTTCTAAAGGATCCTAGACGCTCTGTGTATATGTTTATACGTATGTATGTGTGTGTGGTGGTATTATGTGTGCCTTTTGGTGAAAGTGCTTATATAAATATAGATATGTCTCTCTGTGCGTTCGTCTTTCTATAGATGTGTGTGTGTGTGTGCGAACGTATTCATATGACCCCTATTATTAAATTTACTTAACAATGAAATGCTAAATGACGCCTACATTTTATTTAGACTAACCCACACAAAATCTAGACCAATTTCACTAATTAGCCAATTTATCAAGTTTCATAATAAATTTATTCTTAAATCGCCATGTTTACAATTTTTTATTTTGTCCTGTGAATATTTGTATACCTACATATATCATATTAGCAAGTTAGTTTAATACGTGAATAATATATATATATATATATATATATATATATATATATATATATATATATATATATATATATATATATATATGTGTGTATATATATATATATATATATATATATATATATATATATATATATATATATATATATATATATATATGTGTATATATGTATATATATATATATATATATATATATATATATATATATATATATATATATATATATATATATATATATATATATATATATATATATATATATATATATATATATATATATATATATATATATATATATATATATATATATATATATATATATATATATATATATATATATATGTTTTAAAATGTAATTTCAATTTAGTATTTTATAGGCATGAATATTTTGTAACTTTCACACCCAATCATAGAAGGTTAAACATAAGTGAATCAAGTAGACGCAATTGGTAAATTAAATTTTTATTTGGTCTCTCGTATTTCGAAATTGAATCAATGACCTAAATTCAAATAAATCTAGTCATATTTCGGTCACGTTTTCTTTTTTATTTTAGGGTGGAGATTTCAACATGTAAAATTAATTACACATGTATCATCTTGTTGTTGTTGTTGCTGTGGTATACACATACATACATACATATATCTGTAAGCATGCAAATAATAGTTTGTTATTGTTTCTAGTTACATGCGCTTAGAAGGTTAATGCAGGGCGATGCAAAACATCCTAAAGCGCCACTTGGGAACAACTTCAGGCCGCCGCAACCCCTGCACAATAGGCCAATCCGAACAAACATTGACTTTAACGTAAAAAAGGGACAGGTAGGTTTTAACATGGTAATAATTGTCAAACAAATACCTACCTATGTGAATAATAAAGTCATCTTGTAGAAACAATTCAAATTATAAATGGTGTTTGAGTTAAATCTACATACATACATACATATATACAAAATATGAATGTATCTCAACTGAAAATTTGTCAAACAAATGTGAATCAATTGTATATGTATGTATGTATGTATGTATGTATGTATATGTCCTCGCAATGCATGAGTGTGTATACAGTCAGCATTTAATATGCAAATTCTAGATTTCCTAGTCAATTTCATACGTATGTATGTTATACCTGTGTATGAATTTTGTTACGAGGAACAAATAAAACAATATGGCAATAAATAATACAAAATGATACACGGAAAATTGCGAATAACCTTTTGCATATTAAAGACATTCAGGCGCTTTTATTTACGTGTATGTTTTAAATTATTTATACTACAAAGATAACTGGAAACAATTTCAAATATGATATTAATGTGCCTAGCCTTAAAAAACATCTGTACTGGACTTTCTTATACGTATTAATCATATTTTGTTTAGAATTTGTATTTTACTAACCTCTTTATCTAAACAAAATATGCCTAATACGTATAAGTGCAATACACTACAGATATTTTAATCTTTAAATTAATTAAGAACCTAACAAAATATTTATATATAATATATTTAATATTTTACTAACCACTGAAACTCTTTTACACCAGAACTATGTATATATCATAAGTTTAACTTCTCATACCTACATAACCATGGTAACGTAAATAAGACAATTAAAAATTAAAATAGCAATTATCTTGTAATTGGTAAACTTATTGAAGAAATTTTTCAAACAAAAGTTGTGTATAGTATTAATATCTTTCATTTTGAATACTAGTATATTTTCTGTAAGTGCAGCCGTTTTGGAGATATTGCAGAATTTCGAAAAATGACTAGAGTAAACATGCACTTCCGGTTCGAATATTTTTTTAAAAAATAAGAGGTTTTCTTGCGAGCCATATACAAGTTTTAAATTTAAAATTTCATGATTATAGCATTGGCCGTTTTGGCTACCTACAACTTAAAATGTCCCAACTTGAGAAATTAAATTTGCTTGCGTGTTTTAATTGTAATTCATATAATTTAATATCTATGTGTGTTTGTATGTTCTAGACTACTGGGAAATATTGTCCTAGTATGTACAAAGATGTTTACTACAAAGCAAACAGTTGGAAGCAGCATTGAAGATAAAAGAAAGTGTAAAAAAAATTGACAATAGTGCATTTGTTGACACACTAAAAACTAAAGTTAAATAATAAAAGTGATATATCATAACCATGGCAACACATTAAACATATTACAAAAAGAAACATATCAAATTTTACAAAAAGGTAAATAAATAAATAAATAAATGAACTATGTATATGTGTTGAAGCTTCATATCAGAAGAAATAACCAAAAAAAAGAGTAGTTTATTGTTAGAAAAATACGCTTTAGACAAAAAAAAAACATGTTAAATGAAAAACAAAAAATAATTTACAAAAAAAAAATAAGTTTACTATTTTTTTAAATGTGTATTCATATTCATTGTACAGCTTTTTTTTGTTTTTGTACAACTTTTATTATTTAGATTTGTATTAATCGTTTTTTTTTCTAGTTTTATTTTGGAAGTTTTTATTTTTCAACGAATGTTTATTTAATTTATTTAATTAATCAGCCATGTTTTTGTATATCAATACATACATATCGCCACGAAATTATTTAATTTGGTTCAATGTTTAAACAATTATTAATATAGTTACTTTTCGCCTTTACAATTTTGAAAAACGATTTGTTATAAAACTTGTACTTCCTAATAAGAAAATCGGCTGAATATACTTAAAAAATTGTTTACAATATTTTTTAATATGTTTCCCCTCATTTCCCCGAAAACAATGATATAGAACGCTTGAAAACATATTTTATTTTATATATATATATATATATATATATATATATATATATATATATATATATATATATATATATATATATATATATATATATATATATATATATATATATATATATATATATATATATATATATATATATATATATATATATATATATATGATTGTATATATTCAATATATACTGAATAGAACGGGTGGTGACAGAAAATATGCCATAACTCATTCGCTATGAATGCTTTTTGATTCTAAATCATTTCCACTCTGTTGATCCAGTTACTATTGTCCGGGGGTGGTCCTTATTGCCCCACGCTCTCTTTCTATCTTCAATAAATGGAATGGAATATTGAAGTGAGTTCTGAGTGGATTTTTATGTATAGTCCTTTGTTTTTTTCGAAACAATTACATTTTTGTTTAAAACTTCCAGAAACACAGAATTGTTTTTACAAACTTTCTTTAGCAAAAAATACTTGATTGAAAAGACGTTAATTTTAATTAATATGGTATGAAAGAAATAGTTTTCTATTATAAACTTATAAGAGCCTATACTTTTATATAACCTTTGTTTACAACACTTATTTATTTTAAAATCAAACAGGCTTGTGCACAAGTGTTTCTAATATAGTTGGATAAACTAGTCTGGTCAAGCTTTTATGTAAAGGTTTGGATTTTTAGTATCAGTTTGTGTGTTCGTGAGTGTAGTGGGTGCGTGTGTACTGTCGACGAACTTCTCAACTGCATTATTAAGGTAGGAAAAACTCTACTCCAGTTACCCCAAGCAAACACTTGCAGTGAACTAGCCTTTAGCGGCCATTTTTTTTTACTTATCGTCAGTTTTACCATATATTGTATGCATGTGTGTGTGTGTGTGTCATCTGTTTATGGTAACAATTCATTGAGAGTTGGGATCTAGTAAAGCTTGGTGGTCCATATAAATGGGATTGTGATTTCATACTGGCCTGGGAATGCATGTAACACTGCCAAAGCTATCCGGAAAATAATTGAAGAGCTACTCCCTTAACACTAATAAAAAAACAACATAAAATTACGAACTACATATAAGAGCAGTGGAAAAAAAAGCCGCCGTGCGTTCCTTTTTCACCTATCAACAATCTTAGTCAATTTTTCCATCTTGTGGAGTTATCGCTCCCACAGGAGACGCGAGGTACAGTAAAACAAAATAGGCACAGCCAACTTGGTTTTCTCACGCGTGTCTCACCGACTTTTTCCGCATTTTCTTCATTAGAAATCTCGCCAATTTTCTTTTTATGCGGATACCTGCTATTGTTATTTCATTCCTGTTCTTTCGGATTTATACGCAGTCTATGGAATTAAATTACTTAACACTTTCACTACTTTAACTTATTCAAAAATTATTCCACTATACACCAAATTGTAGCTTATTTCATTGCCTTTCTTTCGATATATAATAAAATCATATTTGCTTTTATTTAATTGGTCTAAACAGGAGGAAAACTACGACATATCTATCCTTGCGTCAAATAACAACTCAATATTCGATTGTAATGTTATATAAATTCAACTACGATTTTCTATACTTTATATTCATTCAAAATAACTTTCACATACATCAAAATGTAACTTATTTCATAGCCTTCTTTTTGATATATAAAAAAAACTTATTTTCCTTTAATTTACGTGCGAACTGTACCGAAAACGAAAACCTCTGCAGTTGCTTCAATGTAGTAAGATTAATTTAACTTTAACCACATATAATTCCATATTATATTATTATAATAAAACTTTACCATATACTGAATTATGGACTTTCTTCTTATATATATATATATATATATATATATATATATATATATATATATATATATATATATAATATATATATATATATATATATATATATATATATATATATATATATATATATATATATATATATATATATATATATATATATATATATATATATATATATATATATATATATATATATATATTATATATATATATATACGCAGGCCATCTGTTAGTTTATTTTTGAAATGCGTTTTATTTCGAACACGTACGTTTCTTGCAGTACATATATAGTAAAATAGTTTTAAAATTAGTAAAAACCCCGTTAAATTGAGTATTAATAAATGATTGAAAACTTTCGGTAAATAAAAACTGCTGTAAAGCAGTTAGAAAAAAAGATTTCCAAAAAAAAGTTTAAATATATTGACCAGTGTCTAGAGCAGCCCTTTTTATGATAAATCATTATTATATATGGTATAAATCCGAGGGTGTTAATACCAAAACACACCGGCATATATAACATATTTTTGTTATGAGGTAGATACGATTTATTTATAGACATAAAAAGTTTATTATAGATCGGGATTTCTTTTAAGGGTAGTTTTATAAATTAGATTTCTTTCGCAACGGTGATGATGACTCTCTCAGTTCGTAAACCCGTAAAAAAGTTTGAGCCCAAAATAAAAAAGTATGCTTCCTTGTCTCTGAATGAAAATGATTTTTAATTAAAAGGTTGGATATTTAAAATTGTGTTTTTATTAATTTGTAGTAGGTATTAGTTTCCATTGTTATGGAAACTAATGTTCTTGAACGTAATATTGTTTGGAAAATGTGTAGCGTTGCGATGCGATGTTTGCAAAACCACAGAGTATATGAAATATATCAGCAACATATACCAAAGTTGAAAATCATAAGTTTATTACAATGTGTAGTGGTTACGAAGTTAGTTGAGTAAAAATGTTTAGGTTATCTGTTTCTCTCAGTAGTGGCAACCACTAGAAACTTGTAACTAAAGGGTTAAACAAAGTATTAGCGATCTAGGAAGTTTTCGTATTATAATGTTAAGACAAGCAGATATAGTTAATGTTGTGTGCAATATATATCTTGCAGCCTCAGCGCGTATTAGTTTGTGTAAGCACTTAATGAAATCAACACCTTGGAACGTTGGATTCACTTTCGTATTTACTCAGATTATACCTATTTTATACTTACTTACTAACTAACTAACTATAACTAACTATAACTAACTAGTTTCGCATTCGTTTTCAAATATAGTTGCTGCTTTTTTATTTATTTTTATTCATAGTTGTAATAAGTGAGTCACACTTTGTATTTAAATAAACTTTGATTTGTCTTATTCTTGTCCGTTTTTCTTCGTTGAGTGCGCGCGCGCTGTTGTGATTCTATCCCATTTAACTTTATGGCATGTTTGCAACAAACTCGATTATCCCTGATCGTTTAAGTAATTTTAATTGAAAACGGAAGTTGAGGGTGGGAGATGAACCACGGGAGAACTGATGCGACATTCAACGTCCAAAAACCTAGTGGTTTGGAATGTTAATTGAATTAGTATTTCTTTTTCAAACACAATATTTAGAATCCTTTGCAATTTATCAAAAAGCAAATTATTCCCTAGTAAATTAAATTAATATTGCAACGTTTCTTCTTTTTTTTTACTTCCTCATACAAAAGTATTGTAATCAGGATTTTAATTTAAATATCCGTTTTGTGTTTACTAGTGAACCGCATATTTTGCTTCGTGCAACGACTAATCTACAAAGCGTCCTCTAACATTTAAGCTAGCTATTCATTCTCGATTATTTTATACACCGATTTTCAAGCAAACTCAGCATTAACTAACTGAAAGTTGTAGGTTACTTGCAGACATTTTTAGTTTTTGCCTATTTTAAGATAAACTATGCGTTACTTCGAAAATATACTTATTTAGGCCATACAAACCTCTGCTGTAAGGTTTTGGTACTACATATCTATCAATATCAAGCGCGCCAGTGTTGCAAACTATCGAAATAACACAAACTTTTAAGAAAAAACTAACAGATGGGCCACTTTATATTTATGTTTCTATTTATCGATATGTAAGTGTCTTTTTTATCTAAACTGGTATATGTACTCGTTTAATAAAAAGTGTATTAGACTATATGTTTAAATATGTATAAAATAGTTTCTATTAAAATTCTAAATGTTATAATTTAAGACACACTTGGAACAAATGGTATTGTACCAACGTGGTGTTTATTATAGTTCGTTTATCAATTACTTCGGTGACAACCTAATCCTGTGTTGCCGGTGGTATTGTTAAGTATGTTTGTATGTGGTGAAATAGCTCACTTGTTATAATATCCGCGTCTTACGGTCGTGTGACGTCATCATTTACGCTTAACGTCCGTGGTAAATCCCCATACACGAGGTACCCGTTGTTTCCGCTAGGGGTGACAACGGCGCTGACAACCGAGGGTTATTTATTTATTATATACCTGTCGCCTTGTCTTAAGGTGGTCTAACCAACGCGCACTACTGCTAAAAATAGCAAAATCAACTTGATATTTCTATCATAATATAGAATTTACGTATCATATATGAGTTATTGATGCTCAACACCCATTTGTACAACGTTACTAAATTATAACTTCTTTCAAGGACTTTAGCAATATTATTTAAACATTGCACCATATATTATCAAGTTTTTGAGTTATACTGTTTAAAAAATGACTATAATACAATCGATATTAGCGGTGAGGCCACAAATTGCTTTGTAATTACGATTTCAGAAGCTCCGAACTGTATTTGCTGAACTAGTATACCTACTACATTAAATTAATTCCTGTTTTTCTGTTTGTTATCATCAATTCGTAAGAGGGGGTCGCTCGGTGGGGGTTTCGGTTTCAAACTGTGTGCAAGATTTATTCCGCGTTTGTTTATCGCGTTGGGGGGGCCTAGTGTGAGGCAAATAGGGGGCAATGTTTATGCCCAACTATTTATTAGGCAAAAGCACCGCCTCCTTTATTCTATTTTTATTCCCTCACGCTATAAAATCTAAAGATATAAATCGCACAGTTTTGATTTCTTTTCAGTTGAATTTTTGCTTTTTTTACGCTTACGTACGGCGTGAAAACGGATTCTACTTTTTTACTGCTAGTGGATAAATTTTACGGTTTATTTAACTGTTTCAAATATTCACAAATTGAAAAAGTTTTTAGCGAACATTTGAATTGCTGTTACAAAGTTGGTGTGTGTGTGTGTGTGTGTGTGTGACTATATTTTAATTCTATTTGTAACTTAAATCATTTAAATCAATTAGGGATGTTGTTTAAGTAATTTTTTGATCATTACGCCTATTTATGATTTATTGTTGTCAATTTAGGAGTAAAAATACACTGACGTCATAACACGGTGGTCATATATTGATCCAAATGTTAAAAAATGTTGTTGAATTAGTTTTTTTTTTTTTAATAATATGTGTATTTATATATGTGAAATTTATGTTTAATATTTGTTTTAAAATACAAACCAAATGAAAATCAGTCTAGTGAAAAATGTATATGAACAAATGTTGAATTCTTTATGACATTTTCTATATTAAATGTTTGTTGGTACATTAATTTAATTTCAAATTAAAATGCTATTAGCAATATTTAAATAATTTATTAGCGAAAATTAAAGAATAATTCAATGTATCCAAATGTAAAAAAATGTAATTATAGTTTTCAATTATAAAAAGCAATATTTTGTCAAATGAGTCTCACAGCATGTCATGCTGTCCTGAAAGATGAGATTTCATTTCAAGGAAGGTACAGCGGCAATTTTGTAAATAATAGGAGATCCCACTAGTAAACGTTGAAATTTCATAAATAAATCTTTCGGTGTGATATTTAAACGACATCGCATACATACATAGCAGCGTGCTTGTGTCATTTCGTTCCAGGCAAATTATAATACGTTTCTGTGAGTTTTTTCACCGGTCCCGCATCATAATTCAGGATTACCGGTTGAGAAGAACCGTATTTATAGCGGGAAAATATGGAATGGTAGACACATGTTACAGATATGTTTCATTTACATTGCCCTGCAACTGTGTCACCATATTTCCTAAATGTATATGTGTATATACATACATACACATTTTAAAGGAAACTATAATTAAATGTTTCAAATTTCAACATTTTTTAATCTATTTAAATATGTTTCGAAACTAATCCGAAAATAAATTCATGTTTCTATTTGTTGATAAACAATTGATTATATTTATATTTTAGTACCTTTTCTATCTAAAATACAAATATATTGGGTGAGACATCTGTTGGTTTCTTTTTAAAGTGCGTGTTATTTCAACAGTTTGCAACACTGATGCGCCTACCATTGATAAATATGTAGTGTTAAACCTCTGCTATAAGGTGGTTTGACGCTATATATCGTCAGTGTTGCAAACTGTCGAAATAACATACACTTCAAAAAGAAACCAATAGATGGGCTACCATATACCTATAAGTACTCCTAAAAGAAAAATCCAGTGTTGAATGAAGTAAAAGAAGTTTGTAAGGATAGAGTTGAATGGTGAATGGATGAATGGGATTTATAACAATTGTTGTAATTATATTATATATTTGGTAAACTATATAACGATCGAAGTTTAGCGTAACCACATTGTTGCGCTTGAAATCAATGTCTCAACCGATGCTAATAGGATTCACAATACAGGAAATTAAAATCAACTCCCGTTCCCCGCGGGCCCGTCCCTGAAATTCGGGGTGGCCATTGTGCAAACGCATTGACCGTGCAATATGAACGAGTTACACTAAATTATGATCGGGGATAACTATAATATACCTAGTAGTGTGAAAGTTCGATATTTGTCAGTTCGGAAACAGGTCACTTGAGTTATTGCATTGTTATAATCAATTCTGTCACCAATCTTATCACCAAACATTTAATATTTAGAAAAATAATCACACAAAAGTGTCTAGAATTCACACACACATAAACTACCATTGTTGTAACACATTTACGGAAATAAAGCCAGGATATATCTACTTCATTTTCTTTTGTGAAAACACACAGTGGTTGACACGATTCTATTGTCTTTTCGTGTTACGCCCGTGCGTGCATCGTATCTGTCCGAACACCCCGTATAATAGTAAATCGCAATGAAAAATACACTTACATTTGCTACATAAAAAAAAACTTCCTTTTACCTTTTTGTCGCTCAACTTTTTTCTTCATACATTTTATCTCAAACACTTCACACAATGAACTTAAAAGTATATAAAGAGTACATAAAAATAACAAAATACTCATTCAAATCAAAATAATTTTCGTTTTAAACAATATTTAATTCATTTATTAAATCCCACAGAAATAATAACATTTATTCTATATTTCGGTAAACAATTAAACAATTTCTATCTTTGAAACAATTAAATACGTAATTATGATTACATAACATTCAATTTGATTGATAATACATTTAAAATCTTTGTCTTCTAGCTATATTAGTAATACACCGAAATTGGATCTGAAATTAAAACATTATTAACACATTTTTAAAATTGTAACACAAATGTAACTAAAATTCAATCTACTCACATATTGTTTTGGTGAAAAATGGTTTAGTAACTATAATTCTGTCGGAATAGAACTCTGCATCGTCCTGCAGCTAACTTTGCGTAGTCAGGACATTTCTTGGGTCTATACGGCGGCACATACATCGGCATGCTTTGTACGAACGTAACCAGCACAACGGTGAACAAAATCGCTAATATTAAAAACTGTGTAGTATTCATTTTGATCGTTCAAGTTTCGTAAACACAATAATGAAATTTGAGCGTTGCAATTATATTTAGAGATTTCTTAATCTTGGAAACGGATATTGTGGTTATTGTTAATATAATTAGTTGCGCCTATGTAGGCTGACCTAACCGCAGATTATGTCTTATTTCCTTTGAGCAGTATTGGTTTTACACGGCAATTAATTTCGGGAATTTTACTGACGTATTTTGTATGATTTGGGAAGTTAAATTTAAGCTAATTGTGACGTAAAACATTTGCAAACATGAATAAAAACACACTTTTTTTATTATAAACTTTTATTCAAACCATATCGATAATAAACATTGTCTAAAATAAATTTATTAAATGTTAAATATATGTAATAACGTTTTAATTATTTCATTTAATCTTACCTTAATCTTTAATCTATCGGCTATAATAATTTACAATTTACGTAAATAAATTGTGTTTTAGCCCAGTGGAAGCAGTTCGATGTAGTTCTATTGCAAAAAAAAATATATAAGTGCAATTTGTAAATGGTGAACTGTATTTTAAAATTACTTTCACCAAATATGATTATTAGTAAAGATTAGTGGGGAAATTTAGATTATAACCTTACCTTATAGGACCTCACGACAGTCGCCATTTACAGGTTTATGTCCAGGTTTACAACCAACGGTTATAATAGAAAATGGTTCGCCTCGTCCCGGAATTCTTTGTGTTGTTGTTGATGAGATTCTATATTTATATTTTGGTGTAGTACTTGGATAAGCAGATACTATGATTATAGATATTAAATATATCACAGCAATAATGCGTAGTAATCTTGCCATTTTTGAACTTAGACTGATCATATTAAACAAAGATGTGTTAAAACAACAAAAAAACTTCATAACTCGACCTTGTACTCGGTAAATAAATACCAGTTTCATAGTTACTAGCTATTACTTTTGTAAAAAGTTATTCTATACTCGATTCAAGAAAAGTCATTCGCGTCAAATAATATCTTAAAATATATTCTGTAATTGAACCAAAAAGCAACCAATTTCCTATTAATTATTATTCTATACAAATATGTGATATAATTAAAAATGACGCAGGTCTTATTATAGAAATAAAGTTATTTTAGCACTAAAAGAAATAAATCTATAACCACAATTACGAAAACGCGCTCAAGTGTTTATTATTATATTTAACAATAACAAATAGATTATTTGCCACTATCATTTATAGGAATCGGTATAATATACAGGTATATCGGAATTGCTTGAATATGCGCAGTGGTGGTTGTAACAGCCTTCTGCGCACATCAAGATACAAGCTATTCCGAGTTGCTTGTAGTAACTTTTGTTTGGTAAGGATATATTTGATGTTTTACTTGTTACTTCACGACAATTTCCACAATTGGATTGCAAATAATTAATAAACGACACGGTTTAAAATAAATGCGAAAAATACGAATTAAATTAATGCTATTCCGAGTAGTCTGTACTTTTATATAAACTTATAAGAAAGATTCAATTTCTAATTTATTTAAAGACTCACAAGGTTATTGAAATAATCATTATAAACGTATAGTTAAACATGTTATATTAATACTTAAATAAATATGTTTATTAAATATTTATTTAAACAATTTAAGGCGATAGACTTGAGCAGTGAAATGTTTGAAAACAACAATGTACGGAAAACGGAATTAAAGATAATCTAAGATTGTAACGTCCTTGAATTTTGAAAAATTATCATTATTTGAGGTTATTCTATAGTGCGTTAAAAAAATGACGCCATTTTTGTAATGCCTCAATCTTAAAAAAATGAACAAATTTGCCGTACTTATTTACCATTTTTTAAAACATTTTTTCATGATGCGAATAATTACTTTATTTAAAAAAAATAGCTTATTTCTAATTTTATAGCATTTTTGCGATTCTAAGATTTTTTGAATATACCTAGCTGAAAGGTGGCGCCGTCTATGCAAAAAACAGTTAAGAGGAACTAAGCCTAATAGTTTGTATCCATAGTGTGAACTTGAGAAATTCACCACTAGATGAAGTTGAGAAACAAACAAAATTTGTTATCTCACAATTTTATTCTTATCTTATCTGTACAGATAGATAAAAATAATAAATATTATGTTTGAATTTAGAAAATATTCAATAAAAGTCAAATAACTTGTTTCTGCGTATGAACGCAAGAAGCAAATGTTGATTCATAGTTAGGAACACAGTATTAGCGCAAATAAACCCCCTACGTAATTTAACAGATTTTGTACGTGCTGCATAACTTGTATTAAAATCATGCAATGCTAGTTGCGAGACTTTAGGTGGCTATAAAGGGACAAGACTTATGTTCGAAGGTGTACCTATTTATATTTCTCAGCCGCCATCTTATAAAATGTGTTAAAATATTCGCAGTGTGTGAGCAGACTTGCACACTCAGTGCACACTGCACCTTATCTATAGTAGTTCGCCTTCTAATCAAAATTTCTTTCAGATATGTATGTACTTATGGGCGTAACATTGTGCCGTACCGTACCCAATGTTACAACACATCATGCATGCACTACACAAAATTGTGTGTGAAGCACAAATTAGAATAACTATCTCAAATATTAGGTAGAAGGTGGGAATATCTTCAGATATTCAAAAAATGGCCCGGGAACTTAAACGCAATAAAACATATTGCTATGCATCAGAACAACAAAGATGCACCTGGAAACTCAGGTGCTTCAAAGTTGCAACAAAGTTGGTTTGAAAAGTGTGTAGGTATTTATTACTTTAAATATTAAATATAAATTCCTTTCTCTACAATCTGGCCACGCCAGTGTTTATTTTATGTACTAACCAATTCCTTTTCAGCTAACCCTTTCTAATCATACAGCTTTCGTGCAGCCTAACATTTACCGAGAAAACTCGATATTTGCGTTAATTATCCAAATGTTGTATTATTTTTGACTTAACGCAATTAAAATAATCGCGATAAGTGGTTATTTTCAGAGATAAGCTAATTTACAGTAATATTTACTATATTTAGTGATTTGATAAACAAGTCTAATGTTTAATTATTCCGAATATTTCTTTATATTTTTCCTCATATATGACCTCAAATCTAATTAGTTTGAATCAAAAAAAATCTATTTAATTAATACAAAAAATAATATATAAATCAATGTCAATTATGGTCCATTATGGCTCTAATCATGGGCCAACAATCCTGCAACAAAATGCTACAAATGAAAATGCTCTCATTGAGAAATACACAATGAATAATTATAAATTTCATCTACTTAAGGCAACTGTGTGTTTTATTTTTAAATATAAAAAAGCATTTTTGAGTTTTAATAAATTACACTTCAAATGCGAAAATTATATTATTTATTTAATAAGATTATATATTTATTGATAAAAGTTGTTAAATATGTTTTGACTTACGATTTAAGTTATCAATTTTCTGCATCGCCCCATAATAAATTTGTACCCAAGGGGGCACCGCGCCACAATGATATTTCGATTGTAGTGTCCATTTTGGGCATTTTCTTCTATAGGATCGCTTTTGTTTGCACAAATTAACAGCAGAAAACTCAAAACAAAAATTATTGCATAGTTGAACTTCATTTTCAATGGAAACTATGAGTATTAATTCAATGACTCTTACTTATCTTAAGATCACGAGATTATATTAATGTTTCTTGCACAATATTTGATAATATTTATTTTTTGATATTAATACTTAAATTTTTTTAATTAAAACATCATTGGGACAGAATTATAATATAAAATAAATTCATTTTGAATTATTGCAATTTAATCTTACATTATACAGATTTTAATATTTGTTGGTGTACATTTTCATATTTGTATTTCATTTTCTGCGGATAATTATTTATTTGTATTGCATTTTCAGTGAATAATCATTTATTTCTATTTAGTATTTTAAGGCTAATCATTTTTTTTAAGTTGTAGTTAACTGAAACAGCAACATTTATTACAAAAACATTTTTATACAACCACCAAAAATATTTGCGTTACATTTATTTTTCATCGAAAAACCATATTTGAATATATCAAATGATTAACTTACTTATTCAATTAGTTTTCTGCATTCGCCTTTAATTAATATATACCCCGGAATACATGGCGCCACTATTACTCTTTTGGATACTGCGTTCCTAATAGGACACCATCCCAAAATTTGATGTAACAATACCACAATTAGAAACAATATAAGCATGCATCGCATTTTCAAGCTTAAGTACGAAAATTAATATATAAAAATGTATTTTTCTATTTTCCACTCTTTTTATATTGATAAACGCGTTATCCAAATGACCTTCAATTGAAACAGTACACATTTTTCAAGTTTGTTGATAGTTTTAAAAATTAATGCTTTATATTAATTAGTTTTTTATTTATTTGTGCGCATTTTGGGTAAATTATAACAAATTTTATTATATAAGAGCTACATTTTTTAAGTTATAATTAACATACTAATTAATGAATCACTGAAACACATCTATAAAAATATTCCATTACAGAAATGGAAAAACTGAATTGCTTAGCAATAACAAATGTATTAAAGTATTCAAATTTACTTACGAGAGAATTTAATGTTGCAAGTGAATTGATCTGCTATATCCGAATTTAAGATCTGCGCGCACACACACACACACACACACACTACAATACATCTCTACACTCCACTGGTTTTGGTTATTGTTATAAAACACAAACGAGTAACGTAATAGTCTCAAAAAAAAAATAAGTATTTATAGCTTTCAAATAATATAATTTTTTAAATTAATCTAACGTTTAGTTGTTCGAACTAGTGCAACTATTTAATGTTCAAACTAACTTGTTTCTAGATCAATTTAATGTAAGAACCACATTGTTCCAACCAATTTCTCAAAATAATCAACTAGTATTTATAGTGTCAGTTAATTTAACTATTAATTATTTATACTAAATTGTAGATAAATATTTTAATCAATAATTACTTTATATTTAAAAACAAATTATTATTTAAAGTTTCTAGTATTAATATTAATAACTATTTTTGAAACGAACAAATAATGGTTCATTCATTGAAATGTATTTTAAATAAAATAAAACATACAATTATAAACGAGAAAACAATTTATTTCAAGAACACATTAATTTTAAAATTAAACCCAACTAGTTATTTTGTAACCAGGAAATTATATCATTATGGTGTCATTTCAAATCTATTATTTACAATAGAATAATATTATATTTGTTGCAACAAATACTGTTAGAAACTAAAGATAAATACGACTATTTTATTTATATTTAATGCTAAAGCGATTTAAAATTGTTTAAACAAGAAATAAAAGTAGACTGTATACGCGTCAAATGTCAATACGAATACTTTTATAAACAACTATTAATTCAAATCTGTATTCGTATTTAAAAATTATAATAAAATAACGATTTGTTGCAACTAATATTACAAACGTATAGAACAAGCACACATTTATAAATATTCGATACAATTGTTAGTAGTACAAAGGTTAGTAAATAATTTAAAATATTATATATAAATATTTTCTCTGGCTTAAAGTTAATTTGAAAACTAAAAATTGCCCGGCCATAATAATTTTTAATAATTTGTAATGAATAATAATATTTTCTTTATACTACTATAAAATCCAGCATTTAAAATCTGAAATACATATGTTTTCTTTGGAAATCTGACAATAAACTAACTTTACACTTTTATTGGACAATGAATGAAAATATTTTCTTGAAATTTTAACATTTGATATTTTTATTTATATACTATCAAATCTAAATATACTGACTACGTAAAAGAAAGTTTAGGGCCAATACATGGCCGATGTTTTTTTTTTTAAATCAAGCTAAATTTGAGATATTTTGGATTAAATGGTTTCTTGTAATTTAAAAGTCTGTCGCTATTCAAATATAGAAACTACAATTACCGACTTCAGATTGTTAGTTTATACATTAGCTGCAAAATGCTCTTTTTGGCGTACTACTACCCGTAGCGCCAAATCGCATTTTCTTAGAAGTAAACGGACTTGATGGTTTTTCTTAAGTTGGTATTCTGGTTTTCCAAGACGCTCATTGGTCTTCTTGTGATCCTATAAATAAAATATATTATTTACATCTTTATTTGATCTTACTGAAAATACCAGGTTCTAATTTTGGTTCAGGATTTATCCAAATGTGTTTGTAACCAAATTTAGACTTACTAGAATAGAATTATATCACGACAGCGGCCTTTTATTTGTTTCGTACCTTCTTTACACTCAACTTGAACCATGATATCGTGTAATGTTGGACAACAATTATTAAATATTGAAAAATGTCCAGGATTTATTTCTGCGTCATTATTTTCCACAATAACAAACCCAGAAACAACTAATAAAACAACCAACAGACTTCGAGATATTTTCTTAGATCGCAATTTGTACATTTAGGTATGTGACCAACAAAATGATATTATGTGATAATAATAAGGCTTAACTCCTCTTATATAAAAACTAACAGGTGATTTGATAATAAAGAATTTTTTTTTTAATTGAAATAAATAACACTTGGTTTTGTTCACATATATGTTTATTATCATACGACGCGTTTCAACCTTGCAGTCATCTTCCTGAAGATGACCGCAAGGTTGAAACGCGTCGTATTATAATAAACATATATGTGAACAAAACCAAGTGTTATTTATTTCAATTAAATTAAAAATGTTTCACCAAGTGCCTACCACACAAACTTTTAATATGATAAAGAATTATATTATGTTTAATTATTCCGATTATTTATTTATATTTTCCTCATATGACCTCAACTCTAATTTGATTCATTCATAAAAAATATCTATTTTAATTAATACAAATTAAAATAATGTATAAATCAATGTCATTTATGGTCCTTTAGGGTGCAGCTCTAATCATGGGCCACCAATCCTGCAACAAAACAAAAATAAATGTTACAAACGTAAATGCTCTCATTGAGAAAACATACAATGAATTATAGATTTCATCTAGTTAAGGCAATTGTGTGTTTTATTTTTAAATATAAAAAAGTATTTTTGAGTTTTAATAAATTAAACTACAAATGCGAAAATTAGTGTATTTATTTAAGGTGAACCATCAGGCTCGCTAAAACATCGTGCCTATCAAATGACAAAAAAAAAACCTTTCGATGTGTATTTGCATAAAAATGCGTTGATAAAAATTTCATTTATTTTCTATTTGTATTAATGGAGAAACAAAATAAAACTATGAAAAAGTGCCTATTTTGGGGTTTTTATTTTTTATCTCCAATAATACTAGTTAGAAATAAATGAAATTATTACCATGCATTTTTAATGCAAATACACATCGAATGACATTTTTTTTTTTTAATAAAAAGTCCCAAAATAGGCACTTTTACATAGTTTTTTTTTCTCCATTAATACAAATAGAAAATAATTGAAATTTTTATCAATGCATTTTTATGCAAATACACATCAAACGGTATTTTTTTTTTCAATTGATAGGCACGATGTTTTTCTAAACGACCCTGATGGTTCATCTTAATAAGTTTATATATTTATTAATAAAAGTGGTTAAATATGTTTTGACTTACGATTGAAGTTAGCAATTTTCTGCATCGTCCCATAATCAATTTGTACCCAGGGGGGCACCGCGCCACAATGATATTTCGATTGTAGAGTCCATTTTGCGAATTTTCTTCTATAGGTTCGCCTTTATTTGCACAAATTAACAGCAGAAAACTCAAAACAAAAATTATTGCGTAGTTGAACTTCATTTTTAAAAGAAACTATGGGTATTAATTCAATGACTCATACTTATCTTGAGATCACGAGATTATTTTAATTTTTCTTACACAATATTTGATAATAAATTATTTTTTGATATTAATACTTTAATTTTTTTAATAAAAACATCATTGAGAAAAAGGTTATAATATAAAATAAATTCATTTTGAGTTACAACAATTTATTCTTACATTATACAGATTTTAATATTTGTTGGTGTACATTTTCATATTTGTAATTCATTTTCTGCGGATAATTATTTCTTTGTATTTCATTTTCGGTGGATAATCATTTATTTCTATTTTATTTTCTACGGTCAATCATTTTTTTTTAAATTGTAGTTAACTGAAATAACAAAATTTATTACAAAAACAATAAAATATTATTTAAGATTGTTTAAAAGTTTACATTTTTATACAGTTTCCAAAAGTATTGGTGTTACATTTATTTTTCATTGTTTAATATATTTATAGATTTATTTGAACGAAAAACTCACCATATAACTATACTATTAAACTATTCGCCTGCATTTATCTTTGATAAACTTAAAACCATTTCTACATTGTACTCGGATAATTTCCGCGGGTAAAATTTGGGTAATGTTACGAAACTTAAACTTTTCAACGATTGTATATTCGTTTAGCGAACAATTTTCTATTAACACTACCAAAATAAGTAGGAACACAAAAATTGTTGGTCGCATTCTGAGAAATCATTTTTGTTTTAGATAAATACACGTCGGATATCTTATCATAAACAGTGATAAGAATTTCTACCGAATACCAACTTAAGAATAAAAACTAACTTAATATATTTATATAATCAAACGATTAACATACTTATTCAATTTGTTTTCTACATTTGTCTTTAATTAATATATACCCCAGCTTACAAGGCGGGTCTATTACTCTATTGGATACTGGGGTCCTAAATGGACACCATCCCAAAATTTGATGTAACAATACCACAATTAGAAACAAAATAAGCATGCATCGCATTTTTAAGCTTAAGTACGAAAATTAATATATAAAAATGGTATTTTTCTATTTTCCACTCTTTTATATTGATAAACCCGTTATCCAAATGACCTTCAATTGAAACAATACACATTTTTCAAATTTGTTGATAGTTTAAAAATTAATGCTTTATATTAATTCTTTTTTTTTATTTATTTGCGCGCATTTTAGTTAAATTATAACATTTTATTATGTAAGAGCTACATTTTAAGTTATAATTACCTTACTAATTAATTAATCACTAAACACATCTATGGTTAACTTTTCTAAAGCCTTGTTTACAACTCGTAACATGTATCAATTTCTTTTGAAAACTCTTTTGTTCACTTAACGTAAAAATCATTATAAATTGAATCAAAAATATTAATATATAGTTGAACTTCATTGTAGATCAAATAATCTATACAAAATGGCTTTAAATTTATATAGTGCATCTAATTAAAGTCATGTACTTCCCCCGCCAGATTGTGATTGCAAAAGTACTTCACAGATTGTCATAGGGCAATAATTGATAATTTGGATATTTGAACATTTTAGTTTACCTTAAACACCTTGAGGAGCGTTATTGTTGTCGAAAACTCGAACACATCGATTCCTCACCGGTTTAAACCCAGGACTACAATTCAATTTAACTTGTATTATGTGTTGAATTGGACTACATGATATTCCCAATGTAAAAATAATTAAAAACTGGACAAAAATTAATATTACGTTTAACAATTTCATTGTTGATGCTTTGGATTGCAATTTTACTATGGCGAATATGTTAAATTTATTTTATTATCTAGTTTTTTAATGACCCCAAACATTTGATTATATCAATTGCGTTTTATAAACTTCTAATAATAAAACGGAAAATAGTCATTACTCAACTTTAAAACTAATCCCTGAACTCGTCATGGTGATGTATTTTTATGTATTTATTTCTAAATTTATTTATAATAAACAAATCACGCTTTTATAGAAGTTCGACTGTATATGTATGTATGTTGTACATATGTATATAACTTACAGAATAAGAGTAACTGTAAAACAAAAATAATATTTATAAATATGTTTTTCATTTTTGATTATTAAAAAATATTTTAATAAGCACAGTTATTGTATTCGTATTTATCGCATTTGTTACCCTTTTAAATTGTGTCGTTTATTAATGATTCGCAATTTAAATTTCGTAATTGTAGCCATACTCATGACGTCACAAGTAAAACATCAAATATATCCCCACCAAACGAATATAGTTGCTACAAGCAACTCGGAATTGCTTGAATCGCGACCATGATTAACTTAGAACACTGTTGCCACCACAACTGTACAAAATACATGCTATTTATATTATTTTATTCTTATATCATAGTGCGCATATGGCACTTCAAGCTCTTCCGAACTGCCTGAATGTATGAGTTGAACCAGCGCTGTTTCTGGCTCACGTTAAAATGCCTATATATTATATATATATATATATATATATATATATATATATATATATATATATATATATATATATATATATATATATAATATATATATATTATATATATATATATATATATATATATATATATATATATATATATATATATATATGTATATATATTTAAACAATAGAATAACAATTATTTATTCTCGTTTTATCTACATATATTGTTACAATAATACTTAAAACGTATAAAATACACGTTTTGCTTTAAAAATTAAACATAAAATCCAAATCATATGAAAATATTCGAAATGTCTTCTTTCGTAATTGTAGCCAAATTCGTGACGTCACAAGTAAAACATCAAATATATCCCCACCAAACAAATATAGTTGCTACAGGCAATTCGGAATTGCTTGAACTGCGATCATAATTATCGCAGAACACTGTATAAAATACATGCTATTTACATTTATATATTGTCTTTTTTATCATAGTGCGTATATCGCAGTTCAAGCTTTTCCGAGCTGCCTGTATGTGCAGTTTCTGGCTAATGTTAAAAATGTTTATATTATATATAGAACACTAGGTATTAGACATATCTTTATTGCGTCACAAGGATGAGTGTCAACGCGTAACTTTAAAAAATATATCTTTAAATATACATATATATATATATATATTAAACAATAGAATAACACTTATTTATTCTCGTTCTATCTACATATATTGTTACAATAATACTTAATACATATAAAATACACATTTTGATTTAAAAATTAAACATAAAATCCAAATCGTATCAAAATATTCGAAATTTCTTCTCCAGTATCTAAATTATTTTGTCCCTCATCTTTGAGAAATTTTTTATTTCACAAATTTCAGTGTGTGATTAGGTAATCGTAATCCTGCAAATAATAAATAGCATACATATACATTTATAAATCCACTGAATTGGGGAAACCCCAACCGCGATATTTCTATTGGATAACAATAACTATTTTGACGAATGTGTTTACAATATATACTAACCATTTCAAAAAATTTTACGACATTTACCGCCTACAAATTTATACCCCCTAGCACACGAGAATACATTTACTATATTACTTTCCTTAACAATAGTTGGAGATTCTGAATTGATCGCTATAGACTCACAAAGCAATATTAAAACTATAACTAAACAGATTGCTCCAAAAATAATTGCTCTTGGCAACATCTTAAACACATTTCTAGAGAACTGATTTAATGTGAACTTTGCTGAACGATAACATATCTTAAACGAGCAGAATCGTAATGATTTATTTCCTGTTTAAAACTCAGAGAGTGAAATCGAACGCATTTAGGAGAACTGTATTAATTTATTACTAAATATTAAAAAAAACAATTAATTTACGATCTATATTCTAGTTTTCAAATGTGACTTTTAATTTATTTTTAGTTAAATAATGAAACATATCTCACAGTGAGAAAGGTAAATAATATCGTCACTTCCTTGCCCGTAGGAGATTAATAATATACATTCCTTGATATATACGTATTTTTTTAACAACGTTGCAAACTGATTATGAGAAAACACATACAAATCTTTCTCAGAAAATATATTAATTTTTAGAATACATTTATTATTTCGTAATTCTTATCAAGATACAATTTTTTATCTAAAATCTATCGTATTTCTTAAAATAAATACTTAATTTACAAATATATATTTAAAATTAAACCACACTTAACTTACTTCAAGAATAAGTAGGTCTACATCGCTGCCCAAAAAATACAAATCCATCTTTGCAATCTGCACTTATAATATTTGCACCTTTCGTACCAGATTTCTTCCAATAGTTACTTCTGTCTTCTTCAAAACTACCAACAATTAATAACAGATTGTTCGCATTTGGTACTAGTATGAATACTACCATAAACGTTATTATAAACAAATTAAACTTCATTTCAAGTGCGTGATCATTGACTTATTGTCTAAAACTAAAATATTGGGCGATGCTTATCTAATATTTATTTGAGATAACGGTATCTTTATGTACATATAAAAAATAGATATTTGTAAATGAAGTACCTGTGTATCTATTGATAAGAGCACTTAAACTTTAGGTATATCAATTGGAATTGGATGAGTTCCTAAAGGAACTGGATAAATTTCCTAAAGGAACTGGATTAATTTCAGTGGTCCTTGAAGTTGTAAATCTTGCCGGAGTTACGCTAGGAATTGGATTAATTTCTGTGGTCCCTGAAGTGGTCATTGCCGTTTTAGAAGATGATACCAATACGGTCTTCGGTTCCCCACAATAATCGGGATAATGGTTTAGACCCCAGTTCTGTTTCAAGTATTCTTTGCATCGTAAAAGCATATAATTCTTCTCGTCTTGAGTTGGTGGACGATATTTATACAAAAAAGACGCCTGAAAATGTTTATTTCCACGTATAACTGGTAAATGAAAACTGGTAATTGAAAAGTACTTACTGATGGATTCGGCGGATGTGTTTTATTTACAAATGTTATCCTATCAAAAGGATATGGTGGTCCATAAACACAATTTATCTCTTGGATAAAATAGAGAATAGTTATCACGAAAATTGGTAATGGAGACATTGTATTAGTAACTTTAATAATTTAGAAAAGATTATGCGTTTATTAGAAAATAAATCGAATTTATATTAGCAATCAGCGATAACTTATTGACACATTTAATTTTTTATTTATCTTAAGTTCAACATGTTTATTTTATCATAAAATTAAATTTTTCTTTAAAGAAATTGATAATATTCTATATTCAAAAATTATTACAAAATATAAGAATATATGACTACATATTTATTATTATGCACGTAATTAATTTTATTCTGGATCAACTTCTTGTGACAAATCATCATAATATGACGTTTTATCTTCAAAATGCACCACTCCAGACTTTTGAGGCATACATATATCGATAATACTAACATCAACTGTTTTAGAATATGGATATTCTAATCTTCCTTCGTTTTTCAAATTTTCTAAATATTTTCTTAAGTATTCAGGACAATGTTTAATCATTGGCACATTCAATTCATCAGGCAAAAAAAGTTTAGACGATTTTGAATCCACATTCATTAAATCTAATTCTCCACCTCTAATTTGAGGATTATATCCTGGAAATACTTGATGTTGGTTATTAAAGGAAATACCATCAAGTGCGGGGTAATTGTTTTCAAATTTAACATCTTGATTCAGTGGCATCATTAAATTATGTCTATTTGGCCCAGTAACTTCTTCAAAATTTGGACGATTTTGTTGTAGTCCTGGATATACAAATCTGCCAGAATTCAGTTCATTGTGGTTTAATTCCGCGTTTTGATAGTTTGGATTTGTGTTTTCTTTAATTGGTTCATCAAAAACTTTTACAGTTATTTCTGGTTTTGCTTGTTGTAATCCAGGATATACACTTTCAGAATTTATTTGTCCGGTTATTTTTGGAAGATTTTGTGTATATTCTGGATAAGAAAAACTTGTAGGCAATTGTTCGTTCATTGCTCCCGGAACTGCACCTCCATATCTACTTAATCCACTGATATCTGGATAACTTTGAATGGTTTGTGGATATATACTACCAGTATTTGGTTGTGAAAGATGTGCAGATGGCTGTGCGAAATAAATTATTTAACAAATACTTATTTAAAACTTGTAGTTATAAATCTTACCATCGTATAATGTGGTTGGTATCCAGGCATAATATGTCCTGCATAATTTGATGATAATCCAGTTCCTATGTTTGGATAATTTATGGCAAATTGTGGAGAAGCTTGCTGATATTGTTGTGGATATCCAGGATGGTTCCATTGCGCTGGATATTGGTGTGCATTTGGATATTGTGCTGGATAAGTATTAGATGAAACCAATACCAAGAGTGTTAGAAACGATAGAATAAATGTTGGACCCATTTTTATACCACTGCGTCAAGTAATGTAATGCCCAAAATTCGAATATACATTTTTTTAATGTGAATTGTTATCGTGAACTTTGACTTTTTGCAAATGTAAAAAATTATCTGTATTTACAACATCTTTAGAATTTTATATTAAAACAACCATTTATATTTAATTTTATATTTATTTTAGTTAGGTAATTCACATCAAAATATTATATTGAATTATAAATTATCATTTAAACTTAAGTTTTAAATCTAGTCTAATCTAGTAGTGTTGTAGGATAAATCTTATTCTATCTCCATTTATTTTAATGTTAAATATTTGTCTTTGCAGAGTTATTTTTCTTGCTTTGAGTATCATTTTCAGAAGATGTTTTTTTCTCAGTGGCTGGTTCATCGACCTCTGGTTTACCAGTAACCACACTAATGATTGGTTTCCCATTATTATCGATCATTCGATTGATTTTAATTTGTGAAGTATTCCCTTTAATCACAGTATTACTTTTAAGAGGTTTGGTAACTTCTATGGTAGGTTGCGACAAAGAAATGGTCTCATTCTTTGGCTCTGCTATTCTTGGATTCAGCAATGGGTACATGTGCGGAGGTAGATTGGAAACATCAATTATTTCAATTGGAATGTTACCATTTGATGTTTGTATGGAGTGTTGATAATTGCTGGGTTGCGCGTGGAATGGAGCGCGGTTCTCCATTGGAGGTTGGTTATAATATCCTGGATATTGGTATTGCATTGGTAGTTCTGACTCTGGGCTCAAATTTTGGAATGGTTCTTGGTTCTATATGAAGTATGATTCATTGGTTTATTGCGCACGCAACTATTGAAATACCTATAGATGTTAAAGGACTCTGTAAAATATACTTACAATTGAAAATGGGGTTTGTTGATAACTCGCAGTTGGATATTGATATTGTTGTCCATAATTAGGTAAACTTGGATACATTGGATATTGGTATGGATATGGGTTAGCATATTGACCATTTATTGGATATTGTGAGTATGGATACTGAGGATATTGATATTGGAAATTTGCACTCACTTGTAGTAGCAATGCAGATATATAAACAATTTTCTCAAACATTTTGATAGTTTCCACACAAAACTATTCTGTAAAATGAAAGTTAACTTATGAAACAATTCTATTTAACGATTATCTTGTAGGCCTAATGACTCTTGAACTTATTTTTTTGATCCTAAACATGATTCATGTGAGATATTATTTTACGTATTGCTGCGTTTTTAGAATACAAAATTGAGGCTAAAAAATGTTTTGATCAAAATTGTTGCACTAAACAATTATTCTAGTGGATTTTTTAACCTACTAATCTAATTTTGAATATGTTTATCGTCAAGTTTAGATTTCTTTTTTAATAAAACTAAAATTGAGTAGAAATTAAAAAAAATTAGCTCAAGGATAGTTACTCAATTTTAATTTTTAAAATGTATGTTTAGTATATGGGTGACTAATTTAATTAATTTTAATAAAATTTCAAAATCACACTGGGTTCCAAAGTTCTTATAATAGTGAGACGAAATTGATCTATAGTGTAGTGACGTCACTTATACGTTGTATGTTGCAATAATTGTATTCAAAGGTTAATAAAATACTTCTTTTAGATAATTTTAAATTTATTATTAATTAAAAATGTCACAATATTCTATAAGATATACTCAACATATTTTTTTTGTGTATATAATTTTTAAATCATTAAAATACAGATCGACAGTCTCCGTTTACAGATTTCATATTAGGGGCACAAGGTGCGTTAACAATATTTCTAGACTGTATAGCATCCGGGTTTGGTAAAGGTGTTGTTTCTTCAGGGAAAAAAATCTTATCTATTTCAGCCTTTAGGGCAGGATCTATAGTTGTGCGTTCTTGACGAAGTGCAGAACGTATATCTATTTGTGGAACTGAAAACAATTAAAACATTCGTTTACATTCAAAGATTAATTGATGAGATTAGAAATTGAAATATCAAACTTACATTCAGTAGTTGTGGTTGTTGTTGTTGTTGTTGTACTAATAGCTTCTTGATCTTCATGGCTGTGTGTGCAATGTTTTGTGTGTACATGACTAGGGTGTACAATATCATGTACAGTGTCTACAACTTTATGAACTGCTTTTCGAATAAACTCAAACGATTTAACTTCTACACTAAATTGCAACAAACAAACGATTGTTGCTAGTAAAACAAATTTCAAATGCATCTTTCTGTGTTTTCACTCGCATATGTCTTAAAAAACTAAAATTCTATTTGATCTTTGTAGCTGCGCTATCACGTAAGCAGATAAAATAATGTTTACGAGTATTTTTGCTCCAATTACTACAGCACTAAACGACACTTATTTTTTAACCATTTCTTCCCTTCAGGACAACCATCAACATATAATACCCCACCTGGGACTCCAAAGAAAATAGTTTTAGAAGTTATTTCTTCAGTTAACGGTTTAAATGTAAAATTTTCTTCACTGTTACTAATATTAACATAATTAAATATGAATATTATTATGATGAAACTAGTTAATTGTCGCATATTATTTATGTTGTACACTGGTAAATTCGTAAAATGCGAACTGAAGTTTATAGATTATGTAAAGGTCAATATATTTGTTTATCGAATGGGTTTATCTGTTAATGTAGAATTGTTGACTATATGATTGTATTTCACTTTAAATATGAGTAACTTTACAGCCATGAGTCATACCAAGCAAGTTCCTGTTTAAATTCTTTTATTTAATTTAGTACCGAACTGTACCGACAACTCCGCACGCCTCTAGACTCAGTAGTACTGTATAGTAATATACACTTAAACTTTAACTACATTTTAATCTACTTTTACTTAGCCAAAAAGGACTTTATCATACATCAAATTAAAGCTAATTTTATGTCCTTTCTCCTGGTATATATATATATATATATAATAAATTTATAAGATAAGTGCTCAAAGTACTCCGGTAAGGATTATAGAAAGCTAAAACTTGTCCGTGAAAAATCATTTTGGAATATAATATTAAATATCTTGAGTGTCCCGCACTAAACTTTCTTATACGTAATATATTTATATATATTTACTAAAGTATAAATTTTGACAAGCTCAAGGAAATATTATTTATTATACTATATATTAGTAATTATTATGACCAGACATTTTTTAGTTTACAAATAAATTAAATTTACAACTCCGTAAGCAGAATCTGTAAAATGTTTAAAAATCTGTAGTTCCATAATGAATACATATTTAAGGATAATACATTACTTAAAAACAAGTATTATGTTCGATATATTTTATAGATTCTACAAATGTTGTATTTACAATTAAAATAAAACCCTTACAAAATTTTACAGATTCTCGTTACAAATCTATAAACTTGTTCAGAATCGCACCATTAATCAATTTTTAACAATTTAAATATTTGTATCTTTTGTCCGTTACAGAGATATTATAGAAACGACAAAAATGGCTTCGGCTTTCGGTTTGAATATTTTTTTAAATAATAGGTTTTCTCGCCATATACAAATTTTAAGTTTATTGTTTTATAATAATAATTTCAATAGTTATGACTGTATAGAGCATATAGAGATATAAATGTCATTTAAAAGTAGGGATTCGGGGAAGAACAAAAAGTATATTTACGTAATAATCTCGAGTTGGGTTTTTTCATGATTACAATATTAATTTATTACATCGTATAAGAAAATAAGAATGATGAATTAAAAAAGCATTTCAACGTAAATGATTGAAGGAGATACCTATTAGTGTGTCTTTGAACATTTGGGTTTCTAATAAAATAAGATGATGGGATAATGTATTTAGGAGGTTCAGATCTACAGACACCGAATGTTTGCTTTCCCTTAACTTAGAACTCGGGGTTGTTCGGTGCTGTTGCTGTGCTGTAGCTGTTACCTAACATATATACAACATGTAAATGTGGTCTTTGTCTTCTATTAACGTAATCGTTTGTAACAAATCCAGCGCTTGGTAGCGCCAGTGTTCCGGATGAAGATATTATCTCTCCGAACCAGGGCTATGTTTACGTTTTCTTAGATAATCTTAATTGGATTCGCAACAATATATACCTATATTTGTTCTCTTGCCGCTAAAATTCTGCTAGAAATACATGAAAAAATCTCGCAAGCTCTAATCAACTTGATGAATGATTTGATTACAAAAAATATAATCAAATTTCTAACTAAATCTTATTATTACTAATAAAAAGTGTTTATATATATATATATATATATATATATATATATATATATATATATATATATTATATATATATATATATATATATATATATATATATATATATATATATATATATTATATATATATATATATATATATATATATATATATATATATATATATATATATATATGCCCATTGCAGATAAGTCGCGTTGAGAGAGGCGTGGAAGAGGGGAAGCTTGTAAAGATTTAAAGGACCTTGATAGATAGATGTTGTCTCCTTAGTAAGGCTCAATTTAAATGCATTCCTTAACCTCATTTCGTACGCATATCTTTATCGAGCCAAGCAAAAAGGGGAACTTGCAAATCGGCCAGTTTTACGACGTTGTTACCACTAACAACGAACAGCGAATTTCTCCCGCACAATTAACTAGCTGATAGTACAAAATGGCTACCGCTGATAACAAATACAACACTTAAATATTACGGTTGGACTGTAAAGAGTTGATTTACAATCGGAATGATGGCATGGAAATGTTTGCAAAAATCGCCATAACTAACTCAATTTTCATGCAATATTGTTCAAATTCTCAGATGTATAGCTTAAATATATGTAGAATAGTATCCTGTTTATTAGATTTGTATAACTTATATGGTTGGAAGATGTGTTTAGAGCATCTTTTAAAAGGTGTGATTTTAGAGAGTGAAATAGATTTATGTTTCTTTTTAAAGTGAAAAATATCTATATAGTGCATGTTTCTTTTTGCGAAATGGTATTTGTATCCAAGCGAAAAGGTTCAATTTACAAACATCATTTTTCACGGCTTTTGCTAGCCAGCCACATGGCATCGTATAGGGCCAAGCCGGACATAAAATCATCCCACAATGCACTATGAACTCAGGATGACATCTGGAATGTCTAATATCATACCAGCGATTTTTCTTTCGCCCTTCTAAAGAATCAAATTTAGGATATTGTGTATAATCTTTTGTGTGATAACACTGATATATTAGATAATTTTTACACGAAACCATATCACCCTTAAAATATTTCAATTACAATCGCGATACAAATGTTCTTAAACCATAATAGACAGAAATAAAATTTAGTTCACTTTATTATGAATCAGGCTACGATTACCTACCCATAAATGATTTATTTAGGAGAAACAAGTCTGAATTTTATTGTGAGAATCATAAAGGAAGATGAATTGTCTTTAGATTTAGACACATCCCTACTTAGAAATTCCCTGTATACACCACCTATGTAACTGTGTGACCTATGTCACGTATTTGCCGTTTAAAACCCCATACATGTAATCTTTTTCTCATATCTGCTGCTAAGGTAGATTACTGTCAGATTTATTCAGTCACTGTGTGAAAAATGATACATCAACATTACTGCAGTCTTACTTACAAATATATAGTGATACTAAGTACTGTTTGTCATGTTATCCACGAACATACATTTCTATGTTGTGGAATGAAGTTTTACAACATTTCTATTTATAAATAGGCATGAATAACTTTATAATAATACAAAAAAATAAAGCTAATTTATTCATACATGAGCAACTTAATTACTTTGTCATACGAAGTAATTGTAATCATGAGAAAATCGATATCAAAAGGTTTTAACAGAAATATTCCTCTAAGTCTGATTATTTTTGGAATGACGTTTATCTGAGTGTTTATTTAATTTATTTGTAAACTAACAAATTTCTGGTAATATTATAAAGTATAATAAATCATATTTCCTTGAATATTTATAAATGAGAGTCCTTCCTATCTAATCGGATTTACTACTACGTATACTAGTTGAAAGCTAACAAAATGACTAAGAATGATTAAAGCATCTGCGGTACTTAGGAACATGTTTAACTAGTTGTAGGGCAATGGATTAATAGTTTAACAACATTTATTTGTATTAATTAATAATCAAAATTAATTTTTTCATTGCTTATTTTATGCGCTTTTTTTTTTTTGGTGTTTGTAAAACGTAATTTCGAATTAGTTTAAATGGTTTAAAATGATGAAACTTAAAATAAAACAAATTGTCAAGTCTAGATGGTGTATTGCCTAACGACCGAACTGCACCGGAAACGATGTCTCGACACAATTCGATTATACTCAAAAACTACAGATTTAACTGAGTCAAAACTAACTTTATCATGCATCAACTAAAAGCTAATTTTACGCCCTTTCTTCAAATAAGTAGTAAATTGAATTTTGGTTTAGTTTAATATATAAAATATAACAATTACTTTCCACTTATTTCGCGCACTTAGAAAAAAAAACTTCAAATAGGAAATATGCTAAGATAGCTTACCTAGTACATCCTAAACATAATGAAAGTTATGCATATATGTGTAAGCATATAAATAAAAGCACGAATTCCAATTTAATATTATTTATTTAATATAAATCAGTCTTTTGAGTCAGTAGTAGCCGGTCGGCAGTATTTGTATCACACTTAGACAATCACAAAACATCTGAATATAAACACTTATCAATTTACCAAAATATCAAACAATAATCAATATTCTTACAAGACAATTTTTCAATTCATCCTACATAATAAAAGCATTATAAAACCTATGTAAAATTCCTATTTTCGATCTGTACTTTTACAATTTTTTTTTAAATTTTAAACCTTTCGTTGCATTTTTCAATAAATTTGCCGCTTTTATGAATTCTTTCACACAAAAAGCACATTACAAAATCGTACAGACGAACACACCAACATAGTACGAAGAGCTCAAATTTAGCTCACAATAAAATAACCCACGTTCCAATAATATTTGACTTTTTTTACTGGATTTATAACATCAAGTTAAATTTAACATTTTTTTAAAAGATAATTTTTACTTAAGAAAAAACCTAAATATTATTTTTTGGCGTATTAAATTTAACTAGTATTAAATAAAACCAGTAATAACTCAAGAATAATCAGTCTCTTACAAAAAAATAACTAACATATACGCAATATTTTTGATAAACATAAAATAGATAATAATAATAATAAGACGTGTTTTCTAAACGCTATAACCACGTAATTTTAAAACTTATAGACTTTTAATAATTGTTATGATTAAAATGTGGTTTTTAATCAAATAAAATTAATTATAAGTCCGTTTTAGCAGAGCGTCGTTTAGAATAGACGTCTCGGAAGAATCATACAAAGAATCTTTGCTATTTAAAAATTGAATATATAAATTGTCTACTATTATAAACATAACAATAATTATACTCTTAAAAATACACAAACGTTTATTTACTTTTTCAGTTGCAAAAAATAAGTAATGATTTAAAAACTCTGCACAGCAGTCCAATAAAAAATATTAATAATAAAATAACATAGGCCGTTTGTCAAAATAAATAAATCCTAAAATCAACAGAGATATCTCGCGTCATTTTACAAAATTTAAAATACAGAATTTCAAAACAAAATTCCTCGTCAGATCTTTGATAAATCTACCAAATAAAATCAGTTAGTCATTTTTTTTTTCTTCCAAAAAAAATTCTAACTGTCACTGTTAGAAATCTGGAGTTCATTCAAGGCCCTAGGGCATGTTCCATCATCTGCAAACACAAACTCTCCAAGCTACTTTCAATATCAGTATTTTTCAACGCGACTTTCTGAGCTTTTTTCTCATCGCATTTTTGTGCCGAATACCGGACCGGAACCGGATTAAACTGATTCGTAACAGGTGTGCTAAATTGGTAATGGTTCGCCGGTGGGTCTTTTTGACCCATGTGGAGTTGAGGCGCGTTCGAATGAGCTAAATTATGGTTCAAGTTGCCTAAGGAGTTACGATGTGATCCGACGACTTGGTTCGCTTGCACATTTGGATATGAAGAGCTTTTTTGACTGTAAGTTTGCTGTGAGTATGGCAAACCGGATACCGGGAGATAATATTGAGAATGAATATTTGGTTGTCTGAAACAAATATGGGGGATTAATTCAATTAATTGTTTGTTCATTTTAGTATTGTAAACAGATATATAAGAAAGTACAGTGCAGATATGTTATTTTTTTTTTTTGTATATGCGATGGATATTTTCGTATGCATACCTTGAATTGTTGTTAGATGTTGTATGCCGTTGAGTTGGTATTGGAATGTTGTTTCCACGAGTTAGTTGAGTCCTCCAAAGAGCCAGTCGCCGTTTTTGCTCTAAATTAAACGCCTCTAATGATTCGGCGCGTTCGCAAAGTCCCGAAAAGAGATTTAAAGATTCTTCTGGGGGTTGCCGTAACATTAATAGTTGAGTACACACTAGAACCACATAGGAGTTTCATAAATCTGCTATTAAAATTGCGTGCAATGTATATGTTTCAATTTTTAATGAAACAACTAATTAAGTACTCTACAAATTATATATTTAATGTTCTACAACATAAAATAATACTTCAAATACGAATTCTGTTTATTTAAATATACATATATAATTTATAAATTAAAATGCATACATTAGTAATAAATGAAGAAACAACAAATTAAAATACATAAATTAATAATAAATGAAGAAACACAAATATATATTTGTTATATACAACTTTTAAAAGACTTGACTTACCTTTCCCCATAACTTTAATGAATTGTGCAGGTAAATCTTCACCTGCAGTCACCTGTAGAGGACTCTGCAGAACTGTCTTCAATTTCTTCAAAGCTACCAACAAATCTCCCCCGTTCATCACCTCAGTCTCTAGTTCAGTCATCATCGCGCTCCGTTCCTTCAATTTACTTATGCTCAACAACAATTTATGCCTAGCCCCCTTAGTAATACCCATCCCTTGCAGACGATCTTCAGTTAAATTTAACATTTGATCATACGTCAAATTCGTAAACACCCAACTGTATTTGTGCAATCTAAGCGATTTTAACCAAAAAACAATGCCTTTCATAATCGGTAAATTACTTAAAGTCTGCAAGTCCTGCAAACGCGTTTCAGAACTTGATGACGTCATTATCGGTACATTTAACGGTAAAGACTTATCGTTACTAAGAGAGTAACTGCGCGGTTTATGAGGCGGAGACGCCAAATTTTCTTGGGACGACCAAATTTCTTGCGGGTTTAAATTCTCATGAGACGTCGTTTGAGATGGTGTTAAACTATTTGATCGGCGTCCCAATCTGAGACAAGACTCCGGATTTGATTCCGGATTCGGACTAACAGATTCATCATTTTGTTCATTGACTGGACTATGATTAAAATTATCTGGATAGACGCGATTAATCATTTGTTTCAATAATTGTTTAAACGATTTTTTATCCTCTTTATCGAAAGCCGGATGTACCAATACGTAACTCATTATCTCTACACAATCATTATAGATTTTAAATGGTGGACTCATAACTTCAGTTAACACCTTTCGGATAACTGTTAAATAACAATCGGCCGTGTCTTTGTTGCCCGGTCGCAATAGCGGTAAATGAGTTAACAAACCGGATAAAGCAACGTGTAAACGTTCAGACATTAAACTACGGATGAATGAGGTGTCGTTCGCGTTTTGCTCTAAAGCTAAGACTTCAGGGGTCGCGACCGCGGAGATACAATGTTCTAGAACGTGCTGTAAAAATCTAGCGTTTGCAAAAGGTAACCCGGACATTAAATAATATAATGCAACTGTGCGTTCGCAAGAATCCCATTTGTGGAACCGGATCCTAATATCGTTAAGTTGTTCGCAAAATTCTGAGTAATCTCTAATAGGAATGAAGTCCATTTTGTTGTTAGATTGGTCTGAAATTGTAAGTTCATAAAATTGATTTATTTTTATAAACAGATGAATACGATTATCAAACGAACATAAGGAATTCCGGCGTGTAGTATTAGGGAAAACTTGAAGATATCTAGAGATAACCTTAGTGGTATCTTAAGAAATCCAAGGAAATTTTGAGGAAGTTTCAAGTAATTTGGGCATTTTCGGAAAATGTGGGACATTGTCGGGCAAATGTGATGTACACATTTTATTATCTTGGGAGGCATCTTAGATAAATCTCAAGTAATCTAAGGAAATCTTGGGGTATTTTCAGGTAATCTTGGGGAATTTTCAGGTAATCTAGGGGAATTTTCAGGTAATCTAGGGAATTCTTAGGAAGTTGTGGTATTGTCAGTTAATCTGGAGCATTCTTAGGAATCTAGGGCATTTATGTTGAAGGAATCTTAGGTAAATCTCAAATAATCTTAAGGAAATCTTGGGGAATTCTCAAGTAATCTGGGGCATTTTCGGGTAATCTGGGACATAATCGGAAAATTTGTGCGTACTCAAGCCCTTGGGGATGAGTTGGGATTCATAGGTATTAGATAACAAAAAAGAAAATTAATTATAAAACATATTTTATTTTTGGACACCTTATGAGACGAAAATTTCCCTAAATAAAAAATTAAGATTTTGACAAATACTTTTTTGTTTTAGCCCTTTTAGTGCCATTTGGGACAAATTTGTCTCACAATTTAAGTGATTTAAAAGTTATATATTTGTACGCTTTCGATTCATATGTGACACATTTGTGTCACACTAATTAATAAATTAAAATACAGAAATAAATAAGTTAATAAAGCAGTAGTCAATAAATGTTTTTCCTTAAATAAAAATTCATAAGTACAAGTCATACTTTTTAATTAATTTTACTTAATAAAAAAAAAATAGAATTTCCCAAAAATCTATATACATTGCAATGACCCAAACCAATGATTTCACAGTTAATTTCAGTATCTAGTAGTTTCAAGTCGTATAAGAATCCATTTAAAATGCCCTACAGCTATTGCGTTTGTATACAAACAGTACATATAACAAATAAACATCTAATAGTAACCGAACTAAAGTCAGGATTACCTGTTTTTGTAGTTTATCTAGTACTGCTTAATGCATTATTTGTAAATTTGATTCGTCCGAGATACACAGTTCTTGGATTTATAAGAAAATTGACCACACAAAATTTTGACGTACGATTTAAAGCATAGAACACACCCAACTCCATATTGATGGCGGTGTACTATGTTTGCTCAGTGTTTTACAATCGAAAATTCAAAGAAAAATAGTGCAATTCTATCATTTACAATCATAAACTGTTTTTAAATATTATATAAGACAAGTCCTTAGCGCTAAATTACAGTTTTAATTCAACAATTGCATTATGTAATTCAATTTTAGATCTACGTCTGTAGTGTTTCGTTGTAATAGTTGCTATATTCATAGCAAATGTGGTTGACATTTCTATATAAATTAGTTCGTATTTATTAAAAATGGGTTTAATACAAGACGAATTAGTCGAAGTTAAGAAACTATGTGAACACATAATAAGTGGTTCTAAATTAGTCTCGTGTGTAGAATCAATGGTTCGCGTAGAAATAAGAAAAACTATATTTAAAACTGTTATCGTATGCGTCCAATTTCCTTCCGACTACCCTAAAGTACCTTTATTATTCGAGCTTAAAAGCAAAACACTTTCGGATAAGTTACTCACAGGCCTAGCAACAGTCTGTGAGCAAGAACTCAAAAAAAGCCTTGGCAAACCCCAGATTTTAAAGCTCCTAAGTTTCGTCCAAAACTTTATTACCGAAAACCCTTTATGTTGTTGTTACAACGAAATTAATAACATAAAAAAACTATTAACCAGCGAACACGACGAGTTGAAATTGCGTCAAAAAAACGCTAGTATTTATTTAAAAGTTGTAAACAATTCGTATTATTTACGCGCGAAATTACTTGTTCCAGATATTTACCCGGATGTTTGCGTAAGGTTAGGATTTGTATTAGGATGTTTTAGTTTAGCGGAAACATTATTAGTGTGTTTTTTAGTGTAGAGGATTTAGAAACAAATTTCCCGCCGTTTTTTTATAGACATATGTTAGCACAAAGTAAAGAATTCGGTCGACAGTGTGTCGAAGCTCCGCTACGTAAACTTAAACCTAACGAACCGCCGTTTAGACCTAAACCGAGCTTAGAAATCGTTGCATCTTTCTTGACTGACTGTATTAAACGATTTCCAAACGAAATTTGTCAGTTTTGTAAAGAACAATGTTTCGCTGTTGATCCAAATGTAAGATTTATTTGAAAATAAATCAATTTTCGTTTGTTTTATAGTCGTTTTTACAGGATATAGTAACAGATGAATATTCTCCGAAACATGTGGAACGTTTATATTGCGGACATTTGTTTCACAATGAATGTTTGCTTAAATATATGCGTAAACCACCGTTTGGGAATAAACGCTGTACTCTTTGCAATCAAAAAATTTACCATGACAAATGGGCGTTATCTGATAAACTGGCGGAAGATCGCTGGGCCCATGAACAGGCACGAGAACGCGAACTCGCCGAAGTTACCGACTTTTTTCAGTGAATTCTATTTTATACAAATATAATTGCAAATATGAACAAAATAAAGACGATATATATATATATATATTTTTTTACATAAGCATACATGTGTACAATTTAATTAGTATAATTTATTTAATTTGTATATAATTTGTGATAAATTGTTATTATAAATAAAAATTGTAGTATATATATATATATGTTGTAGTTTTTTTTCAACATTGATCAATCCGTTCTGAAATTTTGATACGATTGGTGTAAATGTTCGAGCAAATGTTTTAGAGCGTTGGCAACGAGCCTCGTGCGTTCGGATCTAAATGTTTTGGTGCGTAAATATGTTTGATCTAAACTTTGGACGGTATATTTTAGAGTAAGTATAGTGCGGTGTATAATAATTGCAGATGGCAGCATCATTTTTGCTAGCTTTGTTAGAAAACAAACCGAAAAGTGTATCTAGATCTATTTATTTATTTATATATGTTTTAGAAACTAGCCTAAATGCAACATAATATTAATACTGTGTAAATAATAATGGGTATGTATGTAAATATTTAGTGCTTTGTTGTTTGTGTGTCAAAACTAAATTCCAGTATTATGTATTAACTATTTAAACAAACATTTTTGGAATAAAATATGATGTTGTATTATTCGTTATTGTTTACGTGGTATGTTTGATAGAATATTTTGTGAATTAAATAAATAAATTTCGGGAACAAAAACAAAATGATCTGAATGTCATTGTTTAAGGTTATGTCGTTGTTCTTGTACTGTAGCATAACATCTCCATCAATGATATTGCTGAATGG
The DNA here is from genome assembly GCA_018344505.1 of Nebria ingens riversi. NCBI lineage: Eukaryota > Metazoa > Arthropoda > Insecta > Coleoptera > Carabidae > Nebria > Nebria ingens. The sequence continues at coordinate 70,945 of JADQWA010000411.1, forward strand.
TAGTGATTTTGGGGGATACACAAATCATTGGGCGGAAACCGACGGTTCAAATGTAAATTTCTTTAAAAATTTACGCGATTTACAAGTGGTAATCAGCACGGATAGTCCATTAGACATGCCATCTGCCACGGCAAGTGGCAGCCACATACCAAGTAACGAAGAATGCGGCATCCGAGACGTTTGGGCGCACAACCTCGAGGAGGAATTCCGAGCAATCCGGCAGGCAAGAACATATTTGAAAAGTGCCCCCAATCACAACGAGTTCTCATTTTTATTTCTCTCTCGTACAGGTAGTACAAAAGTTTAATTATGTCGCAATGGACACAGAGTTTCCCGGCGTTGTTGCACGACCGATTGGTGAATTTCGAAGTACAGCGGATTACCAGTACCAAATGCTTCGGTGTAACGTTGACTTGTTACGAATCATCCAACTCGGGTTTACATTTCTGGATGAAAATGGTAAAACGCCCGGTGGTTCGTACACAACATGGCAATTTAATTTCAAATTCAACTTATCGTAAGTCATTTTTATATATCTAAAAAAAAAAAAACCTTTATTTTTTTTTTAATATATATATATATATATATATATATATATATATATATAGTATATCTATAATATATATATATATTATATATATATATATATATATATATATATATATATCTATATATATATATATATATATATATATATATATATATATATATATATATATATATATATTATATATATATATATTATATATATATATATAATATAGATATATATATATTATATATATATATATATATATATATATATATATATATAATATATATATATATATATATATACTATATATATATATATATATATATATATATATATATATATATATATATATATATATATATAATATATATATATATATATATATATATATATATATATTATATAGATATATATATATATATATATATATATATATATATATATATATATATATATATATATATAATCTTATATATATATATATATATATATATATATATATATATATATATATATATATATATATATATATATATATATTTATATTTATATTAGTTCTAAACTCTAGGACAACACAATTTGTTCTAATATATTTATATCGTTTTATCTATATGATACTTAATATAAAAATTCTTAAATGTATTAAACTTCAGGATTAATTTTGTTATATAATCAGAGAGGATATGTACGCACAAGATAGTATCGACCTGCTCCAAAATTCGGGCATTCAGTTCAAAAAACACGAGGAAGAAGGCATTGAGCCACTCGATTTCGCCGAATTACTAATGACATCCGGTGTAGTACTAATGGAAAACATCAAATGGCTTTCGTTCCATTCCGGTTACGATTTCGGATATTTGCTGAAATTATTAACCGACCGGAATTTACCAAATGAGGAGAGCGAGTTTTTCGAACTCTTAAAATTGTATTTCCCAACGATATATGACGTGAAGGTGATGCGCGAGCTCTAAAAATCTATGCGGGATATATTTAGCTGGTTTTTCGTTACAGTATCTTATGAAATCGTGTAAAAACTTAAAAGGTGGCCTTCAAGAAGTCGCTGAACAACTGGACTTGGAGCGGATCGGTCCCCAACACCAAGCGGGGTCTGATTCGTTACTTACCGGAATGGCTTTCTTCAAAATGAGAGAGGTACATCTGAATTTTTTTCTTATTTTATTCTAGATGCACAATTCATTTTTTTTAATAATAATTCCAGATGTTTTTCGAAGATAATATTGATGATTCGAAGTATTCTGGACATTTATACGGATTAGGCACCTCTTTTATAATGAACGGAAACAGTTTTCATGATAACGGCGACAACAGTAGTTCATCTTAAAAATATACATAAAGAAACTTTATAAGAATTTAATTATAAAATATAAGAAAACTTTTTATCCACACATCATCATGTCTTTGTATACAAAATAATGTGTTTGTTTTATTACTTTTTTTGTTTGTTGTGAAAAATTTTATGACAGTACATTTTTGGATTTATTTTTGCAAGTGCAGTTATGGTTTTTTATTTTTCAGAGATCCACGTATTGTTGTAACAAACTAAAATATCTCCAATGATTCATTTACAAATTGTTTTTTTTTTGATTATATTTTTAATAAAAATAAAAAGTATTACTATCAAAATCGTGTTTTATTTATTTTCTTTGGAAATCTGACAAT
>JADQWA010001534.1:0-14106 GCA_018344505.1 Nebria ingens riversi
AGATAAACAAGTAAATAGATTTACTTATCCAAGAAGAGTGTCAGTTGTGGATTTACTAAATCTAATGTATAATTTAAATTCAACACACCGTGAATTTGTCATGCAAAAATTGAGTAGCTTAAAAATCAAAAATATTCCCTTACGTATATTTTTAAGTGCGTCTGCAGGCGTCAGAAAAAGTACCGTAATTAATTACATACCCCAAAGGTTGTGAAGATGTGACTGTAAAGGGTTTTCTGCCATCCCTCATGTTGGGAATAGGCATTAAGTTATGTATGTACGTATATTTTATCAGATTTTTAGTCTATTTGAAAACTAAAACATCAGTCATGTATTGGAGCTATACTTTCTTATACGGTGCCGGTATATTTTTATTTGAGAAAATATAAATTAAAATGTTTAAATTTCAGGAATATTTAATAAAAATTAACTTAGTAGAATGTACAATTTCTGGTTGCAGTTCTGTAGATACATCAAAGTAACTTCCAGATTATGATATTTATTATTGATCTTATGTATATTGAATACTTTAAAATATATGTTGTAGGGGGGTTCGATTTACAATAACACTTTTTTATTATGATATGCCAAAGTCAAGTTGGTTTATTGTTTAAGAAATACAACAGTAAGTGTTATAAATGTACATAGAACACAATTCTACTACTGCTCTGTCCTCCACACCGTTATCTCAACTAGTGGGGCTCTGGAAGCGAGAGTGGGGCTCTGCAAGCGGTGTGTCCGCCCTTGCGAGCGCTACATCCTCCCCCTCTGGTTTGCATGGACGCCCTCGTCTGCGAACCAAGACGTGCAGGTTCTTCTGTCTTCCGAGGTCGTCCTCTTTTCCGCTTGGGGACCAAGGGTGTTGGTTCGGTAGCGGCAGTGGTCTGAAACTTAAAGATATCAGTACTATGAAACTTTCCGACGGGTTGTCCGTGCAGGTCTTCTAGTTGGTAGGTGCTCGGGGTTACTTTTTCCCGGATCACATAAGGTCCATCTTTCCGTGGCGCTAGCTTCGAGCTAAAACCTTGAGCGGCTTTACTGAGTGTGTGGGTCTTTAATAAAACCTTTTCGCCAGGTTCATATTCTTCGGCAGGTCGACGTTGTTGATCAGCCTGCCTCATCTGAACATCTTGTTCAATCTTCTCTCGGGCCTCATATAACGTTGTACTAAACGTACGCAAAAATGGGGTAATGCTTGGGATGAAATTCTCAGCCTCGACTATGTGACGTAGATCCTTGTTCACGTCGTCCGGCGTACGTAGTTCTCGACCGAATGTGAGGTAGGCTGGACTAAACCCAGTCGACGAGGTATATGCTGTATTCATTGCAAATCGTATAACATTTAAGTATGTTGCCCATTCTGTGTGTTTATCCTTCACTAGTATGGATAGTTGAACTTTCAGGTCGCGATTCTTGCATTCCACTGGATTGCTCTCAGGGTGATACAGCGGAATAAAGTTTTGTTTAATTCCAAGACAATACGTAGCTTGCTGCATTACGTCCGATACAAACTGCACTCCGTTATCGCTAATAACCCTTCTAGGAGTTCCATATCTGAGGAATATCTCTTGGATTAGTATGACTGCACAACCAGCAGCTGTCGCCTTTATCATAGGGAAGATCTCGATCCACTTGGAAGCGGTGTCTTCCACGATGAATATCCGTTTATATTTTTCTTCGGTTTCCGGTAGGGGTCCTACGAGGTCGATCGCTATTACTTCGAATCGTTGAGCAGGGGCTGGTGTCTGCACTAGACCAGCAGGCTTCAGATTACTAGATTTGTAGCACTGACATGCGTAACACTTTTTTAGGTGCTCTCTACGTACCTCCGCATTCCGGGAAAGTAATATCGAGTTCGGATTCTTCGTAGCGTTCTTTCTACTCCGTAGTGTCCAGCAGTACTAGAATTATGGTATTCTTCTAGCACTTGTTTTCGTGACTTAACTGGCACTACTAGTAATGGATTCTCGACTTCTTTGTCGTCAGAATAACGGTATAATACTCCGTTCATTTGGATATAGCCTCGATCTGTCCAACGCTTGGACTCCTCGCGTTTCTCAGTTTCGAAACAATCTATTATTTTGCTTATATCCGGATCTTCAAGCTGTTCTTGCCTGATTTCAGAATGTGATTTATTTGGTAAGTCAATAGATACGGTATCGATTTCATAACTTCCTTTCTCGCAAACGGGGCGAGATAGCGTATCGGCTATTACGTTTGCCTTCCCAGGGGTGTAGGTGACCTTCATGTTTAATGATTGCAAACTAAGGGCCCACCTTGCAAGTCTTCCGGTTGGGGTTTTTAGTGCAAGAAGCCATTTCAACGGTTGGTGGTCAGTTCCAACAGTAACTTCAGCGCCTTCGATATATCCTCGGAACTTTTCTGTAGCCCACACAACAGCCAAGGTGGTTGTGTAGTTCTGCTCAGCTGACGTCAGGAGACGGCTCTCATATTTGATGGATCTTTCCATGTCTCCTTCGCTCTGTAGCAATACTGCGCCTAGCGCGTAACTACTGGCATCAGTGCGCAATATGTATGGCTTGCTGACATCTGCTTGTAGTAAGATGGAGCGCTTACTAGTAATTCCTTAAGCTTATCGAAAGCTTGTTGTTCCGCTTCTCCCCACTTCCATACAGCTCTTTTCTTTGTCAGGTCGGTGAAGGGTCGCGCAATATCCGAGAAGTTCGGTATAAATTTCCTATACCAAGAAACCGTCTGCACAAATGATTGTATGTGCTTCACAGTTTTCGGCTGTAGCATTAACCGCACTGCTTCTACTTTGGTTAGGTCAGTCTTAAAACCCTCTGGAGTTATTAAGTGTTCGAGGTATTTAACACAATCACACGCGAGGTTACATTTGTCTCTACGCGCCCGTAAACTAAATAGTTTCAACCGTTTGAAAACCTTTTCTAAATCTGCTAAGTGTTCTTCGAAAGTTTCTGAGATGATAATTATATCAGCCAGGTACGCGAGGGTAAATGTATTACCTAGTGCAGTTCGGAAACGATCCATGAGCCGCTGAAACGTAGCGGGCGCGTTTTTCAATCCAAACGGCATTCTTTTAAGCCGGTACATGCCGAACGGAGTAACAAACGCCGTTTTGTCTCTGTCCTGTTTACGCACTTTCACTTGCCAGTATCCTGATCTTAAGTCCAGGATTGTCATATACGCGGTTCTTCTGGCACTCTGTAGTAGGTCAGCGATGCGGGGTAAAGGGTATTTGTCGCCTTTCGTCACAGCATTCATCTTCCTGTAATCGACGCATACTCGGAGCTTGCCATCAGTTTTTGGCACCAGTACCACGGGAGCTCCCCAAGGGCTCTCACACTCTTCTATGATCTCCTCAGCTATCATGTGTTTTAGATCTTTTTCTAACTATTTCTTCTTGTAAGCCGATAGTTTGTATTGTGGTACGTAGATTGGTTCATGGTCACCAGTGTTAATTGCATGCTCAGCATAAGTGGTCGGTTCTCCCCCTATTTTGAAGATTTCTCCGTTTTCTTCCAATAATGTATTGAGTCGATTCCTTTCCTCTTCTGTGAGTTGTTTTCCTTCTGCATCTCGAAGGTGTAAATTGTTCACTTCCACCTCGTTTACTGGTGTTGGTTGATCATGTTGTTCTTGGTTTCCATAAAAAGATTGTTCTGCAGGGTTTTCTTTAAAGAACCAGCGTCTCTCACGAGGGTCCAGGACAATTCCAGAATCTGCTAGAAAGTCTATCCCAAGTAGTGTTTTGTTGTTCTCTAGGTCAGGGAAAGCGAGTAATTCCGTTAGCACAGCTTTATCACCAACTTCTATCGAAACTGTAGTTCTCTGTATATTTTCCATTTTGCAGTTTCCGTCTGCATATGAAGTTTGCATAGTATCATCCGTAAATGTGCATCCTTTGTTTATCAGTAATCGGTACAGTGTGTGTCCCGCTATGCTGGCTTGTGCACCTGAATCGGCACACGCTACACCTTTTGAACCCATAATGGTTACTGGAATAATCGGTCTAGGACGCTTATCATTTCCTACTGGCGTCTGATTAAATTCGATTGCCTCTGCATCAATCTTTTCCGTTTTTACATTTACTTTATTACAGGTGGTGCATTTGGATCGAATAACTCCGGGTCTTCCGCAGCCGTAACATGTAATATTCGACGAAAATTTTGGTTTTTCTTCGACGGACGTGTATTCGAGGTTTGCATCGCTTTCGTTTTATTGCGACAGCCTTCAATCACGTGACCAAACTTCTTGCAGAACGCACACCGAGGTCTTTCCCGTTTAAACGTATTTTCTGCTTTGTTTTTAACGGAAACTTTGGATTCGTTTAACGCCTGTTCAACATCGCGTGCTGCCTCCAGAAGTTCTTTGAATGTCGTGATTTTATCTCGAAGTACTCGCTTTCTAATTCGACGATTTAATAACCCGTAGACCATGTCGATATGTATTTTCTCGGATAATTCGTCCGGTATATCAGCCAGTAACGATCGTGCTTGACATACAAATATCTCGGTAATAGTATCTGAGTCTTGTTCCATCGCAAACAGTTCTTTGTAAATTTGAAAAGCAGGCTTTTTCCTTCCGTATGCATCACGTACCGCTTGGATTGCTTTGTCCCAAATGTTTATGCCCCCTTTGACACCTTGCCACCATATTGCCGCGATGCCGTTCAGTAACATAGGCAACCCGCGAAGTGCGTTTTCATTGGATACCTTTGCGCAGTCTTTGAACACTTCAACTGCGTTTATAAATGCTCCTACGTCGGAATTTAATGCCGCGTCGAATCGTGCACTACACTTCACAAAGTTACCTGTTTCTGTTGTCGCTGGTACTCGTACCTGGGGTTGTTGCAAACTTGCAATTAACTGGGTTAATTGTTCGTTTGTCATGGCTACGACGTTCTCCATGTTGGTTTTTGTTTGCCGCGTTCTTGGGCGTCCTCTGCTTTTATTATTGTCACTGTTCATGAACACTTCACTTTTCACAATGCACTCTTTTCCCAACTTGTTTCTCCTGGCTTCACGTTTGGGCGCCAATTTGTAGGGGGGTTCGATTCACAATAACACTTTTTTATTATGATATGCCAAAAGTCAAGTTGGTTTATTGTTTAAGAAAATACAACAGTAAGTTTTATAAATGTACATAGAACACAATTCTACTACTGCTCTGTCCTCCACACCGTTATCTCAACTAGTGGGGCTCTGGAAGCGAGAGTGGGGCTCTGGGAGTGGTGTGTCCGCCCTTGTGAGCGCTACAATGTCAAATATGTCTTGTTTGAAATTAGCATTGGTTTCATTATGCACGTTGCTACATTATTTTCATATATTGCTAATTTTTAAACAAAATTAATACTTCATTTTGATAATTAAAACATTTTGAAATAAGTTTAAATACATATCTTATAAAATGTATCGATGAAATAAAAAATGAGTTTTATTCAATATTTCTAGAAAGATTGAGCAATATATTTTTTCTTAATTTGCATAGCAGATTGTATTCTTTTCTGTTGCAATAAATTAATTAATATCAATTAATTCAATAAGTGTTTTTAATAGCAGTTTTACTTATCCTGAGGTGTTCTTGGCAAATTTTAAACTTTAAATTTGATTTTCTTATCTTAAATTTAATATGAAGATATGTGTTACTGTTTTTTTAGGGTATTTCATAATAGGGGTGCCCCTAACGTATTTTTAACCTAACATTTGTATTCCCCATCTCAAATTTAGTATAAAGACTTGTGTCACATGATTTTTGGAGATGATTTATAAAGGTTCTCCTAGCAAGTTATAAACCCTAAATTTGATGTCTCCGCTTTAGATACACAGCTTGCGCTATTTTACGGGCTTATAAAAGAGATATATCTGGCGGGATATTAAAATTTTTGAATTCTCCGCCCTATATGCATCGCATGTGCTATGTACACATCTTCATGATGTCATGCTGTGACGTACTGTCCTATATTCTGCCAATTTCCCCTACTTTCGCTCACTTCGTAATGAAGGTTACGTTATCAACTTTAGATTAAACGAAAAGAGCTAGTCTAATTAATATCTATGTAGAAAAATAAAGAATCTCAACAAAATTACTTAAATTTATAAAATAAAAATAAACATCGGCCATGTATTGGCCCTAAACTTTCTTTTACGTAGTCAGTATATTTAGATTTGATAGTATATAAATAAAAATATAAAATGTTAAAATTTCAAGAAAATATTTTCATTCATTGACCAATAAAAGTATAAAGTTTGTTTATTGTCAGATTTCAAAAGAAAACATACGATATGTAATTCAGATTTATAATGTTGGATTTTATAGTAGTATAAAGAAAATATTATTATTCATTACATATTAAAAATTATTAGGCCGGGCATTTTTTAGTTTTCAAATTAACTTTAAACCAGAGAAAATATTTATATATAATATTTTAAATTATTGACTAACCTTTGTCACGCTTTTTCACTAAACTAATTTGTAACACTAACAATAAATGTTAAATGTCAAAATATTGGAATATTTAAAACAATTGACATGCATAGTAGATGCGATTTATTATATATAATTTTCCATACCCATGTAACTATGGCAATATAAATAGGATAATAGCGATTTTCTCGTAACTGGTATACTTTTTGAAGAAATGTTTCAACAAAAGTTGTGCAAAATATTAATATCTTTCAATGTTATTCTAACTATTTTTACTGCAAGTATAGCCGTTTCAGAGATATTGCAGAAATTGCAAAAGAGTCTTAAGTAAACATGCACTTCCGGTTTGAATATGCTTTTCAAAAATAGGAGGTTTTCGCCCCAGACATATACAAATCTTAAGTTTAAAGTTTCATAATTTTATCTTCAACGGTGTAGGCTGTAGAGCGCATACACACAGACACACACACACACAGACGTAATTCCAAAAATAGTCAGACTCGATTCAGGGAAGGTCAAAAGGTGTATTTCCGTAAAAATTTCGAGAATTTTTGTTTTCGGGATTACAATACTTACTTATTACTTCGTAAAAAGAAAGTAAAAATTATAAATCAACAAATATTGATTGAGCTAGTTTATAAAATTATAATAAGATTTATTGTAATTGAATGACATGCATATCTCTAGTGCCCATGCGTTTCTTCCTATTGCATTTTAAACTTGGGATTACCAGCATGATATCCAAAATATAATATTAATGTATTCTATCTAGAAGGTATTGTTACGTAGAAATATTCTAAATTATCTTCCATATACTTATGCTGTTATCTGCTGCGCATATTGTCCATCATACAACTCAAAACAGTTTATTCTTTAAATTTAATTTTATTCCAAATTAGTTAGCTTTCTAAATTGTACGTTACCTCTGCATACATTCATAATTGTTAGCTCTTTCCCTTTAATAATTTTAATTAAAAAATTATTACACAATGATTTTTCTTGAAACATATACACAACTTCACGTAACCTTAATACATTTGTATTAAAATCCTTATCCAACATGATTTCAATACTTTCAATTGCTTTGTTGTATGTGTTTGATGTAAAAAAATTATTTTGCCAGTCTTAGTATTTTAAGAATATATTTTTTAAACTCAATTCCTTTAACAATATCGTATATGCTTATGTTTTATTACTGAATTGGTCTTAAATACTTTTTGAACTTAAAAAGAATCTAATGCATTTGTCAACCCATTTGTATGCCAAACGAGTGTTACATTTGAAAAAAAAAACAATTGCAGCGTGAGCTTTAATTCAAATCCTATCTTATCGAGATTTCAAGTTCTAGATTAAGCTAAACACAATTGAATTAAATAACAAATAGTGAGTCAATCACAAAATTTAGCGCGATTGACCTAACCAAACCATAAAGCAAATTATTACTTTTGCATTGTTTATATATATTTTTAAATAGGATTGAAACAGGAAATGGCAGTACAACCCGACGAGAGAGAGAGAGAGAGAGAGCAAAATTCAATTGTTACATCAAACCTTAAGAAAATATTTTGTTTAATATAGATTGTAATGACGTTTCAAATTTGCATCAACATTATTCGACTTAAACGCAATACTATTGTGACTAGTGTTTAATTTGATTTGAAAAACTGATCAGTAAATGCAACCGAGGCTAATGTAGTCTTAGTAAGTCAGGCTAACCAATTTAAGAGCGACAAAAATGCTTCTAAGTGGAATTTGTTAGTTAGGATAATATTATAACTTAATATGAATTTTTTGGTGATATTTGTAACATTTTATTTTCATTTATTATAACTGATGCCATATATTAATATACATTTTCATTTCATTCAATTAAAATATTTTATCTATAAGAACAATTCTCATTGGCTAATTGATTACGTTTAATGGTTGCTGCGCACCCTGATTTTCGTTTTTGGTCCGAATGAATCTTATCCATCCAGAAAATATCAATCTTTCATCAACTTTACTAATATCATTAAATCCAGTTATATAACTGACTAAAATTCCAACTGATATAACTATAATGCAATTTAAAATATTATAATAAGCAATAGACAAACTATAAAGTGTAAATGAACCCTTGCTTTCAGAGGATATAAGGTCGGTAAAATTTTGAAATTTCAGTTGTGGTTGTTCAGTTGTAGTTGCTGAATATTGGTAGGCTTGATCAGGTTTCAGGATATTTTCTGTTATATTGAGATAATTTATTCGGGTAGTATTTGAACAGCCTTCAATTGATGTAGGCAATAATTTGTAGTCATTCATATTGTAGAACAGAGATCCAAAACTTATCCATGATGTCAAACATAAACTGGTTATAACACCAACAAGTGCTCCCTGAAAGATGTACTTGTTAATATCTTCTATGAGGTATATACACAAGCGGATGATGTTTGGTACTACCTTCGAATTGGCCCATGGAAGCATGATGCCAAGTAATAGTAGACCAAAAAGGGCTCCATAACACGTTCCACCAAGCGCCAGAATTAGCTATGCATCCAATATTAAAATAAAGTACGAGGTATAAGCAAAGAAAAAAACTATATTTTGGCTCAACCCTTAATTAAAGAATCTTTGTAGTACTTTAAATTAGTTGCACATACAAAAACATATAGCCGATCAACATAGGAATTTTATTGATATTTACAAGTCGGCCCATAGGGTGGGTCTGAATATGCATATTTAAATAAGCTCATTCCAGATCACAAAGGCATTTTGTTACATTAAATCATTTTTTTTAGATAGCAGATATGTTAACCTTTTTATATTCGTATCCTTAATAATAAGTAGAGGATTTATAATTTTTTGCATGTTTTGTTGGTTTAACTATATGAAGCTGCTGAATAGTGTTTACATGAATCCCTAAGAAAGAAAGCTAAATACTAAGTTTTAATTCGCATATAACTTATTATTTTGATTTTTTACCGCATAAATATTTATTGTCCATATAATTGCATATAACCGCATAGTAAATAATTTAGTTATTTTCTTTTTTGTCAAAATTATTATTACGGTCCTGGTCAAGAACAAACATTTTATTCTGAAATAAGTGTGGAACTCGGGAAGTCCTTTAAATTGATCATGCCGAAAGTTGGAAATCAAAACAAGACACGCTTCAAAAGCGGATTAAAGTATCTAAGTATTTAACTACCCATGGGAAGGTTCTTTTCTGCAACACTTGCTCAAAGCAGGTAAGTTCAAATTTAATGTTTCCCATTGTTGATTTAGTGGTTAAGGTGTGTGTGTGCGCGTGCGAGTACGTGCGCGTGTGTGTTTGTGTGTACGTGTGCGAGTGTGTGTTTGTGTGTGTGGATGGGTGTGTGTGTGTAAATGTATGTGTGTGTGTAGTAACATCATTTAACAACTAGCTTTACGTCTCAAAATTATGTTATATGACAACGCAGAGTCTATTCTAGCAATCATTTGAAGGACACTAATAATACATCATACTTATGGGATCTGGCATAGTTAGTAACATGTATTTACCTGAATGAGACTTGTCGATGCTTGAACATGAGGTGCAACTATCAATGTTGTACAACCTGTTATAAAAATAATAGACATCATTATCGTTTTATTATATGTTTCTATAATGGGCGATTTAAATAATTTCTTGATTACATCGTAGTATAGTATCGCGGCTATGCCATTCAGCTCACTTGATATTGTACTAAAAAGAAAAATTGTAATTATACCAATTATCAAGTGCTTGGACAATTAAACTAATATCAAGATGAATTGGACGGATATCCGATTGCGTGAACATATGGTGTATTTCCAGCATAGAAAACGAAATGCTACCAATAACAACTTATCTATTAGAAAGAAAGAATCTTGGTACGGCAGTGATCGAGTATTTGAAGAACAATTAAAAATCTGTATTTAAGTACTGTTTTTACTCTCTCATTTCTATGTTAATAGTATAACAATGCCAATTATCCGCATAAGTATTCAATAATACGTTTCTGGAAAATATGAAATTAAAACAGGTGCAGCAGGAGATATTTATAGTGACGTTAAATTAAATGGAATACTTGATACTAATTTTGGTAAAACTGAGTCTTTCGTTGGCAATCTGACGTTTAGTAAAAAAAACATATAACCGCTGACGGATATTTCCAGATAATTCATCGAATGTGTTTCTTGATCTGCTCCCTCCTCCCCAAACCTAAACTTTGCCCTGGCTTAAGGGCAAATCCCTTCGTAGAGTATGCTTTCTATGTATTTCGTTGCAACTGTCAGATTGCCAACGAAAGACTCAGTTTAACCCTAATTTTTCATTTTGAAAGTAATTTCTATATTTGCAGCATCATAAGATTTATTTACAATTTTTTCGCTAACTTGTATTATTAGTGGATTTCTAGTGTTATTTTTCTTATGACTGTTAAAATTTTATTTCAACTAGTAATCTCAAGGGAACAGTTTCCTGGATTGAGATCAGCGTCAGAACATGCAATTACAGTATTTGTCTTACTAACTTGACCTCTGATAAATATTTCATACTTAGGGCTGTATAAGTATGTATGTCGTTTGCATTGAAATTATCAAATACTTCTTCAATTTATTTGTCTGCAGATTGGTAGCGCTCTTATGTTCTATGCACTTTTGCGTAAACTTATGTTATTACAGGTAGCCAGGCGATGCTGGTAGTCTGATCACTAAAGCGAGTGGCTATCCTATCCATTTATTTCGATTTTGGTAATCCTATCGACTACGCTAATTAAACTTTGAGTCCTTAGCGATAAGTTTATAAGAATTTTTATCTACAAAGCGCGCGCACACTCACACACGCTCTTGCAAACGACTTGCACACGCACATACTTATACACAAACACATTAAACATATTTATATTACCACAGTTAATTAGAAACCATAAAGATAATTCTTAGTAATAATAAAGCATTATAATTATTTATATTATCAATCCATTCTATGGCGAAATCAGAAAATAAAGCTCTAATTTTGAAATTATATGATTCTGGCAGTTCAAAACTTGAAAATGACATTATGATTAAATAATATACGCGTGGTTTTAAAGCAATCGTATTTTATTATGAAATATTAAAAAAATGATTATTATGATTTGTTATGCTATTTTTGGGATTATGCAAATTATATTAAAATTAACATTGTTCGCCATATCGTATGCTATCTACATGTGTAAATAACTAATACTATGTCGATACTCTTTATATCTTGATTGTAAACTTATGATTCTTTTTTTAATTCTGATTTTGCTTGTTGTGTCACTCGACGTTTCTATAATTGTTTTGCACCATACGCTAGCTGTTTGTCATAGTTTCTTTTAATCGTTGTATTAATTGTTTCAGATCTATTTGCATTGTATAAACATATAGGCATATAGAGCATCGATTGTAAAATCTCAACACTATCAATGTATGGGTAGGTGTTATATTATATACTTTACCTTAAACCTGCACATAGAAGTCCCGTGACAAAAATCCCAATAAAACCGGGCACATGTTCAAATATACTTATAGCGAAATGAGGTAGAATATTGTTTGGATCATTTATTTCCTTTAACAAAAATTTACATACAAGCAGTTTATAAATGAAATATTAATAAAATGCTTATTTATTAATAAATATTGTGGAAATGATATGCCTTTAAAATCATTGTTATGTTCCAGCAAAAATAATACATTACGGTACTTACTTGATTTTTAACGGGATCACAATCATAATAATTTGCAAAGATGATCAGTCCAATCAAACACAAAATAAAATCAGTAATTAGTATGCCAATACCAGCAATGGTAACGCTTCTATAAATCATAGAAACAATTAGTTATGCAGCCGCTAGAGCTTTATCTAACAGTGTCCTTATTTAATATAGTAATCAGCTGTTTTGAGCTATACATACATGCATATATATATATATATATATATATATATATATATATATATATATATATATATATATAATATATATATATATATATATATATATATATATATATATATATATATATATATATATATATATATAATATATATATATATATATATATATATATATATATATATATATATATATATATATATATGTGTGTGTGTGTGTGTGTGTGTGTGTGTGCGTGCGTGCGTGCGTTTGTTTGTGTGTGTATATGTATGTGTAAATTGGTGTCTGCGTGTGGGTATGTGCGTGCGTGTTTGCGTATGTGTGTGTGTGTGGATGTGTGTGCGCGCGTGTGTGTTTGTTTGTGTGTATGTATGTGTGTGTGTGTGTGGGTGTTTGTGTGTGTTTGCATAGCAATGCATGATATGAAAACAGTTTTTGACGTATTAGCTGAGGCTTCTTAAAAAGCCCTAAAGCCAAGGATTCTGTATGTCTGGAATCCTACGCCTATTTCAAATCTTATCTTAACTGCAAATATTTTAATAATATAAATGTTATACTACGTACTTTGCTTCTAATATGAAGGTATTTAAGTAAAAGAATTAAATATTGGGCTGAGAGATAACTAAAATATTGCAGCAATAGACACCTGATCAAATTACTATTTTAAAACCAGGAATCTACTGAAATATACTTTACATTCTTGCATGATTTAAATTTGGACAAGCTAGAATTCTTTGTAATGCACTAATAGAACAAGAACGATTAGCTGCCTGAGTGAATCCCATTCCAATCATACATGACCACAAAGACAGTCTCTCTAACGGATTTGGATTGAAACTGGAAAAAAAAATGTTTTTTTAATTAATTCATCTTGCGGTAACTTCATGTGGAAGCACTTATTTAACAAATGGTTTTATGACACTTATTAATTTCTTAAACAAAGTAATTTATTATTGTTAGCACTAAATCTATATTAATTAACTGCTCAGGCCCGTTTTCACTAACTTCAGTTTAAATAAGAGGTTAGTTAGCAAAGGGATTATTTAATATTTAATTAATCCTACGTTTCACCAAGCAAATTTTTAGTTTAGTTGGCTAACCGGAGTATGTTAATTTAATCATTGCATTTTAAAGGAGCTTTTCGCTCATAGCTGTCTTTACGAGGAAAATATGTTATTTGTTTTCGCTATTTATTAGTTTTTGGCAATTTAATCATGCGATATATTCAAAAATGTTTTCGAAAAATGATCCTCGACCAAATTGCAATCCAAACGTGCTTGAAGAAGCTTTTCAAAAAGAAAATAAGGTCTTTACCATTTATGAAGTTTCCAATTTCAGTATTAGACAAATCAAATTGACAAATCCAAATTTAGTTATTAATACTTTGTATTCTAATTAAAGTCGAAATTTATTTTGAATTTTGTGTATGTGGTACGTAATAATTTTGTGTGGTTTTTATTTTTAAAAACGTAGTTTTAAGAAATATACATGCATATTTATAGAAAACTACAATAGGGGGGATTGGCGGATTCTAGTACAGTACGTCACAGAATGACGTTATGAAGATATATACAGCGCATGCGACACACCTAAGGCGGAGACTTCAAAATTTGAAATATCACCAGATGTGTCTGATTAAAATGCGCATGCGTTGTATTCAGGGCGGCAAATTCAAATTTTGGGTTAACAACCTGCTACAAGTACCCTTATAAATCATCCCTCCAAAAAAACATGTGATACATATTATCATACTAAATTTAAAATGAGGATCTCAAATTTAAGGTTAAAAATTCGT
>JADQWA010001535.1:0-14791 GCA_018344505.1 Nebria ingens riversi
CATTGTGAAACTCAACCAAGTGTTCTTTTAAAATTTATTTTTATTTTTTCTTATTAATAAAATATTTCACCAACCACAACATCCTTAAGTGTTATGATAAGTAACATGTTGACAACTTTGCGAATTATGTCAAAATGATAGCTTATTTAGTAGATTTTACTACATATGTATTACTAATGAAACTTTCTAGCAATTACTCCCCACAGTTTGAAAAGTGCCAGTTTGTGTCGTATTATGTAATTTTTTTTATACTGGTGTCGTTTTCTTTACATCTGGTGATTATCGTATTAAGAACTGTTATTTTTCTTGAAATTTGACACACATTGCTTATAATAAAATGAACAGTGCCAGGTTGGTAGATAATTTATTTCTTATAGAGACTCTTCTATGCGCGCATTGGTCACTGTAAGACAGAGGACACAGGCAAATGCGACAAATACGGTTTTAATTCCTATAACGTTTTAACGTGTTAGGTTTTATTACATACTCGTTTAGACATTCTCTCAAATAGTTAATTGTTATACCTTTTGACCTTCCCTGCGTCGGGTCTGACTATTTTCGGAATTTCATCTCTCTCTCTCTGCGCTTGTGATTGTGTGTGCCGTGTGGGTTGGTGTGTGTGTATATGTGTGTGCCGGTGATTTTATGTGTGTGTATGTGTGTGTGTGCGTATGTGTGTGTGTATGCGTGCGTGTGTGTGTGTGGTTGTGTGTGCATGCGTATGCGTATGTGTATTTGTATGTGTGTTTGAGTGGGTGTGTATGTATTAAGGATTAGTAAAATATAATGTATACATATTTTATTAATTTCTTAGATCATTTAAAAACTAATGCTGGGATGCATAAATATCGTTCTATAACATTATTGCGAATGTATAGCTAACGATTCCCTAAACGTTAGAGGACACTTTTAGATTAGTCGGTGCACGAGCAAAACATGCAGTTCACTGGTAAAACACTTCTGTAATATCAACATATTATGGCACCGCTGCAAATATAGCAACATTTAACAACATTTGTGGAACATTTCGCTGTTTTTGATTGTTTGTTTTTGTAATTTATAATTTTATACATATATATATATATATATATATATATATATATATATATATATATATATATATATAATATAGAAAAACACATCCCATATTTCGCAATATCACATAAGCATTTCATCATTCTAAAAACCTTAGTTGGCGAAATATGAATAAAACGAAAGAAATAGGATAATCTTTGTAATAAAATATTGGTACGTAAAAAAGTAGCTTTTAGCCTTGTTTTTACCATTGTAAAGATTACATGTATTTGAGAAATAAAATTTATTTTTTAAAATAATTTTGTTGATTGCAAAATTATATTTTATATATATATATATATATATATATATATATATATATATATATATATATATATGTGTGTGTGTGTGTTTTTAATTTTTACTTTAATTTATTATGTTCTTAACATGATCTACTCGTATATGCAATTACATTAAATATATAAGACTAGAAAACAATAGCTTTTATTGTATGTAGGATACAACAGAACGTTCGTGGTTTACTTTAGAAACGAGACATCGGTTCTAAATCTGCAGGATGTTGTTAGGTTTTTAATTTATGATACACTGGTATTTAACTATGAGATTTATTAAAACAGAATTATACAGTAGATATGTATATAAATTTATAGTGAGTATAACGTCTGTTCTATTCGAGGTTCCCGATACTTCTGCCATTTGCATCCGTAAAACGTTCAGCGTTCATTTTCAAAAACATTTACTTTCACACGGACACAGGGTCTATCGTGAGATAAACAACTCACCTTTCATTTTGGCGTACGTGACTTTAAGACAAACTCAGCTAAATATGAGTAGATTAGAACATTAGAACGGATGTCAAAGTCAGAAGAGTAATATAATATGAAATATGATTATACTGGTTTAAACATAAAATAATATGAAACAATACAGCAATAGATAATTGTTTAACAATAAATAGTGATTATTAGAAATGGATGACCTTACAACACTGTAACGTTCACGATTTCGTACTAGGCGCGAGAGTCTAGCAATGTTTTAAAATTAAATTGACTTGTAAATTCAGATTGGAGACTGGAGTAGGATCCCGACGAAAAATGCTTGAATAAGTTCTCTAGGCCATCAGCCACCGGCTCCGCTAGTCGTGTTCAGATAAAACATGGTTCTTTTTTATATATATTAGGTGTTACCAGTTCAACAGTTTATGTTTTATCATGGTATTGATGGCGTTATTGAGCGGCGGTCAGGGTTAATATTCCCTGTTGGCTAGGAACTATTAATTTATATATTGTCACTGTCACTATCACTTTCTGCGGGGCTGAGTAGTATATCCTGTGGTAGACGTCTTCTTAATCTTGTTGATTTGGATCTTTTTCCTAGGCTGAAGTATTCTGCACTAACACAGGCAGGTAGTTTTTCGAAGAAATTCTTGGCAGTTTTTATGATTTGTTGCCTGATTGTATTTATGCCTAGTTCCCGATGGAGTTGTGAGTTACGAATGCACCAGGGGGCGTTCACAGATATTCTGAGTATTTTGTGGTGGAAACTCTGTATTTTCTTTATGTGCGTCTTTGTAGCTGTTCCCCAAATTGGACAAGCGTACAACAGGATTGGACGTAGAATGGAGGTGTAAATTAGTTTTGTACATTCTGTGCGTAGTGATGATTTCCTGTTTATAATAGGATAAAGCATGCCAAGTCGCTTATTTGCTTCTATTATTTTGTTTCGAATATGTGTACTTCTTGTGAGTCGTCGATCTAAGTGAATTCCCAAATATTTGACAGTCTGGTCTCCTGGATTCCAAGGTATATTGATATTGATGATATTAATGTTTGTTGGATCTTGTTGTATTTTTAGACTAAAGATTTTTGCCTCACATTTCATTGGGTTTAGGGTTATCTTCCATTTGTGGAGCCAGGGTATGAGTGTATCTATTGCTGATTGTGTGTTTTTTCTTGCTATGTCTGCGGTTGAGTGTTGTGACAGGATTGCCGTATCGTCTGCAAACATTGCCAGAGTAGTGTTTGCGAGGCTGGGTATGTCATACATATAGATGTTAAAAAGAGTGGGACCTAGGATCGAGCCTTGGGGTACTCCAGCGGTGATGTTTCTTGTTGTAGATTTTGTATTATTGACAGACATTTCGAAGGTTCTTTTGTTTAGAAACGATTTTATGATGTGATATAGATATGGTGGGAGATTTATGCTTCTGAGTTTTTTTAAAAGACCTTCGTGCCATACTTTGTCAAATGCTTGTTGCACGTCGAGGAAGACTGCTACTGTGGATTGCTTTTTTTCGAAACCACTGGTGATGATTTCAGTCAGACGTAGTAGTTGGTGTTTGTAGAGTGTTCACGGCGAAAACCAAATTGATGTGGTGGGATTATATTGTTGTGATTTAGGAAGTGGTCTAGTCTGGTTTTTAAATTTTTTCGAATAATTTGGAAAGATTAGGGAGGAGACTAATTGGTCTGTAACTCGAAGGCAAGCTTTTGTCTTTTCCAGGTTTATTGAAGATTATGATTTTTGCATGCTTCCAGGTTTTAGGAAAGTAGCCTTGTGCTAAGCAGAAGTTCATTATGCTAGCTAAATACGCCAGGGCTTTTTTGGGTATGTTTTTGAGAATTATATTTGAAGGTTGTCGTGGCCAGGAGATTTTTTGTTTTTAGATTATTAATTTGTATTTTTAGTTCAGCTGGAGATATTATTAATATTCGTGATAGGATAGTTACTGGTTCGTTGAAGTTTTCTGGTGTATAATGCTTGGTATTTATTGAAAACACATTTTCAAAGTAATCTGCGAATGCATTGCTTTTGTCCTCGTCGCTGCTGTAGGTGTTAGCGCCTACTTTGAGTGGTGGTATAATTGTTTGTTTTTTTAGGATCCTCTTGGTTGCTTGCCACATTTGTGTGTCACCAGGATTGATATCTGACAAGTGTTTGCGATATTCATTGATCCTGTGTTTTTCTAGTTCAAGGAGTACTCTGTGAGTAAGTTGATTCAGTTCCCTTTTATATATTACATTGCGTATCCTTTGCCATAATCGCCGTGCTCTGTGCTTTTGTTTAATAATATTTATGATGTATTCAGGTGTGCGGTTTATGTTACGTCTTGTGTGTTGATTTTCTCTGTTGATACTTGTGCTGATTTTATAATTGATATTGTGTACGTCTCAATTGCGTTGTATACGTCCATTATAGTTTGTAGAGCATTTAGTGGTTTTAGGGTTTTGTTTATATCATTTATGAATATCTCCCAGTCAATTTTTCCATCAATGATTTTAGTATTTGTCGGTGTAAATTCAAATTGATTATTGAAGGTAAGTATTACTGGGAGGTGGTCAGAGTCAAGTTCACAGAGTACTTGCTGCGTTGCGGATGGTAAGAATTTTTTATGTAGCATTACATCAAGAATATCAGGTGTGTGAGTGTTGCGGTAAGGGTAATGTGTTGGTTTATTGGGTGCATATAGGTGAATATTCAAATTAGTTAGGATTTGTTGTAGCCTTGCTCCATTTGGATTATTTTTGCGACAACCCCATTGCTGGCTTTTGGAATTTAGGTCTCCTAATAATATCGGTTGGTTGTTGTTGAATATTGTTGCTAAGTCTTGTTCTGTTATTCTTCGGTTTGGTGCTTGGTATGCTGCTACAATTTTAAGTTTTGAGTTATTTTGTAAGATTATTTCAATGGCTGTGGCTTCTAGCACTTGCAATTGTAGAGGAGGCAGTTCGTGATGCTTTATTTTGTTCTTTATTATAATAGCAACTCCACCTGAAGCCCAGGGTGCTTCTCTGTCTGATCGGTATATCTTGTATTGTGGGAATTTTATATTTTCGGTTGTGATGAGGTGAGTTTCAGAGATGCAAGCGATATCAATGTTGTGTCGCTGGAGAAAGTCGATAGTAATGGCTCGTTTTTGTTTTGATGCCGTCTGCATTCCAGTTGAGTATCTTTAAATTTTGCATGCTTGAGGTGTGCTCCATTTTATTTGAAAAAAGGCTGCTAACATATTTGTGAGGAAGGATTTTATGGTTTCAAAATGAGGTTTAATTAATTCTAGAATGATATCAATAAGGGATGAAGTTGTTTGTGTTGTGTTGGATTTGATTAGAGGATTTTGTGTTTCTAAAGGTTTGTTCTGGAAATGGGAGCCATATGATTTTTTGTTTGTTGGATGGGTTTTGGTTTGTGGAGCGTTCTGTTGGTTGGATTGTTGTGTAGGTTGTTGATTCGGGTTTTGCTTTTCTGTTGCAATTTTTTCTTTTCTGGTAGTATTAGTTTGTTGGCGGTTTTTAATCTTCTCTATGATTTCTTTGTAGTACTTGCATCCCCTGTAGTTCGCCGAGTGGCCTCCCTTGCAATTGACGCATCGTGGTGCTTCGCTTTTATTTTTAGTGCATTTGCTGAAGTGGTGATTTCCTGCGCATTTGTGGCATTTTGGGTCCATCCGACAAAAATTTTTTGTGTGTCCATAGTTTTGACATTGCGGGATGTTTTGGTTCTTTCGGCGCGGCTCGACTGACACAATTGCATGATTTAAATGAGTTAATTTGAATATGTCAATTGCGTTTTCGGTTTTTTCGAGTTCGATGGCAACGATTGGTGTAATTTTCTTTTCCCTATTAGTCAATCTTGTGACACGTAATACTGGGTAATTTTGTTTCAACTCGGTCTTTATTTCTTCTTCAGTGAGCGAGTATGGGACATTTCTGATAACTACTGATATTTTTTTGTCTATTAATGGATTGAAAGTGTAGAATTTTAAATTTTGTGCATCGTAGAATGCAGTAAGTTGTCTGTATTCAATAATTGTTGTAATGTTTATTTTAATAGAGTTTGGTCCATTTTGTTTTGTAGTGAAGCTGCTTTTGAGGATGGACTTAATGTCATTTATTATTTCTTGATAGTTATTAACGTCATTAAGAAATATTGGTGGGATATTGGGTTTTGGATGGTCTACCTGTTGTGCTTGGCCTGTACTGCTTCCAGGAGCATGTACATCACTTTCAAGGGTGTAGAATCTATTTTGGGATAGCAGGGAATTGTCAAGTTGGTACCTCTTTTTTGCTTGGTTAGGTTCGGAATTCGGTTTCCTTTTTCGTGAGTCAGTTTCTTCTTCGTCTGATGTTCCCAGCATGTTGATATCTTCGGAGGCGTTAATCATAGCTGCTTTAAGAATGAATTGCAAGGGTTCTCTCTTTTTCACAGAGAGAACCCGTGTTGATCACTGTAGTGTTGTCACTTTTGGATCTTGTGTTATTGTTTCTTTTGTATAGGCAAACGTTTCTGAACAGTTTCGCACCGCACGAACGAGTTTAATTAGTATCACAACCTTACTATATGCTAGTTCGGGAGAGACTGACATGGTTCTTTTGAAAATATAATTATGCACGTGTTTTTTTTTTTTTTTTAATGAAATGTAAGTGAAATATCTCTTTAACCTAATATCAGCTGTACTACTTTATTTTGTTTTACCATGATCATCACGAAAGTATAATCGTTCTGAGGATGTGCTAGTGGTTTTCACGCCAAATTTCATTCAATTTTGAGTTTCTTTTCTTTCTTGTATGAGAACTTCCTTTAATAAATTCATCATGTATCAATTCCGTTTAAAAAATAAAATCGTGCTACCTGCGATTTTGGTTGAAGTTAAAGAAGGTAATAATGCAAATTTGAGATTTTCCATTTCCGTAATTTTGCATAAATTTTAATCGGGCTATTATCGATTAGAAGGATTTTGATCCGTAGGATCACTAATCGAATAATAGTTCCTTCTGTGTTTCTTCTTCTCCCTTCCTTTCCAGAACACTTTGTATGAATGTGTACCATCTTTGACATTTTTTGCCTTTTCTTTAGTTGGTGGTGATTTAATTTTTAAAACTCAGGTTAGTTTCAGTCAGCTTTGATTATTGGTTTATAAATTCGGTTTTTTATGGGAAAATCAAAGGCTGAGCAAGGCAGAAAAGTATAGTTTGAGCAGTAGTGAGTAATACCGTTGATTGAATAATAATTTATTATTATTCAATCAACGGTAATACTCACATTCAGCACGTTGGAAGCGTTCATTACTGCATGGCGTTCACTTTTATCATTTTCATTCGGTCAGTTCACGAAATCATAGAGTCATAAGAAATTTTGTTATTTCTAAGTTTGTCATTAACCTTTTCATAAGAATTTACTTAGGTACCATTTATTTGTTTACACTTAATTGTTAAGACTTTATTGATTTTTGTTGTAAAATGCTTTCTTTTTGGGTTCTAGACTTCACAATGTTGGGTGACTCGAACTTGCAGTTTAAGTATATTAAATTTGTTTGATTTAGTCTTCCTTCTTAATTTAATCAACTTGTATAAAATTTTATGTAACCTCATGGTTCCGTTTATTCATTTATGTTTTCAATTTCAACCCTTCATTCATTCGAAAACCTAGTTGGGAACAGTAACTGTGGTCTTTACTTTTCAGTGTACCAATACGCGGCTATAAGGAGTCAGGTGATTCGATATCTTAGTTGCGCAACATTCCGAATTTAAGCACTTTCGTCAGATCTGTGGACAATAGACGATAGAGCTAGTAAGCCCGATCAACCAAATAAACGCTCTAAAGAGGAGTGCTCGGGTTTAGTTGATATCCCGGACTCCGTGCGAAGTGGAGCATCTACATTCCGCTACTGGATACAGTCATCGCTTGGATCGCAACCCACGAATCGAATCACAAGAAGATCTAGCTAAACTTTATTGTAATTAGCCTGTGCACCACTGATTAGGTATGGTTGTTCTTCGTATTAATGAAGATTTCAATGTTCTCTAAACCAATTACAAGACTCAGAAGTCAATTGTTTGCTAACTCAAACTTATTTCACTTATTTATAAGGCTCAGAAGTAAAGATACTTGTTCGATTAAACTACATGAGTAGTAATATACCCTCTTGAACGCGTCCTGGTGGATATCTGGCCAGCTGGCTGGTTGTACTACAGCAGATGGACGTCTGGCTGGCAGGCTGATTGTGGTTCAGCTGGCTAAACTGGCGTGTGTTTTTGAAATGATGCGCAGATGCCCCTGCGCGCCATTGCGTTGAAAATGTTTAAAACGTTGGCTGGGATCGAACTGGTGACGTAGCGAACCGTGCGGCCACGCTCAGTTGTTTGTGAGACAGGTATGAAAGATAGTTTTATAGAAGATAGTGTGTGTCAAATAAAATACGCGATTAAAAACAAATGTAATAAGTCAAATGATATAAATAAAATACGCGAATAAAAAATAAAATAAAAACCTTGGCCGGGATCGAACCTGCGACCTTACGATCAGCAGACTAAGGGCCTAGATATCCACCTCCTAATAACTATTAGGTGAATAAGTTAGTTATTAGCTAAATAATTATTTTCTGTATATCAAACACTATATATTCACCTAACAACTATTTGGTACCTAATAAGACAAAGTGGTAAACTAGCAACACTGTCAATGAAAACCAAAGATAGACTTATGTTACAATTTGTGTGTTAGAATGGAATAGGAGATACGAAATATTATGACAGATGTATAAATCCAATTTTTGTAATTTGTTTATTTGTTGAGGTTTTAAACGTCATATATTATTATAAACAATATGCAAAGAGAGTTCGATCGACAAATTTTACTACAATTGAAATAAGATTACGTGTAGATATTGCCATTAATTTTTGTGATATAATTGAAAAAAAAAACAGATTCAGGTAGTTGGAAGCAAAAAAATTAGGGATAGGATAATATCAGTATACAATTTATTGCCAAAAGTGGTACTACGCATAGGGACAATAGAACATTACGTTAAAATATGATGGGATCAAAAGAGATATAAAAGGTAGAATGGCTAAAAATAAAATGAAAATATTTAAAACTGGAGATAGGCCAGTTGTTATAACACCGCTAAATGATTATGTTGAAAAACTATATCCAATTATATCAATGAGCGTCGAAAGACTTCCATGCCGCAATAATTGTGATAAAAATTACACAGATTGCGAAAAAACTGTTACAGATAAACACAATTTACCATCAACAAGTAAAGAAACAGACAGACAAAGAAAGAACATAATTAGAAAATGCTGAAGGAAAATTTTAATAGATTATCTAATCGATGATGCGAATGTGTTACCAATAACCCTGGATGAAGAACCACAATCTAATGACGAAAATGAAATAAAAATTAAGTTCAAACAGTCAATTAATGGATATACAAATTGGGCAACTCCAAGTCAACGCAAAAAAAGAGTACCAATTAAAACTACGGATAACCGATTAGATGCTAAATATAATGTCATTGCAAATGAACGAGAAAATTTGTTAAAAGTACAATTTGAAAATGCTTACAAGAAAAATTAATTAATTGCATATAAAATTGCATATTTAGAGGTTGAGCATGAACTAACCGTAAAAAACTTAAATTAGAAATTGGAGAGAGAGAAATAAATCTTCTGCGCAAATATCCTACTTTAGATTAATAATTTTATAATTTCTGCATTTTTACATTTTCTCAAATATATTTATAATAATGTTCTAAAAACATCGGCCATATATTGGCCCTAAACTTTCTTTTACGAAGTCAGTGTATTTTGATTTGATAGTATATAAATTAAAATATAAAATGTTTAAATTTTAAAGAAAATATTTTAATTCATTATGTCTAGTAAAATTGTGGTAAAGTTAGATTATTGTCAGATTTCTAAAAAACATATGTATTTTAGATTTAAAATGTTCTATTCTATAGTAATATACAGAAAATATAATTATTTATTACACATTATTAAAAATTATTATGGCCGGACATTTATATTTATATATAATATTTTAAATTATTTACGAACCTTTGTAACGCTTTTTCACTAAACTTATTTGTAACACTGACAATAAATATTAAATGTCAAAATATTTGAATATTTAAAACAATTGACATGCATAGTAGATGCGATTTATTATATATAATTTCCCATACCTACGTAACTATGGCAATATCAATAAGATAAGATCTTGTAACTGGTACTTTTTAAAGAAATGTTTCAAACAAAAGTTGTGCAGAATACTAATATCTTTGAATGTTAATGTAACTATATTTATTGTAAG
Source organism: Nebria ingens riversi (assembly GCA_018344505.1). NCBI lineage: Eukaryota > Metazoa > Arthropoda > Insecta > Coleoptera > Carabidae > Nebria > Nebria ingens. The sequence continues at coordinate 10,135 of JADQWA010001535.1, forward strand.
TACAGCCGTTTCGGAGATATTGCAGAAATTACAAAAAAATGACTCAAGTAAACATGCACTTCCGGTTTGAATATGCTTTTCAAAAATAGTAGGTTTTCCTCCCAGGCATATACAAATCTAAAGTTTAAAGTTTCATAATTTTATCTTTAACGGTGCAGGCTGTAGAGCCTACGCAGCCACACACACACATACACACACACACAGACGTCATTCCAAAAATAGTCAGACTCGATTCAGGGAAGGTCAAAAAGTGTATTTCCGTAAAAATTTCGAGAAAATTTTTTTTCGTGATTACAATACTTACTTATACTTTGTAAAAGAAAGTAATAGTCTATAAATGGTTGGCGTGCATTATTTATATTCTGAGCATTTTGATAATTATCTAGATTTCCTTCATCATCCTGTACATCAGGACGAACTATTTCATTAGAATCACGAGCAGTATTATGTAAAATAGCCGTAGCAATTATGATGTATTGTATCATTGGTATTTCGTTGCGCATTCTAGCTGAAACAATTAGAAATCCCCTCCAAATTCCAAAAGTTCGTTCTATCACAATTCTCGTTTTGATTTTGACAATCATTGAAATAGTGTTCAATGCAACCTTGCGGATTATTGATAAGTGTAAGTAAATACGAGTGAAGTGGATATCCACAGTCTCCTAGCAGTATATATGACCCCATTTCATCGTTTTCAAATTTCATTCTAATAGTAGAATTTTAAAATATGTTACTGTCATGACTTGATCCCAGCCAGCGACAAACTATGTCCTTAATTACTTTCTTTTACGAAGTATAAGTAAGTATTGTAATCACGAAAAAAAAAATTCTCGAAATTTTTACGGAAATACACCTTTTGACCTTCCCTGAATCGAGTCTGACTATTTTTGGAATGACGTCTGTGTGTGTGTGTGTGTGTGTGTGTGTGTGGCTGTGTGCGCTCTACAGCCTACACCGTTAAAGATAAAATTATGAAACTTTAAACTTAAGATTTGTATATGCCTGGGAGAAAAACCTCCTATTTTTGAAAAGCATATATTCAAACCGGAAGTGCATGTTTACTTAAATCATTTCTTGTAATATCTGCAATATCTCCGAAACGGCTGTACTTACAATAAATATAGCTACATTAACATTCAAAGATATTAGTATTCTGCACAACTTTTTGTTTGAAACATTTCTTCAAAAAGTACCTGTTACAAGATCTTATTATATTGCCATAGTTACGTAGGTATGGGAAATTATATATAATAAATCGCATCTACTATGCAACCCAATTGTTTTAAATATTCAAATATTTTGACATTTAACATTTATTGTTAGTGTTACAAAGTAGTTTAGTGAGAAAACGTTACAAAGGTTAGTAAATAATTTAAAATAATATATATAAATATAAATGTCCGGCCATAATAAATTTTAATAATGTGTAATGAATAATTATATTTTCTTTATATTACTATAGAATCGAACATTTTAAATTTAAACATTTTATATTTTAATTTATATACTATCAAATCAAAATATACTGACTACGTTAAAGAAAGTTTAGGGACAATACATGGCCGATGTTTACTTTCTTTTACGAAGTATAAGTAAGTATTGTAATCACGAAAAAAAAAAATTCTAGTTATTTTTACGGAAATACACTTTTTGACCTTCTTTGAATCGAATCTGACTATTTTTGGAATGACGTCTGTGTGTGTGTGTGTGTGTATGTGTGGCTGTGTGCGCTCTACAAGCTACACTGTTGAAGATAAAATTATGAAACTTTAAACTTAAGATTTGTATATGCCTGGGACGAAAACCTCCTGTTTTTGAAAAGCATATTTAAACCGGAAGTGCATGTTTACTTGAGTCATTTTTTGTAATTTCTGAAACGGCTGTACTTACAATAAATATAGTTACATTAACAATGAAAGATATTAGTACTCTGCACAACTTTTGTTTGAAACATTTCTTCAAAAAGTACCAGTTACAAGATCTTATCTTATTGATATTGCCATAGTTTACGTAGGTATGGGAAATTATATATAATAAATCGCATCTACTATGCATGTCAATTGTTTTAAATATTCAAATATTTTGACATTTTACATTTATTGTTAGTGTTACAAATTAGTTTATTGAAAAAGCATTACAAAGATTAGTAAATAATTTAAAAATATTATATATAAATATAAATGTCCGGCCATAATAATTTTTAATAATGTGTAATGAATAATTAAATTTACTTTAAATTACTATAGAATCGAACATTTTAAATCTAAAATACGTATGTAGTTTTTAGAAATCTGACAATAATCTAACTTTACAATTTTACTGGACATAATGAATGAAAATATTTTCTTTTAAATTTAAACATTTTATATTTTAATTTATATACTATCAAATCAAAATATACTGACTACGTAGAAGAAAGTTTAGGGCCAATACATGGCCGATGTTTTGCTTTCTTATAGGAAATAATAAGTAAGTATTGTTATCACGAAAAAAAAATTTCTCGAAATTTTTACGGAAATACACCTTTTGACCTTCCCTGAATCGAGTCGGACTATTTTTGGAATGACGTCTGTGTGTGTGTGTCTGTGTTTATGCGCTCTACAGCCTACACCGTTGAAGATAAAATTATGAAACTTTAAACTTAAGATTTGTTAATGCCTGGGGCGAAAACCTCTTATTTTTGAAAAGCATATTCAAACCGGAAGTGCTTGTTTACTTAAGACTTTTTTTGCAATTTCTGCAATATCTCTCAAACGGCTATACTTGCAGTAAAAACAGTAAGAATTACATTGAAAGATATTAGTATTCTGCACAACTTTTGTTTGAAACATTTCTTCAAAAAGTGTACCAGTTAGGAGAAAATTGCTATTAACCTATTTATTTACCATAGTTACATAGGTATGGAAAATTATATATAATAAATCGCATCTACTATGCATGTCAATTGTTTTAAATATTCCAATATTTTGACATTTAACATTTATTGTCAGTGTCACAAATAAGTTTAGTGAAAAACCGTTACAAAGGTTAGTAAATAATTTAAAATATTATATATAAATATTTTCTCTGGTTTAAAGTTAATTTGAAAACTAAAAAATGCCTGGCCATAATAATTTTTAATAATATGTAATTAATAATAATATTTTCTTTATACTACTATAAAATCCAACATTTTAAAATCTGAAATACATATGTTTTCTTTGGAAATCTGACAATAAACTAACTTTACACTTTTATTGGACAATGAATAAAAATATTTTTTTGAAATTTTAACATTTTATATTTTTATTTATATACTATCAAATCTAAATTTACTGACTACGTAAAAGAAAGTTTAGGGCCAATACATGGCCGATGTTTTATGAAGTGATTGCTCTCGCAGAGTATCATTATCAGAAAATATTATTTTTCGGCCTGTTTTATTCGGAGATTATGTCTAACTTTTAAGTTTAGCAGAAGGCATATCGATAAGCAATGAATTTCATGAAAATAAATACTTATATCAGTATCTAATTATATCATTTTAAATATGAGATAAATAAAGTAAAAAGAAAACACATATGTAGGTAGTATTATTTAGAAAATAGTACGGAATAGTATTGCGCAAATAATATTAATAGAAACAGCATATACCGCTTTTTGCGACCCATAATTCACACTTAATTTTATTTTCGACTGGAAATTTAAAAAATGATAATTCGGGATGTTCTTTTCGCGTTTTTATACAATTGAAATAAACACACTTGTGACCTGACATCTTATATTAGTTTAAAAATAAAGTAAAGCTAAATATTTGGATTTTTGTTGTAAAAAATATCGCCCGCTCTATGTATACATAAATATATACAAATGTAACAACATGCGAAGCGTGCTGTAATAATTTTATTTTTTACAGTTTTTCATTTTAAGATCAGATTTATAATCGAGATATAACGGAAACTGTCGAACATGTATGGTTTTCGTTTGTCGAGGCATAGCGTGTGACACCTATAGTACGGGGATAGAATTATCGTGGCCGTCTATAGTGCGGGATGAAACTACAATATTAAGCGCTGTATTGTTTATGCATTATGTTATACGTCTGTGTAGTGAGTCTGTGCTTCTAGGTGTTGTTGTGTGTTTTTGTGTAATGTGTTTGCCACAGGTTATAGCACTGCCACCAGCTGCCGTTTGTTGCTGCCATTGGACAATGTACCTACTTGTCACATGGCGTAAGCTTGCGTTTACACGAGAGGTGGCATCTTCGATCCAGGCCCTAGCGTATTTTTTGGTGTGTACCTATACAGGATAAACCGGCGAAATCTGCTGGACAGAAGGCACTGCCGGCGGCGGTTTCTCTAGAACGGCCAGCCATCCAAGTACTCACCGCGCAAAGCGCTGCTTAACCCAACCAACTTGCGATGGCAGAATTACCAACGCGCCAGCCCGCCTGCCCTGTGTTATATGTACGAAGGATAGTTTTATAGAAGGTGGTGGTTACAGTAAATGCCGTTGTCAGAATTCGAACCCATGACATTCTGGATTCAACCGTTCTTTTAGTTGTCAACGTTGTAAACCTTAGGCGTTCTATTGGTACTGTGCATTGAACTGATTTAAGATTTGCAAATGACTACATATATATAACCTGTTTAATAATATTAAAATATATATATATATA
>JADQWA010001536.1:0-16597 GCA_018344505.1 Nebria ingens riversi
AGGGAAGGTCAAAAGGTGTATATAGCTTGGCAACACTGCTCGCCATAAGAACTCTCAATGTAGATTTAAAATACTATAGAGTATTAATAATAACCGCCTCACCGAATAGAGCTAATGATTTATTGTATTATACTACTTGTATCACAGTTTTTGTGGTATTATTGTTCCTTCATCACCACCATATGTATCATTTTACTGTTGATAAAGCTGCTTTCTTTAATAATTCGCTTTTAACAAACTCGTTTTTATTCTGCAATTCTAAAGCATCTCTAGCTTCTACACATTGATTTACTTACTTCCCATATCGTTTATTACAAACATAAATTTATTTATTTAAGACAAGCATTAGCTTCGCCGAATACAAAGAGGGAATGGCAAACCAAACTGAATAAAGAAATACCAACGTATTCTGAATTCAATGACATTTAAGAGAAACGTTATCAAATTGTAGAAGCATCAACGTCCGTTAAACATATGACTAATCAATATTCACACAATCAAAATTCTACTAATTCTAAAAACTTTAAATGTAGTCACCAAAAAACCCACTCAAAACTTTTCAACTATGATAGTTTCCAAATTTAGTTGTTTGCTATGTAAGAAAATCGCATAACCTTTTTCAGTATCATGAATTTCTAAATTTAAGTGTTACCGATAAATTGAAACAAGTAGAACAATTATAATTGTTCCTTAATTGCCTACGTAATAACTATACAACTGCAAAATATAAATCGACTTCAGTCTGTAAAGAATGTAATCAAAAACATCATACTTTATTACATATAAATAAATTCAATCCGTCAATGACTACCATGTGTGTATCTTCAGCTATTCAGTCTCTTTATCAACAGCAGTCATCCTAATTGCAGATATGTTTGGAATTTTATATTTATGTAGAATTTTATTAAATCAGTGCTCACAAGTCAATATATAACGTCGGACCTGTGTAGAAAATTACGTCTTCCGTCCACGAAGACAAATACGTGTATTTCCGGCGACAATCTTTCAGACACTCACATATCAGAATTTGTTAAATGTTAATGTTACAATTCAATCGATAGTCAGTGAATTTGCAACTAATTTTGATTGTTAAATATTACCATAAATTACTTGATCAACGCCTTCTAAGTAGCTAGAGGGGCGATCTAGCCAGCCGCCTATGTCAAGGTCGGCGCCAGTGACGTCATACTGGATTTCCCTAAATTCCAAAGGTACAGTGACGTACAATGTACAGTGACGTCATATTGAATTTCCCCAGTGACGTACATGTGTTATCGGTAAATCATAACTGCCAATGTCATTCATCAGGGTATATTTAATTTATTGTATGTAAAAGATTTTTGAATGTTCGTCAGCCGCCTCTGTCAAGGTCAGTGTCCGTGACGTCATATTGGCTTTACCTAATTTTCAAAGGTACAGTGGCATACATAGGGGAGTATTAAATATAAAATCGTATTGCGTGAGTAAAATACATTATTCAAATTGTATTGCTATAATTCATCGTTCAAATTAAATATTTCTAATAGAATGCATGTTCTACAAAGTTTTAATAGTGTTAAATTTATATCTAAAAAGTTAGTGATTCAACGTGGAATATTAAATATAGTAATACCGATATTGACCATTTTCGATTTAGAAAATATACATGCGTGCATCGCAGGAGCGTACGTCTCTTATTTGTTTAACAGAACAAATGAATATACAGACTACGATATATTTGTGCAACCGGAACACTTACTAACTAATGAAATCAAACAGTTTTGTGACGCTATAATGTTTAGTAAAATGCAGAGTAAAATTTAATATAATAGAAACTGCATGCGGTGTGCAGCTTATAAAATCCGGTGTAATAAAAAAATAATATGCGTATGAAGATGATAAAATAGACTGTATTATAAATTATAGAATTTTTTTTGTGAAACCGACAGGACTGTGAATAAAACTATTCAATTTATATTTGTTAGGATTGTGAATGTTATATCACATGATGTGTATTGAACGACTTATTCTGTATAAGATTCCTGTATAAGATGAAGGATTATTTTATATTCCTCCACACTTTGACCAGGATGAGGATCGTTTGCTATTCCGTACGACTCTCCACGCATACCGAGGCGTGCATATTGTTGTAGGTATAAATCCGTACAATGATTTTGAACCGTAAGTGAGAGTCATAGCAGGTCCCCAAAGGATTATCGTCGGCGATTGTGGAGAAGTGACAAATATCCTTCGGCATATGGTGATGTATTTAACGGACCAATTGACGGGAAATGAAATTCCCTATCAAGTGGACCCCATAGATGTTTACTACGGTGATCTCCCTAGTGTAAAACTAGTCAGAAACCAGGATACCATAGTGTTGGAAGAAGATGATATCAGCCCAGTTTCTGATATTATAAATTACGCGGAAAGACTGAGGGAGTGTCTATGTCCGATTCTGTATTCGCTACAAGATATGTTTAGATGTATCCTGCAAGAGTGTGAGGTGACCCATCTTATGCATAGCCGAGGCTTGAATTTTAGAGGTGAATTGCTACGGCTAAATGTTGTTACGGATGTGAGTGTTATATTATGCAAATTGGACAGAAGTTACAAAAAAAAACAGATTTAGAATTAGCCTATGTCAAGGAATATATTTAAGACATAGAACATTTATTATTTCAGTTTAATTATTTATTTGCGCGCGCGTGTGTGTGTGTGTGTGATTAAATAAAACATATATTTTCAACAGCTATTTTGAATGCTTTATTTTCTTTTACAGAAAATAACAGCCAAATCAACCCTTATATATCTATAGCAACAACATGAATTCAATTATTATAATAAAATTACTTATTTATATAATATAATTCGATTTCTCTTAACAGAAAATATTTTGGGAATATTTATATTAGAAATTATTCGCTTACTTTTAGAAAAATTTGGGGAAATCCAGAAGGGTGATGTAGTTTGTAGTAGCGATGTTAGAACAAGCTAATGTGGCCCCATAATGAAAACTTTCAGTGCCGCGTCTGCCTTTGAATATATCCCCTTTTCAAAAGTTTAACACTTGCTTGTAACAACATAATTCTAATCTATTAGCATTATACGAGGTCACTAATGTCCTATGGCGATATTTTTCATTTCTAATAAAAGTTGCCTCTTTCTCCTTCCAAGAGTCCACAATTTTCACTGAATATAGCGCATTTGCAAAATTTCAAATTGAAGTCGTTCAATACACATTATGTGATATAACATTCACAATCCTAACAAATATAAATTGAATAGTTTTATTCACAGTCCTGTCGTTTTCAACAAAAAAAATTCTATAATTTATAATACAGTCTATTTTATCATCTTCATACGCATATAATTTTTTTATTACACCGGATTTCATAAGCTGCACACCGCATGCAGTTTCTATTATATTAAATTTTACTCTGCATTTTACTAAACATTATAGCGACACAAAAACTGTTTGATTTCATTAGTTAGTAAGTGTTCCGGTTGCACAAATATATCGTAGTCTGTATATTCATTTGTTCTATTAAACAAATAAGAGACGTACCCTCCTGCGATGCACGCATGTATATTTTCTAAATCGAAAATGGTCAATATCGGTATTAATATATTTAATATTCCACGTTGAATCACTAACTTTTTAGATATAAATTTAACACTATTAAAACTTTGTAGAACATCCATTCTATTAGAAATATTTAATTTGAACGATGAATTATAGCAATACAATTTGAATAATGTATTTTACTCACGCAATACGATTTTATATTTAATACTCCCCTATGTATGCCACTGTACCTTTGGAAATTAGGTAAAGCCAATATGACGTCACGGACACTGACCTTGACAGAGGCGGCTGACGAACATTCAAAAATCTTTTACATACAATAAATGAAATACACCCTGATGAAGGACATTGGCAGTTATGATTTATCGATAACACATGTACGTCACTGGGGAAATTCAATATGACGTCACTGTACATTGTACGTCACTGTACCTTTGAAATTTAGGGAAATTCTGTATGACGTCACTGGCGCCGACCTAGACAGAGGCGTCTGGCTAGATCGCCTCTCTAGCTACTCTTCTACTACTCTTAATACAAAAATATATAAAATAATTACCACTGAATATTACTTTGGCCGATCCAAACTTTAATGTATCGCAAGAAATTGATTTATTAATTGATGCACAATTATACTAGCGCATTTTAGAAATAGGTCTGTTGGGGCTTAATCAGCCTTACTTCAAACAAACAAAATTAGGTTGGATTTTGAGAGGAAGCATTAATCTAGACAGACAATCCTCATCTTTATTATGTAACTTTTTAATGACATCCGCGGAAAGCGATTTAGAAAATCAAGTAACAAACTTTTTCAATCAAGAAGAAAATCATATCGCGTCTGTTTGGTCACAGAAACAAACACACTGCGAAAATACCGTTAGATCGCGCAACGGTCAATTTATTGTTAAATTGCCTTTCACAGAAAGTTAAAGAACTTCTCGGGACCTTGCCTTAAAACAATTTATGTCTCTTGAAAAAAGACTATTAAGATATCCAAGGTTACCATTATGTTATATAAACTTCTTGCAAGAGTACGAAAACTTAGGCCACATGGAGCCAATAGCCAAAAACGAAATAGATATTTTAAGTAAATTCTACCTGCCACACCTGCTTACAAGCAAACCCTATGCGGTCCTAAATTAAGAGTTGTTTTTAATGCGTCTGCTAAAAGTACAAATAGTTGAAGTCTAAGCGATAACTTATGACTGGCCCAACTTTACAACAAGATTTATTTTTATTTCTTTGTAGATTTAAGACGTACCAATTGGTGCTTATTGCTGATGTATCGTATGATTCTTGTAAACAAAGCCAACAAATAATTTCAGAGAATTTTATGGTAAGACAACCCTAGTAAAACAATTGAAACCTTTTGTTTGAAAACCGTTACTTACGGTACAACATGAGCGCCTTTTCTAGCTGTTCGGCGCCTAAATCAACTCGCGTTAGATTCTGATAACGAAAATCTGAATGCAAATATAATTATCTCTCGGGACTTCTATATGGATGAGCTAACAGGTAGCAATACTTTAAATGAAGCAATTTTAATTCGGGACCAAGTCTTTAGTATTCTTTATGCAGACGGTTTTACTTTATGCATATGTGCTTCAAATAACTTAGATCTTTTGCTCAAAAATCATACGAATCAGATTCAGTCAGTTTTAATAAAAACGTTGACGTCAAGATTTTACGTTTTTTCTGGAATTGCCATAATGACGAACTCTAGTATTAGGTAAACTTAAATCATATTTCAACTAATCTTAACGTAACTAAATGAAACATACTTTTAATAGTTGTAAACAACTTTGACCCGTTGGGTTTAATTAACCCAATTGTATTTAATGCAAAAATATTATTACCATACATTTGGTCATTAAAAATAAATTGGGATTAAATGTTGCCGGCAGATATCATAAAGGTTTGGAATAAATTTGTACATGAATTAACAGAAGTAAATAATTACCGCATACCGCGAAAGCTAATAAATTCATTCCCATATTCCTCAGTATGTTTTTACAACTACCGAGCGAGCGAGCAACATATTACCACTAACATGTGAATTGAATTTCTATGAAATAATTTTTTTGAATCCGAGAATGTACTACGTACAGCGAGTTTAATATTATAATGAAAATACGGTAAGTGGGTAAATTTTTTCTAGTGAGATAGGGTTGGTCATGAATTTTAAATTACACAATATTATATAATAGTTTTAGGAAATCATTGAATTGGTTATGTTTTCTTAATTTTTTTGTAATCATATGTGTGGATAAAATATGATAAATTTAGATTTAAATTGTGCATTTATTCAATGGAAATATATACAGAGGAAACAATGATAAGAACAAAAACATATAATAACAAGATATGAATTTAACAACTAATTATTATTTAATGATGATAATATCCATGGTATTGGACATCGTGTTCAGCAGCTGGGGCAGGTTGTTGTGCCACTGGGAATACAATGTGACCGTTCTTGGTGACGACAGCTTGGAAGCCGCTATGCTTGTCGGCGGTGTACATAACCTTACGTACACTACCATCAGACTCCAAAAGCGAGTACTCTCCCTTGACAACGTCCTCGTCACGTGTCTCATGTTGGGATTTGTAGTCGCCGGTATGGGGGTCTTCGATATTGTACTTGTACTCATATTTGGGTGGCGACTGTAACACATAACAATTTAGTTAGAAGCGTATATTTAAAGTTAGAAGATATTGAAGGGAAATTTGATAGTTAAACCAGATAAAATTTAATTTACTATTTTTAAAGAGGTTGGAAAATCGTTAAAACGTTTCAAACGTTATAAAAACATCTACGTACTTTTCAAACATTATGAGAACGTTTTTTCAATGGATATTTCAACCCTTGCACTAGTTGGAATGATCTTAAACCGGCTTGGGAAATAAAAAGCAAAACTTACGTAGTAATCTACATGCTCATCCTCATGGTGTGAGTTTCCTTGATATGCGTATTGACCGCTTTCAGATTGTTGTTCTCCATAACCTCCAGCCAAGATTCCGGCGTTGACGCAAGCGACAACAGTGACGAGGGCGAGGATCTAAAGCACAAAATGTAATTCAAATTTAATAAAATTTATCAAACTTAATTAACAATATAATCCGGAATAATACTTTCAATTAAACAATAATATTTTAACCATGACTTAATTTTTGATGTACCTTGAAGAACATTTTAGATTTTTGGACGAAGCACAATTGGACACACAAAGAGCTGAACTGACTTTTTCAAAATAATTGTAGCTATTTATAGGAAATAAAAACTCAGTATTATCATAGTTAGGGGAAAACCTTCACTCGTTGCTCATTAATTAGTAACGCATACATTTTTTTTCATAAAGACCATGTTACCGTATAGTATCTACATATGTATATATTTTAAAACGGAACAAACACACAATGTGTGTTTGTGTGCGTGTGTGTGTGCGTTGTAAGGAAAGTCGAAATACATGCATATATGTATATTGTGTTTATAAAAATATAACTAATGCATATTTTATTTGGACTACTGATCACAAAATATTTTTTCTTTCTGAATATTTAAATTTATATTAGGTATATAAAGCAATGGCGAAGTCAATGCTCAGAGTTCGCCGTTGACGAGCATTCTCGTCTAATACATTCTCGGTGCCACGGCCATCAAACATCTTGCATATTAAATGTGGTCAAACCTTTTATTGTTGTTATATACCTTGGGGTTATAATAACTTCAACTTCCCTACTGAAAATTAAATATTTTATTTGTGAATACAGATGTATTTCATCATTTTTAATGGTACCTAATTTAAGGTTTTATATTTTTTTCCGATAATTTGACCATGTAATTACCAGATTACTAATCGCGGTGTCATAAATAATATCCTGATTGGGAATGTTACTTTCTGTTATGTATTTGGTGTATTAATTCTACCTATTATTAGCGGTATATATTTTATATATTGGTAACGTTGTATTGGTGGTTTGTTATTAGAATAATTAAATATTGCATTATTCATTTATATAGAAAGAAACTTCAAATCTTTGTAATATGCAAGGTTATTTAAATAGGTTCGGTTCTAAATTAAATTATAATCCTAGACCATTAGTTTTAATTCCAATTTATGTATTTTATTGATTATAAATGGGGCATATGCTAAATTTACTGATTGTTCTATAATATCAGAACCAGGTCATAATTTCAGAAAAAAACATCGGCCATGTGTTGACCCTAAACTTTCTTTTACGTAGTCAGTATATTTAGATTTGATGGTATATAAATAAAAATCTAAAATGTTTAAGTTTCAAGAAAATATTTACATTCATTGTTCAATAAAAGTCTATAGTTAGTTAATTGTCAGATTTCCAAAGAAAACATATGTATTTTAGATTTAAAATGATTGATTTTATAGTAGTATAAAGAAAATATAATTATTCACTGCATATTAAAAATTATAATGGCCGGGCATTTTTTAGTTTTCAAATTAACTTTAAACCAGAGAAAATATTTATATATAATATTTTAAATTATTTACTAACCTTTGTAACGCCTTTTCACTAAACTTATTTGCGACACTGACGATAAATGTTAAATGTCAAAATATTTGAATATTTAAAACAGTTGACATGCATAGTAGATCCGATTTATTCTTTATAATTTTCCATACGTATGTAACTATGGCAATATAAATAGGATAATAGCAATTTTCTCGTAACTGGTACAATTTTTGAAGAAATGTTTCAAACAAAAGTTGTTCAAATCATTAATATCTTTCAATTTTATTCTAACTATTTTAACTGTAAGTGCAGCCGTTTCGGAGATATGCAAAAAGTGACTCAAGTAAACATGCACTTCCGGTTTGAATATGCTTTTCAAAAATTAGAGGTTATCTTCCCAGGCATATGCAAATCTTAAGTTTAAAGTATCATAATTTTATCTTCAACGGTGTAGGCTGTAGAGCACATACATACACACAGACTCACACACACACACACACACACACACACACAAACACAGACGTCATTCCAAAAATAGTCAGACTCGATTCAGGGTAGGTCAAAAGGTGTATTTCCGTTAAAATTTCGAGAATTTTTACTTTCTTTTACGAAATAATGAGTAAGTATTGTAATCACGAAAAAAACATCGGCCATATGTTGGCCCTAAACTTTCTTTTACGTAGTCAGTATATTTAGATTTGATAGTATATAAATAAAAATATAAAATGTTTAAATTTCAAGAAAATATTTTCATTCATAAGACCAATTAATTTGTAAAGTTAGTTTATTGTCAGATATCCAAAGAAAAACATGTATTTTAGATTTTAAATGTTGGATTTTATAGTAGTATAAAGAAAATATCATTATTCATTACATATTATTAAAAATTATTATGGCTGGACATTTTTACTTTTTTTACGAAGTAATAAGTAAGTATCGTAATCACGAAAAAAAAAATTCTCTAAATTTTAACGGAAATACACCTTTTGACCTTCCCTGAATCGAGTCTGACTATTTTTGGAACGACGTCTGTGTATGTGTGTGTGTATGCGCTCTACAGCCTACACTGTTGAAGATAAAATTATGAAACTTTAAACTTAAGATTTGTATATGCCTGGGGTGACAACCTAATATTTTTGAAAAGCATATTCAAACCGGAAGTGCATGTTTACTTAACACTTTTTCTGCAATGTCTGCAATATCTCCAAAACGGCTATACTTGCAGTAAAAATAGTTAGAATAACATTGAAAGATATTAGAATACTGCACAACTTTTGATTGAAACATTTCTTTAAAAACTACCAGTTACAAGATCTTATCTTATTGATATTGCCATAGTTACGTAGGTATGGGAAATTATATATAATAAATCGCATCTACTATGCATGTCAATTGTTTTAAATATTCAAATATTTTGACATTTAACATTTATTGTCAGTGTCACTAATAATTTTAGTGAAAAAACGTTACAAAGGTTAGTAAATAGTTTAAAATATGATATGAAAATATTTTGTAAGGTTTAAAGTGCATTTGAAAACTAAACAATGTCCAGTTATAATTATTTTTGGTAATAATGTGTAATGAATAATTATATTTTCATTATATTATGTTTATGTACATATGTTTTTTTTTAGAAATCTGACAATCTAACTTTACAATTTTACTGGACATAATGAATGACTACGTAAAAGAAAGTTTAGGGCCAGCACATGGCCGATGTTTTATAATGTGTAATGAATAATTATATTTTCTGTATATTACTATAGAATCGAACATTTTAAATCTAAAATACATAGAAATGTTTGTAGAAATCTGACAATAATCTAACTTTACAATTTTACTGAAAATACTTTCTTTTAAATTTAAACATTTTATATTTTAATTTATATACTATCAAATCAAAATATACTGACTACGTAAAAGAAAGTTTAGGGCCCACACATGGCCGATGTTTTTTTCGTGATTACAATACTTACTTATTACTTCGTAAAAGAAAGAAAGGACATTTTTACCTTCTTATACGAATGTATATAAGGAAATATGAAATTGAAATTGCCGAACTCGAGATTTTAACAGATATCATCCATGAACCGAGTCTGACTACTTTTGAATGCCGTCTGTGTGTTCCAATAGTTAATTATTAATAATATTATACATTTATATGTATTATTTTGTGTAAGATATTCAATTTATGCGAATACTAAAAAATGTCTGCCCATAATAATTACTTATGTATTTTGTATAGGTAGTATAATTATATTTTTCCTATCTAAACAGAATATACCTGCCACGTATAAGAACTGCATATTTCGCTATCATGTTTAATTACGCGTATGATTTTCAACCAATAGCACGTAATTTAGTCTTCCAAATTATGTTATATTTAAAATTTTCTATAATTTCAATACTTTCCATTGTTTTTCTACTCTATGAATAAATAAACTGTAAATATTTAATATTGTTATAGATTTAAATGAATATTTATGAAAATGTTTGGTATATAATGAGTTTATATATATGTAGATGCTGTAATTAAGTCACACAGTAACACGAAAAGAAATGCAAAATTTAAATGATAGTTGATAAATGTTATCCTCTGAAAATTATTTAGAAGTAGATCTCTATATCATAATATTATATACCTTCATTTCTCGCATTAGGCCGGTCACTTTCACATCCGCTCATATGTACCATTTGCTCATATGGAACATTCGCTCATATGAACCATTCGCTCAATAAACCATTCGCTCATATGGACCTTTCGCTCATTTGGAAATTTGACATGTTGGATGTCGCTATTTTGAACATGTCGCTATTATGGAATCGCTCAGTTGAATTCGCTTTTATGGAATTCGCTCATTTGGATTTTGCTGTTTTGGGGAGTGAATCAATTTGCAGGACATGGAAAATATTATGAGCCATTTAAATTGAAGCATGATTCGTTAGTTTTGAAATAATTTTTTTTTATTATCTTTGACAACCTTTGTTTAAGTAGTCAGTACAATTATATAAATAGACGGTTTTCCGTTCAGTAATGATTTTATAGACAACTGTGATCAGTTTTTAACGGATTTTTCACATTGTGTACACGCAATTATGTGTAATGTAAATGTGTGTGTGTGTGTGTGTGTGGTAATTATTATTATTAGTTTTTTTTTCGAAAGCTTGTTATTTTCTATTGTTGGTTTAAGCACCCATTCCAACGAACGAAGGGTGCTCAATAGTATTAAATATGACTGAGTATTGTTCCTAAGTATTTAATAATCTGTTGCTTTATCAATCAATAACAAATGAGTATCTTCCTGATAATACAAGTACGCCCCATTTCAGCCAATATGAATCAGATAATTTTTCTTTCAAATTATCGTAGCAAAAAGATGTTAACTGCATCATTTTCAAAATAACCAAAATATATTTTATGGTTCATCTACCTCTGACTGTTGTTGAAATAGAGGCTCGTCAGCCGTCTAAATTAAACCTAAATTAGTCCGAACACTGTTTGTATTTTTTGATGAATACAGCTATAATAGAGAGATACATTCTAATTGGAATAAATAACTAATAAATGTGTACCGAAGAATACCTACTTCTTTTAAGAAAATAGGAAATGATAATAGTAATCTGGAAAAAAATGAAGTATTTTTTGTAAATTTTAACTGGCAACAGTGTATTTTAGAGCGGAAATGACAACAAAGGCTATATTTGAACATAATTTGCGTTTCAAATCAAAATCTTGACAACCTATTTTCGCAACCCCCTAGGTCAATATCAATCAAAGATATCATCTTGTTAAAAATGTTTTTAAACAATTAATATTTTATATAATGCTGCTTTTATAGTAAAATAATAAATATCGGCCATACGTTTTATTTTCTCTGACTGTCTCACTCTTATAAATGCTTATAGTTTATACGGTCACACTCTTTGTTTCATCAACAGTTTAGTCAATTTATAGTTATACTGAATGGACTTATGTTTAATTTTTATTTAATCTATTTGGTTTTCAACTAGAGATAGTTGATTCTTTCAGGAACGACTGTGCTTTAGATAATAATACTATGCTTTGAAAGATATTATATTTAACAACAAATATTATTCTTTTACAGGTGAATAGTTGACTCTTTCAATTAAATAAAGGTGTTACCTCTGCTTCAACTAGGAGTGTTATCACAAATTTTAAGCCTTTGAAAATCTGTATAATTATTCTGAATTTACCCTTATCATAAATAAGTGGCACACTCGTGGCATCTACGTAGTAATCTTTCATTTCATAAAATCCCTGAAAATATTTAATTTATTAATTAATCCCATGCAGACACATCTTATAAAACTAGCGCATGCGTAGATTTGTCAAAATCTATGTCGGTTTTGTAGGAATTACTGAAACATATTAAGTGTCAAATATTGTGTGTGTATGCGCTTTACAGCCTACACTGTTGAAGATAAAACTATGAAACTTTAAACTTAAGATTTGTATATGTCTAGGGCGAAAACCTCCTATTTTTAAAAAGCATATTCAAACCGGAAGTGCATGTTTACTTCACACTTTTTTTGCAATGTCTGCAATATCTCCGAAACGGCTATACTTGCAGTAAAAATAGTTAGAATAACATTGAAAGATATTAGTATTTTACATTTCTTCAAAAAGTACGAGTTACAAGATCTTATCTTATTGATATTGCCATAGTTACGTAGGTATGAGAAATGATATATAATAAATCGCATCTACTATGCATGTCAATTGTTTTAAATATTCAAATATTTTGACATTTAACATTTATTGTCAGTGTCACAAATAAGTTTAGTAGGGTTTTGTGTATTTCGTTGGTAACTGGTTGACAACTGTCAGTGGCCCTCCTGATACTCACTTTACCCATATTGGCTTTATATTACTATAGATTCGAACATTTTAAATCTAAAAAACATGTTTTTTTTTAGAAATCTGACAATAATCTAACTTTACAATTTTACTGAACATAATGAATGAAAATATTTTCTTTTAAATTTGAACATTTTATATTTTAATTTATATACTATCAAATCAAAATATACTGACTACGCAAAAGAAAGTTTAGGGCCAACACATGGCCGATGTTTTCATTTCATATAAGATAAATACAGATTACCTATTGTTGCCATTGAAAGTATTTTTATTTTACTTACAACTGCAATTGGACAATTTGGTGAACACTTCATTCTTTGCAAAATATCGAGCCACAGTTTCCCTAATATAAACCTTGATTGTTCGCATGCATTATCCTTTTCATACCTTATAACATTTCTTTTCCAACCGCCATCGCCCCATATAAGCACTTCTAATTTAAACTGTAATTTATGATAAATACCAAATTAATTGATATATACATATCAATGTGGAAATTATTTTATTTACTCGAAAGTTTTTGCTAACTTCTTCTGTAATGGTAGCATTTGCAGTAACAGCAGTATGCGTACGATTAAATTTTCGCATAGATACTGCGACCTTGATTTCACTATCTTCGTTAAACTCAGTAGACAATCTTAAAACATCTACTCTTCTTTTAAAATCCAATTTTGGCTGAAAATGAACAAAAATCAATGAAGTGCGAGAAAAACCGTAATACCAAAACATGTGATTTCGTATAACTAACTTCAAAGTGGATTTTAATAATAGGAAAGAATGTGATTAATTTTTTAAGTTTAGTTAAACCAGTTTTGTTCTTTGAAAGATATATTTTTAATCCTTGAAGTAATTCCTAATGCAATAAATACATAATTTAATTTAGTCAAACAATTCAATATTTTGAGCATCTGCTCTATAAACTAGTTTTTAACTCGAAAATATTTTGATTACTTTAAAAATATTTATGCGGATTGAAAGCCGAGATATTTTGCTCTCAATAAGGATATAAAAATACTGAACTGCGATGCCTATTGTAAAATTATAAATATGATTTTGCCAAGCAAAGCAAATATATGAAAGGTTTTCCCTATACTTTTATATTTAAAACTGAATCGTTTAATTAAATATGTTACTCTATCTAACTATACTTACGAATCCATATATTAGCAGAGAGTTATACAAAACTAAAATAGTTATAGGATATAGTATCTTCAACGTCATTTTAACTCAGAAATGCTGGACCGACGAATATATAATAGAACACTTTGTGAATCCTTGGATAAAGTAGGAAGTTTGTTATTATAATATTATAGTTAATCTATTTTAAGCGTTATTTATCTATTATGAAACAGAACATTTGTATATTATTTTGTAGATTTAACTTTTTAAAATTTTAAACCATTACAGAAATAAATGACTATAGAAATATAATCGGTTACTTTTTTATGTAAAAATTATCTGATTTTATTAATCGGCGTGTTGCTATATTTCCTATTTTAATGAATGGAACGAGGATATTTCTAATTGCTTTAATAATAATATGTAACAGCGAATAAGTTGAATAGACCATCGAATATTTAGAAGACCCGTTGTACATACTTCAGCATACAGATTATTAATATGAAAATATGGCAGTCATGTATCTGCATATCTCTCTAAAACGTTATTTGCTTATTTCCTATATGTTTATAAATCACATTCATGCGTGCAAGGTTCTTTTTGCAAGCGGCTATTTCAGTCTAATAAATTGGAGGACACCATCCTCCTGACTGCAGGAAATTCAACGCTTCGGTTGTGCTAACAATACAAATGCAAACAAATTACCTATTTTTGGAGTCTTTCGTTGTGAACTATAAATAATTTACAAAATCAGAGCATGATTGATTTATAGTTAATAATTCGAAATGCTCGTTCCTTGATTTTATCTCGATTACTGTTACTTGCCATAGGCCATAGCGACTAGAGCTGGGCTTTATAATCGATTAATCGATTCTGATCGATTAATTTCCAAAATCGATTAATCGATTCAGACAAATAACGAAAATCGATTCTGAATTGATACTGAATCGATTCTGTATCGATGTATAAATGTTTACAATCGATTCCGAATCGGTATTTAAATGTTTATCAATCGATTCAGAATTAGCAATTAATAATAATTGCTATGAATAAACATGTTGTGCCTAAATAATGTGAAGTTTCCTTTATCTATATTAATTTATAATATTATTTATTTATTTATCATGAGGAAAGAATTTCGAATGAAAGATTAACGAAAAAGATTTACGTGGGCGAGATGAATGGTGTGAGAATGCGGGGTCGTCCTCGGAATAAGTGGATGAATATGATTGAGAATGAGTTGCGCGAAAGGAAAGTTGTGAGCAAGCGAAATAGAAGAGCATGTTTGAAGAATCTGATGAATCAGAATGAAGCGAAAGTAGTGTGTAAGGATAGAATTGAATAGCGAAAGATTGCGAAGATGTGAATGTAAAGAGTTTTCTGCCACCCCACATGTCGGGAATAGGCATTAAGTTATGTATGTATGTATGTATTTATCAAATATAAACTTAAAGAAAACCGCAAATTAATAAATAGAGTGATTATATATAAAACCGCTTCCTTAAAATTTATTTATTAAACATTATAGGAATAGAATTAATTAATCGATACTGAATTGAATATAATCGATTTAAACCAACTAAAAATCGATTCTATTCGATTCTTTATGAATGATTATCGATTGCAAATCGAATATTATCGATTTTGAAGCGATTATTATCGATTCTTAATCGATTGTTATTTAAAATAAATATTTAATCGATTTCAAATCAATAATAATAGATTCAGAATCAAAAATGATCGATTTTGAATCAAAAATCGATACTTATCGATTATTTCTAAGAATTGAGAATCGATTTTCAAAATCAGAAATCGCACATCTTTAATAGCGACATACTAGGATACACAAAATATACGTAGGCATATTTGAATTCGTATCCACTAAATCGATAATACAGGATTGGTCGCCGGAAGTTGGATACCGAAACAGGACGAAAGGTGCAAGACACACGTTTGTTTGAATACATCTTATTTCTTTGTTTCGCATCTCAGCACTGCTTGGTCGACGTCGTCAGCGGTCACATGTGTTTTCGTGTGTGTGATCTATCTTTTTGTGTAATGTTTCAACAGAAAATAAATAATGTCTACGTTTATTCTGATTGTGGAGATCATTAATTTACTCAATTGTTTCAATTTTCGTTATTACACCATTTTTGTTACTGATTTTATGGTATTCAAATTTTAATTAACAAATTCTGGAATGTAAAAATAAATTTACTTCTTGCAGTAAGTTTATTTAATAACTTTAAAATTCATTATATTTTGTTAAATTGTGTAATTTACATTGAAGTACAAACATATGTTTTTTTGTCATTAAGAAAAATATAGCTCTGATGAAGGTCTAATCTAAATCAAAACGTTAGCGTAATTGGAAGTGTTTGATTGTATATCCAATGTAATGCAACTTCCGGCATAAAATATGTTCTTAGTTCTTACAATTGTGCATTTACATCGAATAAAAATTTCCAGATGAACAAAGATAAATTCTTAATAATAAAAGAAATACATTTCAGTAGATATAAGTTATATTAGTAACCTAA
>JADQWA010000412.1:0-10406 GCA_018344505.1 Nebria ingens riversi
TACATGGCCGATGTTTTAAATTTGGACTCGACAACATTTTCCTTTTAGCGACAATTAGCGATAAACATCGGCCATGTATTGATTACAATACTTACTTATTACTTCGTAAAAGAAAGCAAAAATCTGCAGTACCCTACACTAGACTTTCTTGGACGCGTAATCATGAAATATGTAAAGATTTTATTGCAAGTAGTGTGTGAGCGGCTATTCCGATAAGATTCTCATAATATTGCTGTACTTTTGACAAAATGCATACGCGATAGCCATGAAATAATTTAATAAATATGATGTAACCATGGATACAGCTCATGAAAATGACTAATGGGCGGCATAAATTTCATTTGAATCTGAGCAAATGGCTGCGCTAACTTGACAGACGTCTATAACGTATCAGTTGACTTTAAAACGCCCGAGTTTGGTGTTTATTCAGTTTAGAAATTTGGAACTAGATTTTGAATATGTTTCACTAGAATTATAGTCTTCCTCCACTATAATTGAGAATAATAATGTTATGTCTCAGTGTAGCCAATAGAGTCACAAATTTGATTGGTAAGCTGCGTTCGTTTATTCGCTATACTAATAAATACAGAGAACGACTACTAAAGGTAAAGGTATCAGCTATCCAGTTGATAGAAACCTTGAATAGATATCATAGACTATAATAAATAATATACAATAAAATAGTATAAAATAACAGTAAAACTGTAACCAAAAGAACGCAGCTAAAATCTAATATTTCAATTTCCAATTATTTCTGATGTTTAGAATATAAGACCTGTGATTGGTTGTAAACTATGTGCGCAAAAAGGCTCTCTCGGCAAACTACCTAAAACAGTGTGCCAAACTTAATAGGCACGGAACTTGGCTTATCAAAAGGATCATGTCGTCATAACCCCTGGAAGCCCAAAACTTAGAAAACATAATGGTTCACTTTTATATAAAATAGATCTTATCATATTATGATTGCAACTTGCAATCATATATAAGATATAGCAATAGTGTGCACCTGTACCTAACTCAGTGCCACAGCCGCACTGCTGTGACTCGCATGTACGACAATTGTTATTTTAACCTTTCTTAAAAATAACGATAATATGTATTTATAGTTTACGTAAATAAAATTACGTTTATCAAATATGAAGATGACATAATATAATTGCGCGTTCTTGTATAAACTACCGAGCTACATTTTTACATTCCTATACGAAGTAAGTTTAGCAATCATGAAAATATTCCAAGTTGTGATTTTAACGGACCTTCCCTGAGTCGAATCTGACTATTTTCGAAATTCCACCTGTGTGTGTGTGTGTGAGAGAGAGAGAGAGAGAGAGGGGGTATGTGTGAACGCTCTACAGCTAAAATTGCCAATGAATCTTTAAATTTAAGATGGCTTGCAAGAAAACCTCCTATATTCTAACCGGAGAGGCATGTATACTGTAGTCATTTTTTGGGCATTCTGCAATATCTACAAAACGGTTGCACTTACTGGAAATATAGCGGTATTCAAAATGAAAGATATTAATATCATGCACAATTCATATTTGAAAATTTTCTTGAAAAAGTGTACCGATTACAAGAAATTGCTATTAATTTTTTTTTTTAAAATATTTGTTGCCTGGTTACGTAGGTATGGGAAATGATACTTATGAAATATAGCTTTAGTGTAAAAGTGTTAGGTTTTTAGATCATCTGAAGACTAAAATATAAAACATATCATTTAATTAAATAACAATTTACTTAAAAAAGTAAGAATGCACTTATATTTAATATGTTAAACTGTCTGAAAACACGTTAACTACGCTTCTAGGTTTACACTTAAATAACTTAGATACCTGAAAAGCTATAAATTCTGATATAGCACCGAAATTGAATGAGGCATATTTATGAACTATTGAAATTCCTCCTTTAGGAGTATAGAATGGAGAAAAAACTTCTCTAAGTGAAAATAGAAAGTGTAAACAAAGAAAAACTCTAATTTAACACCAACATGCCTGAAAATTATAGAAATATACAAATTTGATGTTTAATGTTGATGATGAACACTAAATATGCACGAATCAGTCGCCAATAATAATAAAATTTGATAATATATATTAGAGCAATTAAAATCAGTTTGACAGTTGAGTACTTGCTCAGCTGTTTTAATTAGTGCCTAACTTCAGGTTGTCCGCACTCTATTGACATTGTCGATTAGTACCAGAGTTATCCATTATCGAAAGTTCAAACTAAATAATTCGGTGATGGACATGTAGAATGATACAATATCACATTACCATTAAAGTTCGCGAAATGGTCCAAATCCTTGTATGGCGCTTATTTTTAAACTATATTTCTTACTCGTTATTACGTCACAAGATTTACAATTCATTTGTTTTCTCTTTAAATCTCTAAAAACCAGCTTAGAGAACGTAAGAATTACAGAATTGTGTTTTAGCGCAAGAAGTTTCAGTATGGATTGCATAGTGTAAAACAGAAATTGCAACAAGTCTTGTTGCAAAGTGATATAATTATAAAAACAAATTGTAACAAAGAATACTGAATGTGACTATTTTCATTATTGACAAATGCCTATATTCTTACCATATATTTGGTTCAAAAAGCTTGCCATTAATTGCTCCATTGCAGCTTCTCTTTCTAATCTTTCTAAGTCCTGTTGCTTCGCAATACAAGGACAGCAGAGTTTTAATACTCTTTGACAAAAACTCATGTTTTATTCATGTGATTTATTTTAAAAAGTCATAGAAACGGTATTTAAAAAAAAACACTAACCAAAATACTAAGTGTCGTTTAACATTGTTCAGAGTCTAGGCAATATGAATAACAATGACGTTATTAGTATAATTAATTGAGTATGCCACATTTCTAATATAGTATAATGAATAACTATATTTTTTTGAATGTTTAAATTTGTGCATTGAAATATCCTTCTTATCTAAACAAAATATAAATACTACGTATAATAAAGTCCAGTGCAAGACACACTGCAATATTTTATATTATAATTGGTCATTCGTGAAAATAATTTGGGCATAGTTTTATATTGTTAGATAATTTTTCTATTGATTGTATGTTGCGTAACTCGCAAATACATGACAAAACTGACAGAATCAATACAACAATAAATTTATGCTTATTATAACATTATTTTGAGTGAATCTGCGCTATATATCTTTTGGAAGTAATTTTCATGCTGGTGCCGTATTTTGAATATAATAATAGTTTTGCAATCTCGTGGTTTACTTCCCATAAGTATTTATAATGCAACTCGCGATATATATTGAAATTTGAGCATTATTGGCGAGTGATTAATGCTAACTTAGTTTTCAGCATCAACAATAAACATCAAATCTGTATTTTTCAATAGAATTTTTTTATAATTTCCAGTGGTGTTGATGTTAAATTAGAGTTTTTCATTTGTTTACACTTGCTACTTTCATCTTATAGATAGGTTTTCTCCATTCTATACTCCTAAAGAAGGAATGTCAATAGTTTATAAATATGTCTCATTCAATTTCGATGCTATATCAAAAGTTTTCATATATTTACTGTTTCAGGTATCTAAGTTATTTAAGTGCAAATCAGGAAATGTTGGTTAACGTATTCAATCCTTTTGCAGTTTAATATATCTAAAATATAAGTGCATTATGGTATTTTTACTTTCTTTTACGAAGTAATAAGTAAGTATTGTAATCACGAAAAAAAAAATTCTCGAAATTTTTACGGAAATACACCTTTTGACCTTCCCTGAATCGAGTCTGACTATTTTGGAATGACGTCCGTGTGTGTGTGTGTGTGTGTGGCTGTGTGCGCTCTACAGCCTACACCGTTAAAGATAAAATTATGAAACTTTAAACTTAAGATTTGTATATGCCTGGGAAGAAAACCTCCTATTTTTGAAAAGCATATTCAAACCGGAAGTGCATGTTTACTTGAGTCATTTTTTGTAATTTCTGCAATATCTCCGAAACGGCTGTACTTACAATAAATATAGTTACATTAACATTCAAAGATATTAGGATTCTGCACAACTTTTGTTTGAAACATTTCTTCAAAAAGTACCAGTTACAAGATCTTATGTTATTGATATTGCCATAGTTACGTAGGTATGGGAAATTATATATAATAAATCGCATCTACTATGCATGTCAATTGTTTTAAATATTCAAATATTTTGACATTTAACATTTATTGTTACTGTTACAAATTAGTTTAGTGAGAAAACGTTACAAAGGTTAGTAAATAATTAAAAATATTATATATAAATATAAATGTCCGGCCATAATAATTTTTAATAATGTGTAATGAATAATTATATTTTCTGTATATTACATACATTTTAAATCTAAAATACATATGTTTTATTAGAAATCTGACAATAATCTAACTTTACAGTTTTACTGGACATAATGTATGAAAATATTTTCTTTTAAATTTAAACATTTTATATTTTAATTTCTATACTATCAAATCAAAATATACCGACTACGTAAAAGAAAGTTTAGGGCCAATACATGGCCGATGTTTTTAAATGTATATTGTTAATTTTCAAGTGATTTTTAAATGATTGTTGTGAAAATTAAAATTTTGTGGTATTATGGAAAACTTTTGTATTGCTTAGTTTTGCAATTAAGGACTTAAGTTAAAAATCTCTTAAGCAAATAACAATTCACAGAAATAAACAACATAATGCACTTATATTCTTATATGCACTTATATTCTTGATTTGTACTTAAATAACTTAGATACCTGACACGGTAAAATTATGAAATGTTCTGGTATAGCACCGACATTGAATGAGGAATATTTATGAACTATTGATATTTCTGTTAGGAGTATAGAGAGTATAGAGAAAACCAAGCATTGGCTATGTGTGCCAAATTTGGCTGAGATCGGTTTAGTATCTTCAGAGGAGAAGAGGTGAGGATGGTTGATCTTACGACTAGCGAGCGACCAACATGTTACCAAGTATTTGAGATATTTACATTTTGTTAAAGAAATTTTTGAATCCGAAAATGTTACAGACTAATTATGCTGACAAACACTTAAGCTCTTCGGTACTACGTACGGCGAGCTAAAAAGTGTAGCAATGACCTTAGTCTCCCAAGGTAACAATAGTACAATTACAAACACAATTATGTGAAACAGTTATAGTCATAGATAAAGAAGTAAAAAATGTATGAAACTCACCATCTGGAAAGATCTCTTTCGGTTGAATTAAATCCATGAACCAATGTGTAATATTATACAAGCCAGCCATTCCTTTCGGATTGTATTGCACATCACTGATGTATGTAGCATTATAATCAAAATCGGTATAGTTGACATTTTCGAATTCCAACACTCGATTAAGAGCATATCCTAAATCTGCACTAATACCCCGGATACGTGTGCTAAAACTCATTTCACTCGCTGCGAACGATACACTCAAAACGAAAACAGTCACAAAAACACTCATCAAATGAGCTCTGCTTCTATCTCCCATTCCATTTGATTTCATTCGCTTATTTCTCTCCATTGCTCGACAGGTTTGTACACTCATATAACAAAAGTACCGTTTAATTAAATTTTAACCAACATCACTGGTAACAAAACTAACCACTTTTTATTGTTATATGACGCATTATCTTCGTTGTCACTACATATAAACCAATTACACTCACAATTCGATTAGATTATCACAGGCATTAGATAAGATTGCGAGATCTGTATCAAGTCTAACATACTTTTCTTTTGTTGCTAGAAATGATAATGTATTTTATTCAGGTTTCTTTCACTTTAACTTTAACTGTATTACTTACGTTCTCCAATCATATCCGAACAGCTAATGAAGAATGAACAATAAATGATTGTTTAACTGAACCGCTAGTCTAGATCTGAGTAATCGTTTTGTCCGGCGACCAATCAACGAGTAGATTTCACAGTGACGTCATCACGTGCGAATTAAAACTGCAACAAAAGAAAGTAATTGTCAAATTAGGATTCGGCGAGCGCAGCTGTGCACAAAATGAATGCTAAATTCATTCAATAATTTGACAGAAATGTTATTATTTTCGTAAAAGCATGTTTACGTATGTAGTATATTTTATTATCAAACGTAATCCATTATTTGTTTTCGTGCTCTGCTCTATTTTATAACGAGGCAGACAAAAAATTACCGCAATTGAGCTAATGAATGTTATCAGATAATTATGTTTAAAAAATAATTTTCAATGTTTTAAAATTTGCTGTTCCAATGTAATGTCGCTATATACGAGGATGGTTCGGAAAGTCATCTGGTCATACTTGCGCTATCTCTGTGTCATGCTGAGAACTTTCCGAACCACCCTCGTAAGTATATCGTGAATAATGCAATAATTTAGAAGTATGCATCGAAAAGGAATTCGTAATGATAAAATGCGAAAACAAACATTGTCATTATTTCTGAGAAAATTTAAAATAGCTACTTCCATTTATTAGATACATATATACAAATATTAAATATTCCATTGAAATAATTAATTCTACATCTTAATAGCCTAACCAGGTTAGCAATAAAATTAAGATTTGTTTGATTTAAATCAGATTTTTTACTTTCTTGTACGGAGTAATAAGTAAGTATAGGGCACCAGTATGCTTTTGCAACGGAGAAATGAACCCATACAATAATTATTTTATTTTGTGCTACTATTAATAAATATAACGCATCAGTTGACATAAAAAGACCCGAATTTAATAATTTTTCAGTTTAGAAATTTGTTACTAGATTTTGAATAATTCTCACTAGAATTGAGAATCACTATAATTGAGAATAATAATGTCATGCTTCAGTGTTGCCAATCACAAATGTGATTGAAAAACTGCGTTTGTTTACTCGCTACTAATAGTTATAAATACGGACAAAAAACTACTAAAGATGTCAATCACTTATTCAGTTGATAAAAATATTGAATAGATAGTATAAATTAACAGTAAAACTATATTGTACCTCCTCTAGTAGTGACCAAAAAAACGCAGATAAAATCTCATTTCTATTTCCAATTCTTTCTCAGGTTTTGGTCAGCATGTGTTTAGCATATTCCGTAATTCATAACAACTCTAAATAACCGTTGCTCTTGCTACGTACCAACTTCAACTCATTATTAGTATTCTGTAAGCTCTTAGCAATTCTAAATAACAATTGCACATGTTATTTTGCACTTGATAAATATCAATTGCAAATTTCTGGCTGTTACGGCTGTCATATTTGATTTAATGCAATTGTTATTACAATTTTGGTTTAAAAAGTAAGTATGCATATTTTTAAATATAAAAAACTAAATGATTGTCATATTTAGTAATAGCGCTATTAGTTTTTGTTCATTATTTATTAATATTTTAAAATAATTATCTTGCTAATGTAGCTCATAACCTAATATATTGACAGTTGGGAAAGCCACGAAAATTCAATATCAGAAAATGTTAGCATTCATTTAGAAATATATTTAATTTGTAGATTAACCTGTTAAAAACACTTACGTAACCTAAGTCCTAAAGAATTATAGTTAAAAGATCTAGCAAAATGAAATTTTGGGGGTTTTTATTTATCTCCAATAATACTAGTTAGAAATAAATAAAAAAATGTATCATGCATTTTAATGCAAATACACATCGAATAACATTTTTTTTTAAATTAAAACTTCCAAAATAGGCACTTTTTCATAGTTATTTTTTTTCCTCCATTAATACAAACTCAAATTAAATGACATTTTTACCAGGCATTTTTTTATGCAAATACACATCGAATGGTATTTTTTTAATTTTCATTTGCAAA
Source organism: Nebria ingens riversi (assembly GCA_018344505.1). Taxonomy (NCBI): domain Eukaryota; kingdom Metazoa; phylum Arthropoda; class Insecta; order Coleoptera; family Carabidae; genus Nebria; species Nebria ingens. The sequence continues at coordinate 7,790 of JADQWA010000412.1, forward strand.
ACACGATTTTTTTCTAAACGAGCCTTGTAGTATTAAAAACTATGTCGAAAAAGTAATTACTAATGTGATCAAATTATTATCTAATACAAATATAGAAAAAATAAATCTTTTATTCAATTTTAGAGATTACAATTTACTGATACTTAGGCACTAGCACTTGCATAATTATTGAAAGTGTGAAACAAACACATGTCTTTCAATTTGTTCATAAGACCCAGGCAATTTACACAGAGAACATATGTACTCCATTGTGTCACAATTATCCATTTAATTTTGGAGTTATGACGCTTGATGTTTATTTGAAATAACCGCCAAATGTGACAGCAACTCTGCTCTTTAAACAGATAAAAAAAAAACTGTCCAGATTGCTCGGGTTGGTTGATCGCATTCACTTTACGAACGTGAAACGATCTATCCGACTGCATTTACGAACGTCTACAGGTCCATCCGAGTTAGTTTTCGTAAAAGCATAATGTCACCATTGTCTTCCACAAATTCTAATGACAATTTGGTTAAAGTGAGTCTTTCGTTGGCAATCTGACAGTTGCAACAAAATACATAGAAAGCATACCCTACGAAGGGATTTGCCCCTTAAGCCAGGGCAAAGTTTAGGTGGGGGGGGGGGGGGGAGCAGATCAAGAAAACACATTCGATGAATTATCTGGAAATATCCATCAGCGATTATATGTTTTTTTTTTATTAAACGTCAGATTGCCAACGAAAGACTCACTTTTACCTAAAATAATAATAGTAAAAGTTACGTCAATTTTTAAGTTGTCTAGGTGATAAATAATATAATTATCATGAAGTTCGTTGTAAGCTTGAAAAGTTACTAGCAATTTTAAAGATCGTTTGCTACAAAACGATTTGTTAAAAAACAAGCGTAATATATATGAATCATTATAGATTTATAACGATAATTTAATAATAAGGTATATAAGTTTTTATGAATACGGGCATATGGCAAATCTTAAATTATTTTAGTCTATTTTGGTTTCCTGTTAAATAATAGGGTTGATACATATATAATAAGTAGTTCTTAAATGCAAAATGCTGTATAGGATGTCCCAAGTATTCCGAAACTGTTAATGTCTACTTTTATTGTTCACTGGAGTAGCAAGTAGGGTACCTGTAACCTGTACTATTCGGAACAGGAACTGTTCCAGTTGTTCGAACTATTTTATTTTAGCAGTTGAAATTAGTTGAAATAGAGTAGCCGCACTCTATACTGGTGCGGCTTCTTTGGTCTTTATTTCAACTGCTATAGAGCTGTTTCTGAATTATTCAAGCACAGTTCGTTATTTACCAAAGAAATACGACCATTATCAGAGCCGTATTTAGGCGTGGGCGTAGTCCAAGGTGGAAACTTAGTAGCAGCGTAAAATTTGAAGAACACTCATACAAGCCTTTGTCTGCATTATTATCAGACCTATTTTGTCACTGATATTATTTATTTATGATGATATTTTAAATTCGTAGTTGCCACTGGCCAGTTATTTCATGTTAGGTCATTGTAAAAAATCAATAGCCCAAAGTAATTACCTGTCACAGGTTTAAAACTAAATGTGAATATTTTAAAAGAAATGTTGATTATTTAAATTCTAGGTTTACTTAAAATGAATAAACTTTTGGCAACAGATCAATGATATTATTAGTAAACAAGCAGACTTCATGGTTTCATGGTTATAAATCAGTAAAACAGGTTTGTTCTTTTGTCGTGCACTTTCTGCTCAGTGCAAGTATCAATATTTTACTCAACGATGTAACACATATTTATTATACATACATATATGTACATACATTGTATATAAACTGTATTTATGTCAAAATAAAAATATTTTTAGCTTTTGCGGTATGTTATTGATTAAACATGTACCTCGAATTTGTAAATAATACCATTTTCATACATTTGATGCAATACCAAACAAGTTAGTGCAGAACAAAGGACAGACCACAAATATAAAGCATATAGAACTCGGTTACTTTATTCCCTGATTATATATTTTTAAAATAATTGTTTAATAATTTCCTTATTTAACAGTACTTACCAAACTCGTATATATCCTGGTTCTTCTGTGATGGAATTTCAATACTAATCAATGAAAATTTGTAATACACTAAACACAGTGAAATCACTGTGGTCTTTATAAGATATATAAATGTTTATAGGTATTCACATATATTTAAAAAATAACCTTTATTGTTTACCGTACTTTTACAGAATAGTCTCTTACACTACACCGCACTCCGCCACTCCACTCGCGACACCACTACTCTAGCACTCTACGCTCAAAGAACGACTAAATCAAGAACCAAACTATCAGAACGATCAATTAGAGCCATCTATGGACCAAGTGAGGTTATACTACAAAATTACAAATGGCATCACATCGGTGTAGAAACGAAGAGAACCGACCACTTATAAAAAACCAAGGAACAGCAAGAAAGGTCACTTAGGGATATTTGTAGGCCAGCGGGTGTTAGTAATACAACTGTAAAAATAAGGCCGCCACATTAGGCACACAAATTATAGAGTACGAGTTCATGTTGTATTAGAGAGATAGGTATATTAATTAGAAAGAGATATGTATAGGTAAAAAATGAAAAAAGACGACTT
>JADQWA010001538.1:0-20540 GCA_018344505.1 Nebria ingens riversi
TCGTAAAAGAAAGTAAAAATGACTCCACAAAAATTCAGCTTATGCCCATTGTTAAAATCGGCATTATCATGTCCAGCCTTCAGTTGATAAACATGAAATTAGTTGTCTATAAGAATTTGCAGTTTTTCTATAGATGTTTCATAAAATCAAATGAATGTAATAATCAAATTAAGAGAAATTCTAACACAGCGAATTTCTGCAGTATTGCATCCTTTGTTCGATGACAGAATTTGTGTTAGTGAGCGATGGAATCGTGTAAGTTAATCTTGATTTGGTTACACATAGTCTAACACACACACACACACGTCATTTTCGCCCGCGAAAAAGAATTTGTTCGCCTTCAATGTGCGAATCTTTGTTATTCTTATTGAGAAGAATAACACAGACTTTTGTAACTGAAAACAGCGGCAGATTACGCAATTAACTGTGTCCAGCTGCGCACGCGAATCTAAAATCAAGCGTGAAATTTCTTCTGAAGAAACTGCAAACTATATAAATTATTTGTCTTTTAAAACAAGTTGTGTTGCCTAAAACTAACAGATATACCAACATTTTGTTATTATTTTTTTTATCCACGCATGTTTTCTTATTTGGTTTGCTTAATGGGAGGAATATGTAACCATATGCAGTTTTTTACTTTCTTTTACGAAGTATTGTAATCACGAAAAAAAAACATCGGCCATGTATTGGCCCTAAACTTTCTTTTACGTAGTCAGTATATTTTAATTTGATAGTATATAAATTAAAATATAAATTGTTTAAATTTAAAAGAAAATATTTTCATTCATTATGTCCAGTAAAATTGTGGTAAAGTTAGATTATTGTCAGATTTCTAAAAAATCATATGTATTTTAGATTTAAAATGTTCGATTCTATAGTAATATAAAGAAAATATAATTATTCACTACACATTATTAAAAATTATTATGGCCGGACATTTATATTTATAAATAATATTTTAAATTATTTACTAACCTTTGTAACGTTTTCTCACTAAACTAATTTGTAACACTAACAATAAATGTTAAATGTCAAAATATTTGAATATTTAAAACAATTGACATGCATAGTAGATGCGATTTATTATATATAATTTCCCATACCTACGTACTATGGCAATATCAATAAGATAAGATCTTGTAACTGGACCCCTATTATAATTCAGATTGCGACTCGCCATCTAAAGCGACAGTTGCAATTCCTCACTTAGCCATCTAGTGGACTTTATGATAGCTTCTTGTGACGTCATTAAAATAGCGATACTCGCAATTCATTGCGACATCAAGTTTGATGTCGCAATTGCAAAAGCGACTCGAAATTATTTGAATTTTGAAGTTTTGTGGTTAAAGTTGTTATATATTTTGTGTTGCATTGCTATAATACAATGAGTGTCTGTAAAATTGGTAGTTATTACTTTAAATATTATAAATATTTATCTATTTTTCTTCTTTTATTACGCAAGAAACAATGAAGTTAATATATTTTTAGCTGAATATGGCGTATTTATATGGACAATTCTTAGCAATTGAATTGATGGAGATCGAGGAGAAACGTCATGTCTCTTGCATATTACGAAGAATGGTTCGAGATGCGATTCTGTCATTTTGACACTTTCGCCACCATCTCGTTTGACACTTATATTTTATTTATATTATAAAAACATCGGCAATGTATTGGCCCTAAACTTTCTTTTACGTAGTCAGTATATTTTGATTTGATAGTATATAAATTAAAATATAAAATGTTTAAATTTAAAAGAAAATATTTTCATTCGTTATGTCCAGTAAAATTGTGGTAAAGTTAGATTATTGTCAGATTTCTAAAAAAACATATGTATTTTAGATTTAAAATGTTCGATTCTATAGTAATATAAAGAAAATATAATTATTCATTACACATTATTAAAAATTATTATGGCCGGACATTTATATTTAAATATAATATTTTAAATTATTTACTAACCTTTGTAACGTTTTCTCACTAAACTAATTTGTAACACTAACAATAAATGTTAAATGTCAAACTATTTAAAACAATTGACATGCATAGTAGATGCGATTTATTATATATAATTTCCCATACCTACGTAACTATGGCAATATCAATAAGATAAGATCTTGTAACTGGTACTTTTTGAAGAAATGTTTCAAACAAAAGTTGTGCAGAATACTAATATCTTTGAATGTTAATGTAACTATATTTATTGTAAGTACAGCCGTTTCGGAGATATTGAAGAAATTACAAAAAATGACTCAAGTAAACATGCACTTCCGGTTTGAATATGCTTTTCAAAAATAGGAGGTTTTCCTCTCAGGCATATACAAATCTTAAGTTTGAAGTTTCATAATTTTATCTTCAACAGTGTAGTCTGTAGAGCGCACACAGCCAGACACACACACACACACACAAACGTCATTCCAAAAATAGTCAGACTCGATTCAAGGAAGGTCAAAAGATGTATTTCCGTTAAAATTTCGAGAATTTTTACTTTCTTTTACGAAGTAATAAGTAAGTATTGTAATCACGAAAAAAAATTCTCGAAATTTTAACGGAAATACACCTTTTGACCTTCCCTGAATCAAGTCTGACTATTTTTGGAATGACGTCTGTGTGTGTGTGTGTGTGTGTGTGTGTGTGTGTGGATGTGTGCGCTCTACAGGCTACACTGTGTAAGATAAAATTATGAAACTTTAAACTTAAGATTTGTATATGCCTGAGAGGAAAACCTCCTATTTTTGAAAAGCATATTCAAACCGGAAGTGCATGTTTACTTGAGCCATTTTTTGTAATTTCTGCAATATCTCCGAAACGGCTGTACTTACAATAAATATAGTTACATTAACATTCAAAGATATTAGTATTCTGCACAACTTTTGTTTGAAACATTTCTTCAAAAAGTACCAGTTACAAGATCTTATCTTATTGATATTGCCATAGTTACGTAGGTATGGGAAATTATATATAATAAATCGCATCTACTATGCATGTCAATTGTTTTAAATATTCAAATATATTGACATTTAACATTTATTGTTAGTGTTACAAATTAGTTTAGTGAAAAAGCGTTACAAAGGTTAGTAAATAATTTAAAATAGTATATATAAATATAAATGTCCGGCCATAATAATTTTTAATAATGTGTAATGAATAATTATATTTACTTTAAATTACTATAGAATCGAACATTTTAAATCTAAAATACATATGTTTTTTTTTAGAAATCTGACAATAATCTAACTTTACAATTTTACTGGACATAATGAATGAAAATATTTCTTTTAATTTAAACATTTTATATTTTAATTTATATACTATCAAATCAAAATATACTGACTACGTAAAAGAAAGTTTAGGGCCAATACATGGTCGATGTTTTTTTTCGTGATTACAATACTTACTTATACTTCGCAAAAGAAAGTAAAAACAATGAACACTTAACTCTCAATGTGATGATAATAACAATAATGTGTTTAACTATAACAAAACCTTATTTCATATATTTTTCAAAACCATTAGCATGAAATGAGCGCTGCTACTGACATCAACGTGACGCATACAAATTTCCCTAAGTATTACTAGAAGTCGCTATTATAAAATGTCTCTCGCAATTGTGCATGAACCCATTATAACTTCGACATGAAAGTGTCGCTTTGAATTAGAATAGGGGCCCTGGTACTTTTTGAAGAAATGTTCCAACAAAAGTTGTGCAGAATACTAATATCTTTCAATTTTATTCTAACTATATTTACTGCAAGTATAGCCGTTTCGGAGATATTGCAGAAATTGCAAAAAAAGTCTTGAGTAAACATGCACTTCCAGTTTGAATATGCTTTTCAAAATAGGAGGTTTTCCTCCCAGGCATTTACAATCTTAAGTTTAAAGTTTCATAATTTTATCTTCAACAGTGTAGCCTGTACACACACCCACACAGACGTCATTCCAAAAATAGTCAGACTCGGTTCAGGGAAGGTCAAAAGATGTATTTCCGTTAAAATTTCGAGAATTTTTTTTTTTCGTGATTACAATACTTATACTTCGTAAAAGAAAGTAATATTCTCGAAATTTTAACGGAAATACATCTTTTGACCTTCCCTGAATCGAGTCTGACTATTTTTGTGTGTGGGTGTGTGTGTGCATGTGCATGTGCGCGTGTGCCTGTGTGTGTGGGTGTGTGTGTGTGTGTGTGTGTGTGTGTGTCTGGCTGTGTGCGCTCTACAGGCTACACTGTTGAAGATAAAATTATGAAACTTTAAACATAAGATTTGTAAATGCCTGGGAGAAAAACCTCCTATTTTGAAAAGCATATTCAAACTGGAAGTGCATGTTTACTCAAGACTTTTTTTGCAATTTCTGCAATATCTCCGAAACGGCTATACTTGCAGTAAATATAGTTAGAATAAAATTGAAAGATATTAGTATTCTGCACAACTTTTGTTTGAAACATTTCTTCAAAAAGTACCAGTTACAAGATCGTATCTTATTGATATTGCCATAGTTACGTAGGTATGGAAAATTGTATATAATAAATCGCATCTACTATGCATGTCAATTGTTTTAAATATTCAAATATTTTGACATTTAACATTTATTGTTAGTGTTACAAATTAGTTTAGTGAGAAAACGTTACAAAGGTTAGTAAATAATTTAAAATATTATATATAAATATAAATGTCCGGCCATAATAATTTTTAATAATGTGTAATGAATAATTATATTTTCTTTATATTACTATAGAATCGAACATTTTAAATCTAAAATACATATGTTTTTTTAGAAATCTGACAATAATCTAACTTTACCACAATTTTACTGGACATAATGAATGAAAATATTTTCTTTTAAATTTAAACATTTTATATTTTAATTTATATACTATCAAATCAAAATATACTGACTACGTAAAAGAAAGTTTAGGGCCAATATATGGCCGATGTTTTTTATCAATGTGAGCCGTAAGTATCAAATGTTGAAATTAAAATCTTAAATAAATTTGAACAAAATTAAACGTTAGCAAATAACGAAAATGACTGATTTTGAAATCATGGTATATGAAATAACTCTAACAAAAACAAACAAATGGAAGCACTCACAACAAGAAAATACAAACAAAACAAGCACAATTTACAGATAAAACACGTCAGTACGCATGTGGGCTTCTTGGATTAGACCAATTAGAACGCCATTTTACTTGGTTCACTACGCATGTACAAAAATAGCATGACACACAGGAATTTAAAAGTATGTTCAACTTGAAATTACATCTTTATTAAAAAAGTAGACATATGTACCTTATTATAAAGTTTATACATTTTGGCACTATTAGATTTTTTATTTATTTTGCATATTTGACGCATAAGGATACGTCGTGCTAAACAAACAGGCGTCGTCATTTTTTCCATAAAAATTACAAAGGTTCATGCGTTGAACGCGAACAAATTCATTTTCGCAGGGGGAAAGAACGTGGCCACTTTTTTGGTCTATTTGGTATTTGCGTTACAGATATACACACTAGTTCAAAATTACATTATGTAGAATAAAGAAATTGTAAATACCTGACATAGTGGAGAGTAGTGCTACTTTTGCCGCCACTCTGGTTCTACCTCGAACTGATTCACCGCGGATTGGCTTTTTCTCAGCTTTGACTCCATTCGGCCAAAACGAATGTCTGTTTGAGAAATTCAAAATAATTTAGTTAAGTACAGGGCTAAAGTTCGTTTTACTATTTTGGACAATTGTACGCGAAATTCTAAGTGTTAATATCGTAACGGTGCACAATTTTTGCACCGTTCCGAAATAGAAAATATGTTTTATTTTTATCTAAGTTATACCAAATGTATATATGAATATACTAATAAGTTTTTCGTTTGATTTATTTTATTTTTACATTTATTTCTACACGGACAAAATAAAATAATTAAAACAAGTGTTATCCCCGATTATTCGTCCCGACCCGCTGTCTACGACAGACCCACCATCATGCATCGGCGCATAAGCCACAGCGCTGCACCCCCCACCCGTCCTAGCAGAGTGGGAGAGCTCAGCTGTGGGCACACAACGGGCTATATAAAGAGTGACGCGCACGTCAAATGACAGAGATCGCATCCAGCTCTGTCCGAGTAAAGATCTCTCGCTACCTATCTTCACCACCGGACGTACTCGGTCCTTTGTACCCTACCGCAGATGGGCGATCTCGGTCCTTTGTACCCAACCGCAGACGGGCGTTCTCGTCTTACCTGTCGTGGACGGGCGTACTCGGTCCTTTGTCCCCCTGACCGCGACCATAATCCGAATCCGATTTGCTACCGTAGTAGTCTAGCCGCATGGTTGTGGGTATTGTAGTAAATGTAGCAAGGTGTAACGCTTTTGGGGGAACTCTTTCATGTAAGACATTTCTTTAGTTAAGTATTTAAGTTATCTATTTAAGTCTGTAAATAAAATTATCTAAATATGTTTAGTTGTTTGTTTATAAGAATTGTACTATAGATTTAGGAAAATAAAACCATAATATTGTTATACAAAACAAGCCAGTCTTTTTTGTCTGATCGTTTTCTCTCCCAGAACCCGGCACCGCCGAGTAGTATCCACGCGAGAGAATAAAGTAAGAAACCGCTACCGTTATATACGAACAAGGTCTCAACCGAAACTGAGACCGTTACAATATATGTAAATATTATGAGTAAAATATTATTTATGAACTTAAAGATATAGAATTGCTTATAAATACGATAGAAAACATACGGACAAATATATATTGAAACAATCACATAAAATTACTGCAGATCAGAATACCTCCGTAAATTGCATAAATACATACCTATTCCTATCAAATAAGATGGCAGAAAATTGACAGTTAAAAATTGCAAACAACTAATACATATTTTGAATGAATTTTGTCTCAAAATTTAAGATAAATTGTTAGTTTTTCAATGTATTTAGTAGGAAGTGCTTGGTAGGATCGTTTCTACACAACTCGTTCACGGACAACTCGCTCCTGCCAACTCGTAGCCGAACAATTTATTCCTGAACTCATTTCCGGACAACTCATTTACACCAGCTCATGTATGTATACAAGTGTATACGTATTTACGTATAAATGTACGTACAGGCACAAGTTATCCGGGAACAAATTCGCAGGAACGAGTTGAATGGGCACGAGTTGCTGAGATCGAAGGATCCGAGAACGAATTGTTCAAATACAAGTTGTTGGTGACGAGTTGCTTGTGTGAGCTTTATCGGGCACGACTTGTCCAGGCACGAGTTGTGCGGGGATCAGTTGTTGGTTACAAGTATGGTATGAAATACTTGCCATTTTGTAATGTTTTCAACGGGTAATTTCATAGTTTATACAATTTTCATAAAGTCAATCTTGTTAGTTATGAAAAAACTATTGTTTTAATTCATTTGTCTTTTTTAACAGTTGGCAAATGTTGTGATAAAAGACATATTAGACATAATAAATATTCCTTCCATGAAAACTTTCCCGATATATTCTCCTGTTCGTTTAAAAAATTTAAAAAAGATATTTTACCAATTATTTGTGTATAATTTAAATTTTAAGTGAGGGTAAATTAACTAATATATGTGTATACTATTAATTTTAATTGTATGTAACAACTACATTTAAAATTTCTTTATGCAATTAGTGTTATTGGGAATTTGTTTCCTGTTGAGTAGCCAAATACAAATAAATAAATATAGAATGGTCATATATATATATATATATATATATATATATATATATATATATATATATATATATATATTTATATATATATATATATATATATATATATATATATATAAATAAATATATATATATATATATATATATATATATATATATATATATATATTTATATATATATATATATATATATATATATATATATATATATATATATATATATATATATATATATGTTACCTGGCAAGGACCATCAACCTCAACAGTTACAAGAGCGCAGTCTCATCAGATTATCAGATTACGCTTAGCTATCATTTTCAATAACGTGCGAACGTACTTGGGACATATTAGTTCAAACAGTCTGTATTTGTCATACAAAACATAAAGTTGTATATCTTAAAGAAAATAAATTGTTTTAAAAAGGGTTAATTCAGCGGATAAATAAATTAAGTGGCGCAGTCGGTAGGATTCTGAAAGAAGTTTCATTGTGAAAAATTCTTCAGTTTAAACTGTTAAATCAGAAAACGAATCCGAAAGAAAATTCATCGAGAATTAATCATCGAAGTTTCAACCCATCCGGGAAGACATCCATCACGGACAACCACTCGCTTGAAATGAAGACCGCTGTATTGATATTGTAAGTTGCTATTCCTTTTATTTTTCCACTTTATGACAGACTCCTCGCACTCATCTATCTCCACAGAGGAAAATAGTGAAAACGGGTTAGAATTAGATTATACTTATAGTTTAGAAGACACAGATTTAAGCTTAACTTTTTCTGCATTAGAAATTAACGAAGAAGTTGTCGTAGAAAACAATAGCTGTTCAGATATGACGACTATTCCAAATTTTGAATCTAAGTTACTGGATATTGTTCCGAAATTTGACGGAAATCCTTCAGAATTTTCTGCATTCTTAGAAGTATCTAACACTTTAATAAACATCTACTGGGATCCAAACCCTCTTCATGTAAATAGCGTACAAAACATGATAGTAATTAATGGCATTTACGCCAAACTAATTGGCTTAGCACGCGAAGTTTACTCTACGTGTATCTCAAAAGATTGGAAAACAATTAAAGAATCGTTGATCGCACACTTTGGTGATCAACGTGACGAAAATGGTTTATTGTTCGATCTAGATCAGTTAAGACAAAAAGATAATGAAAGTCCTTTGCAATTTTACACAAGAATAATGTCAAATTTAAGTGCTCTGCACAATTACGTAGACGTACATGAAAATACAACCACAATTAAAACAGTGAAAAAAAATTTTTATAACACGCTTTAAAAATGTTTTTGGCTGGTTTAAAAGAACCCTTAGGTTCTACAATCAGAGCTATGAAACCTAACACCCTAGCTGAAGCGAGACAGAACATCATTTCTGAAGATAACATTCGACACTTACAGAAATTTCATTTTGATAAAAACAAAATTCAGAATTCAAAACCATTTGTAAATTCACCTCGATATTTACCAATTCAGAGACAACAATTTTTCACACCACGATTTTACAACTACCAACAATTTCCAAGTAATCCTATTCACTTGCAACCCCGATTTACGCCAGTACCCCAAAGATTCCTTACTAATCAACAAGTATTTGGTAATAACAAACCGAGATCCGGTACAATTAATGTATGGAGACCTCAAGGTCCTGCAAATCGAACCATGCAACCAAAACCTACCCCTATGAGCGGAGTATCTAATGGATCTTATCTAAAACCTGACTCTAGAATAAGTAGACCTCAATACCAACAAAGACCACAAAATTACTCTGCAGAAGAACTATTTAATGTAGAACAACCCACACAATATTATGATCAAAACAATTACGGAACTTACGAGACAGATTATGAAAATTATGACTCACAAAATCAAAGCAATTATACACACGAAAATTTTGAAGAAAATCCGTACGAACAACCACCCTCTGAAGACGACCAAAATTTTCACGAACCCAGCCAAACAACGAACTTAACATAGAGTTGCACTCAATATACGACAAAAAAGATCTACCTTACATACAAATCTCAAACCCAACATTAAAATTACTTAGCGACACAGGAGCAACAAAATCATTTTTAAATCCAGATATTGCTGAAAAATATTTCAAAAATCATATAAAGAAAGAAAACTTTACTATTTCATCAATATTCCAAACAACTAAAAGAAATACTTGCATAGAAATCCCATCGTTTCCAGAATTTAACGATGATAAAATTATTAAATTTTACCTCTTTAAATTCCACCATTTCTTTGACGGCTTGATTGGATATGACGCCCTAAAAAAATCTTAACGTTCAACTAGATTTAAAATATTCCGTTTCAACTACACCAAATACCACATTAAAATTATCACAATATGAAGCGAAAGGAAAATTGTTATTTTTCTCACGAATAGAGCCTTGCACTCTAGAAACTTTAAAAATCCCTGTGAAAGTAAATAACGGCGATATTTTAATACCACAAACAAACATTTCCAATTGTTTAATTAGAGAATGCATAACAACTTGTCATGATGGGTACGCACCTGTCGACATTTATAATAACACTAACAAACCTCAAGAAATTAAATTGTACGAATCCATAAATGCAAATTCACTTAATGAAGAATTTGATCTATTTCACGCCACAGTCTTTAATGAAATAAACAAAAAATTAGACAAATCCGAGATAACTAATTTAATTCGTACTGAACACACGAACTCAGAAGAAAAATATCAAATTGAGAAATTAATAAAAGCATACTCAGATATCTTTCATCATGAAGGCACGTCATTGACCTTCACTAATAAAATAAAACATCGAATTACCACCAAAGACGAAATACCAGTTCACACAAAATCGTATAGGTACCCTTTTATACACAAACCAGAAGTAGAACGACAAATTAATGACATGTTACAACAAGGCATAATCCGACCCAGCGATTCACCTTGGTCATCGCCTATTTGGATCGTTCCAAAGAAGACTGATGCCTCGGGAAGGCAGAAGTGGCGTATTGTAGTCGATTATCGAAAGATAAACGAAAAAACTACAGACGATCGCTACCCAATACCAAACATCACGGATATACTAGACAGACTCGGACGTTCACAATATTTCTCAACCTTAGATTTAGCGAGTGGATTTCACCAGATCGAAATGCACCCTAATGATATTAAGAAAACTGCATTTAACGTTGAAAACGGACATTATGAATATCAGAGAATGCCATTTGGGTTGAAGAACGCCCACATTCCAAAGAGTAATGGACAACGTTTTAAGAGAATCTATTAATAAAACTTGTTTCGTTTTCATGGACGACATTATAGTTTTTTCAGCATCCCTTCAAGATCATATTATAAATTTAAAACAAATATTTCAAAAACTACGCGAAAGTAATTTTAAAATCCAACTTGATAAGTCGGAATTTCTAAAGAAAGAAGTAACCTTCCTGGGACATATAATCACACCGGACTGAATTAAATCAAATCCCGAAAAAATTAGAGCCATTCAAAACTACCCTTTGCCAAAAACCACCAAAGAAATAAAATCATTTTTAGGATTGTTAGGATACTATAGAAAATTTATCAAAAATTTCGCTAAGTTAACAAAACCAATGACGTCACGCTTAAAGAAAAATGCAGTCATAGATACACAAAATACCGAATATGCTAACTTGTTATCTAACGAACCGATTTTGCAATTTCCCGATTTCGAGAAACCCTTTATCTTAACAACAGATGCGAGCAACCTTGCGATTGGCGCGGTATTATCCCAAGGTAAAGTCGGAACTGATTTACCAATAGCGTATGCAAGTCGTACACTCAACGACTCTGAAAGCAGATACTCAACTATAGAAAAAGAACTTTTAGCTATAGTCTGGGCAGTCAGACACTTTAGACCCTATTTATTCGGACGAAAATTCTTAATTTATACAGACCATCGACCATTGCAGTGGCTATTCTCTCTGAAAGAGCCTAACCAAATTTCTTACAAAAAAGGATCATTGAACAAAAACGCGGACGCATTATCTCGAATCCAAATCAATACTAACGAAACCATCGAAAATTCAGGAGGAACATTTAACTACATGAAAGAATTTAATAAAAATCTTGCGAAAAATAAAAAACACATAAAGGTGAAAATTTAGATAACAGTTCATTGGCTGTCGAAGCTGATAACGAAATTCAAGAAATCTCCGACGACGAAACAGTGCACACAAACTTGGAAAACCCAATTGTAAGCATTCCCATTGTCGAAAAACCAGTCAACTATGGTAAAAATCAAATTATCATCTCGGAAGTGCATTACGATCCAAAGAACCCAAAAATAATAAAACTCTTTCAAAACACACAACGTTGCATTGTACAAATTTCAGAATATATTGTTCCGAAAATCAAATATCAACTATATTTTGAAGATCCAATATACGAAAAATTCTGTTCTGTAATCCAAAGATATTTTAAACACTCAGAGATAAGTTTTGTTAGATACACTCAAAAACTTTTAGATGTCGAGGACCAAGATGAGATTGTTCAAGTAATAAAAAATTATCACGAAAGCAAGACCAACCACAGAGGTCTTGATGAAACCGAAAATCAAATTAAAAATCGATATTATTGGCCAAATTTAAGAAAATCAATTCAAACTTACATTAACGAATGCGAAATATGTTTGAAAACAAAATATGATAGAGTTCCAATTAAACCAAAATACAATATCACCCCCACTCCTACGAAATCATTCCAAATTCTACATGTAGACAGCATCACTATAGAAAAACAAAAATTTCTCACTATTATTGACGCATTTTCAAGATATGCATAGGCCTACAGATTAAATTCAGGCCAAGGCATAGAAGTAGTGAATAATTTAGTAAAATACTTCACACATCATGGAATACCCGATCAAGTAATTTCTGACAACGGTCTAGAATTCAAAAAACTCATTAATTAAAGAATTATTAGATGTTCATAAAATTAAACTTCATTTCATAAGTGCGCAACATCCAGAATCAAATGGATTGATCGAACGATTTCATTCAACTCTCGTCGAGCATATCAGACTATTGAATAACCAATAAGAATATTCTAAAGAACCTATCGAAATTAAAACTAATTATGCACTTTTAGCATATAATAACTCTATCAATTCAGCTACAAAATTAAAACCATGTGAAATCATATCAGGACATCTAGACTTACATTCACCTCTAGACATCGAGTTAGAAAAACAACTAGTAAATAATTACATTGTAAACCACAAAGAAAAAATTAAATTGTTATATAATAAAATTAGAGAAACAAATGAAAAATATAAACAAAAAACTATAGAATACGCTAATAAAAATCGCCAAGACCTACCTGAAATACCAGATACAGTCTTTGTGAAAAATAAACAGAAACAAAGTAAAACTAAAAATAAATTCAAACCCGAAAAAATTAATAAAACTAATCTTAAACTAAAGACGGCAGAGATAAACCCAGACCATGGCAATACATAAAAAAATATTCACCTGTCTAACGTAAAACGACCAAGACTAAAAACTTATAAATTCAAAAGGACAAAAGAACGACCTAAAACTAAAATAAAAATTTGGAAAAACAAATTGGTGAAAAAGGCTCCTTTGTTGCAGACTCGCGACCTTCCACCTGACGAAGACGCAAATGGTACAGATCCAGAACTTCGCGACAAATCCTGGTATACTTCCATTTAAATTAGGACATGCTAAAATCCGAACCTCTTCCCATACCTTCGTACATTACATTAACCTAAAGCCCATTAAAAATGAAATCGATTCAATAAAAGAAACTCATTCGAAAGTAAAAGGAATAATAGATATGGCTACCCCCGATCTTTCCACCCTTTAAATAGTTATTATAATCATTTAGAATATGAACTAAGAACTGTTAATAAAAAATTAACCTGTTCTGTCATGAAAAACGCCGAAAGCGCGGTGCAATTAATCCTTTAGGATCAATTATAAAAATTATAACTGGTAACATGGATAACGATGACGCTATCGAAATACATAATGACATTTTAGAACTAGAAACACATCAAAATAAAGTTGTTGCAAAATTAAATAAACTAATTTCACTCTCAAAAAACGTTATATCCAACATAAATGAGACACTGACTTTCATTATCAAACACCAACGTATTATTGTGAATAAGACAAACGAACTAGTACGACAAATAAACGCTACAAAACTTAACTTCATCTATTATGTGGAAACTCATGAAATATTAGAGCTAATGAAACTAAATCTAGATTCTTTACTAAAATTCCTAGTCGATATGGAAAACGCTATAACATTTGCAAATTTAAAAATTGCTCATCCCAGTATTATTTCTTATCAAGATTTAAAGGATATTGTCAATGAACTATACTCAATTTATAATGACAAACAGCTGTTGTACAGAATTCTTGTGTACAAGCACAAATCTGCTAGCACTACAGAAGAAACAAGAATGTCTAATTTCTATTTTATCATCTGAAATTACGGCAGAAAACTGTCTGCAGATACAGTCAAGATAAAACCAATCGATAGGAAATAAATGAAGCCCACTACATTGGAATATTTCCAAGACAACAGAAGATACATACCATGTGCAACCAAAATGCCATTGCCTCCCTACATGGAACCTATCTATTTATCGTTCCTCCAAATTGCGCATTTAAAACACCCTTTTATGTCTACTCGAATAAACTGAAGATAATACCAGGGCACCCATTGAATCTGGAAAAAATCAATATGCGAAATTCATCTATTGCACAAATCGAAGAACTAAATTTGGACAAACTATCACTGGACAAACTTCATCAGATTCAAATTCAAGAAATGCAAGAACTTCCAGAAAAACCCAATCAATGCACACATCAATTATTCAAGGGGACTGACCGCCTACATCGTCATTATCACCGCGATATTGATATTGTACTATGTCACAAAATTTATAAAAAACAAAATGTTACAGAAGCCAAAGGTTCAAGAAAACCCAAGGATGGTCGACGAAACTCGAGTCGTTCCACACTAGAGTTTCCGCTTAAGGAGGGAAGTGTTACCTGGCAAGGACCATCAACCTCAACAGTTACACGAGCGCAGTCTCATCAGATCATCAGATTACGCTTAGCTATCATTTTCAATAACGTGCGAACGTACTTGGGACATATTAGTT
Source organism: Nebria ingens riversi (assembly GCA_018344505.1). Classification (NCBI taxonomy): domain Eukaryota; kingdom Metazoa; phylum Arthropoda; class Insecta; order Coleoptera; family Carabidae; genus Nebria; species Nebria ingens. The sequence continues at coordinate 14,854 of JADQWA010001538.1, forward strand.
CAAACAGTCTGTATTTGTCATACAAAACATAAAGTTGTATATCTTAAAGAAAATAAATTGTTTTAAAAAGGGTTAATTCAGCGGATAAATAAATTAAGTGGCGCAGTCGGTAGGATTCTGAAAGAAGTTTCATTGTGAAAAATTCTTCAGTTTAAACTGTTAAATCAGAAAACGAATCCGAAAGAAAATTCATCGAGAATTAATCATCGAAGTTTCAACCCATCCGGGAAGACATCCATCACGGACAACCACTCGCTTGAAATGAAGACCGCTGTATTGATATTGTAAGTTGCTATTCCTTTTATTTTTCCACTTTATGACAGACTCCTCGCACTCATCTATCTCCACAGAGGAAAATAGTGAAAACGGGTTAGAATTAGATTATACTTATAGTTTAGAAGACACAGATTTAAGCTTAACTTTTTCTGCATTAGAAATTAACGAAGAAGTTGTTCAGATATGACGACTATTCCAAATTTTGAATCTAAGTTATTAAAGAAAATAAATTGTTTTAAAAAGGGTTCATTCAGCGGATAAATAAATTAAGTTATATAAAATATAAATTATATATATATATATATATATATATATATATATATATATATATATATATATATATATATATATTAAAGGGTTTAAGACAAAACATAAGTACACTTACTTGAAACTATGAAGGTAGTGAGCAACATTTTTAGGACTAGTAATGACTGATACATAATCCAATATTCTTCTATTAACAATATCACCGAACATTGTTCGGACTATTTGTCGTAATAATGTTACAATGCGTCGGCGTAACCATTGATTACGTGATTTTAAATCGAAAACTTCGTCCATCAATAGCAGCATAATACGCAGCGGAATATTGTCATCCGTCTGCAAATATAAATGATTTATTTGAGCCACTAAATTTTATATCGTAACGATAAAAAAAAATTACTAAAAATATAAACTAGAAAAGACTTAGCTTGTTACATGCATGTATAATATTTATAAGAAATAATTACGATAAATTTCAGTACAATTATTTAAATCTTGTCTTCATTAGCGCACGTAGATGTGTGACTTGGTTAGACGCATTAATGAGAATGCACGCTAATAACACTTGTAGGATTACATAATATAATTACATAGTGATAAAGAAAACGAAGTCAGCAACAGCCAGGTACTTAATTATGCTAATAATAATGAAGCTGATGAGTGTTAGAATGAAGAGAAGGGTGAAAGAGAAGTGATGATATGTAATGTACAAATATAGTAGCAGTGACGAAATTATTTACTTTAATATCTATTTTAAGTTCATTAAAACTAAATTTAATACAATTACACGTTTTATAACTTTATTACGAGATCCCCGAAAAAAACCAAGTACATTTCAGAAGTGGAATAAAACCAACGTGCACAATGAAATTGAATTGAAAAAAATGACTCAGGATTCGGACAACTTAGATTGCTTGAATGTTCCAGATGATGTTGATGGAAAATAGACAACATAAATATGACGTTGGTGGATTCACGAACAAACAGACTCAAAGACAAAATCTACGAGTCGGTAAACAATTGTGCAACAAGGTCAGTCCTTTCATATAATGCCTAATTTAACAAAGAAAACGGTAAGGCCAGAAAAACCTGAATAACATAAACAGAATGCAGCTGCTCCAAAATTGGCTAATGTATTCGCTTTATAGACGGCACGAACTCATCTAGTAGGCGGAAAGAACTAGCTTCTTCGGACTGTTTTCAGTTATTCAGTTTTCAAACAGCCTTCAAGAAAACGTTCGAAAGTGAACTAAGTATGCCCACAAGATGCCGGTTGATGTATGACAGGGTATAACAAAAGAGAGAATCAGTTACTGCATACTATCAAAAGAAGATAAAACTATGCCTGAATGTAGGCTTATCGTTTGCTAACTTGAAGGAACAGATGCTGATCGGAGTCGAATTACGTGAATTATAAGCAATGGTGGTCGTGAAGTAACACCAAGACAGCGATGAATTATTACATGATTTACATTAGTCTAACAAAATAATTATGTCTAGGCAAGATCGTTTTAGGTCAGAACGAGTGAAAGGGAAAAACAACAAAAACACGGTTAGAACAACGATCAGGGATCACTCGGAAAACAAGAAGAAGAAGGATCAAAGAGTTCGCACGGTGAACGAGGAACGACGACTTCCGCCGAGAAACGAAGAGGATGAAGCAAAGTCCTTTAGCTGCCACGCGCACGGGCACATTGCAAAGGGCAGAAATAGTAGTGACGTCATACCGGGCGCGAAATACGATTGCGGTGCTCACGCGTGTTTTCAGAAAAATGTCCCTTATGGCAAAACGCACTTTTTTTTAATGCAAAATTAACCCACTAAAAAATTTTTAGTAACATATTGCTTAGTTTCAGTTTCAAGTTTAGTAGTTTAAGTATCATTTACTATAAAAAATAAACGGGGCCCATCCATACTTATTGATTTATTGCTTTTTGAAAAACACCTTAAAATTCGAAATATAAATTTTGCGCCTCTTTTATACTTCCGGTTATAATATTTTCCGAAGTGTGCGTTTAGAAGCACATGTTTTGGAATAAAATAATATTTATTATGTTATTTATATCGTTAAAATACCTATAAGAAAAATCAAAATTAATATAAAATGAAAGAATATAAAATTATTTGATCATTTCGTTATCAATATGTCGAAATAAACCTAAAATTATTTATTTTAAATATATTTATGTGTACTGATCGCACAATTTGTCACTCTGACAGCGTCATTCGCACAAGTCTTTGTTTCATGTATTTTCTTGTATTTTTAAGTTTCTTCGTTTTTAGTGGTTCCATTAGTTCGTTTTTGTTTATTTAATTAACGTAATTTTGCTTATTAAATTAAATTCAATTTGTTTATTACTTTAAATTCATTGTTTCTTAAATTAAACTCATTTTATTTGTTAAATTAAATTCTTTTTTATTGTTAAATTAAAATTATAATTCCTGTATAGATCTTGGATCGAAATCAGTCTTTTTTAAGACTTCCCCTATCCAATTGTAAATATGTATAATATCAAGAAATTAAAACTATATGTAAATAAAATTGTTTATTAAATTAATTATTACATATATTTTTTAAATATTTATCAGAATAAAATTGTTTTAACACATCTATGTTTTTCTTGCCATTCTTCATCATAAACAACTTGCAAAATAACAAGCATTGGCAATGTCCTTATAACCAAATAACATAATTTTTTGCCTGTAATATTGAATTTGATCATAATACACATGATTTTTATTAATTATAAATTCATTGCCGATTTTATTGAAATCTATTATATAATTAACACAGTACTTAAGTCATATGTCCTTATACTTAAATGGGCACTTCACTTCCAATATAATGTCATTATCAATGAGTCCGTCTGGACTTGCACTCAAATACCCACACGGATGAAGCCATAGCGCAGTTTTGGAGACCTTCATCTTCACCTCTCGCTCAAACCCTAGAACGGCGTCATTTATAATATATATAGTTTAAAACGGGACGAGATAGCATGATATAGGAGGGTATAAGTTTCTTTTTCCCACACTTCTGCGCATGCGCATTAGTGACGAAGTCACGTTATGTACAGTGTCGTTAGAAAGTGTTAGAAATGCAGAGAGTATGAAATATATGTGCTTAGCTTAGGCTTAGATGGTTATTGAGAAAAATAAAATGGTGAAGCATTGCTGCATGGAATTCCTACGTTAACAAATCACCTATTTAATGAGCTTAACAGTCAATGATATATACTATTTATAACTACTGTTTTACTTGCCAAGCGGACTGTACCGACAGAGAGAGGTATACCCCTCCTGTGATTCTCTCGGCTCGCAGCTAGCAATTATATATTTCAGTGACGGAGACAGATTGGGATGACTTTGACAGCACAATATTTGGGTTCTCTTACTCTTTTGTAGCTTTATCTCATTTCAAATTGTCTCTCTCTCTTCCGGTACCATGCTTAAGTCACATGCCACAAATAGTATAATAACAAATGACGCACGAACGAGTATTTTTCTGCTCTAATGCCCGTTTGCACCAACAAAATTTAGGCAAACTTAAGCTGAACTCACCTTTAAGTTAAATCTTGGTTTTGTTGCACATCAAATTAATCCATGCTTAAACGATAAGTCGAACTTAATCTTAAAACTCCAAAATTAAGGACATATACTGGACTTAACCTATACATTTCAAAAGTAAAAATCGTGAACATGTTAGAAATTTATTTATTTGAAGACGATGATAATTTTGAAGAAATATTTGCTATACTTGATTTAAATTTAATTGTAAAAGAAGATATATGAAAGAGCACAATATTTTGATTCTTTCGGTTAAATCGATTTTTTGAAAGATTTTTCAGTTCCGGACATTTTTGAAATTTCCTATTTTAATTCACTTTATTATATTACAATATGGTCGAATTCACATAAGAAGAACATTATGGGGCATGAATCATACACTTTTTACATATAATCATATGGAGAGTAGTGATGATTCATGCCACAAAAATGTTCTTTTTATGTGAATTCGCCTATACATCCAGATATCAATAACTTCCAGTTGATCACAATACTTATCTTAGAATATATATGTTAGTGTAGACTATTACGGAAAAGGTTGCAATAAAGACACACACCAAAGTAAATTCCAACAACTTTTTATTATTCACTATTGGTGGTAGAACACAAGCGTCTTTACACCTTCACTGATAATTAGACAATGTCCCGTTTAAACGTGGCTCTTATATTGTTACCATGTAATCATTACCCAAACCCGATATTGGTTATTGGTATCGAGAAACACCATAGGTTTATATAATCTATTAAATCCGATAGTTAACAGAAATTACTAGCACGGCCATTCTGACTTCGGAGCGTCCTCGCTCCGAACCGGGAGAAAAACTGTAACAAGAATCACACAAAACAATTTAGTAACGCTACCCAAATTACATTGTACTCAGTTTGACTTTGTGGGATCGCCACAAGTACTGGTACTGCTGTTTACGTGGGATCGCCACACTAGCATTAATTCAAACTCTTTTTTTTTTATATATTGTACTCAGTTTGACTTTGTGGGACCGCCACAAGTACTGGTACTGCTGTTTACGTGGGATCGCCACAAGTACTGGTACTGCTGTTTACGTGGGATCGCCATACTAGCATTAATTCAAACTCTTTTTTCTTTTTTTTTTTACATTGTACTCAGTTTGACTTTGTGGGATCGCCACAAGTGCTGGTACTGCTGCTTACGTGGGATCGCCACACTATTCGTTATTTATTTACTTATTGTTCGACGTTGTATTCGTGGGCCACCGTCGCAGCTGCTCGTGAGCTGATACGGTGGTACGCTTCCCTTTCTTCCAGAGAAGATAACGCTCGTTTTGCAAGAGTTTCTGGACGGTGTATGGTCCATTATATATTTGTTTCAATTTTCCACCTCCCGCTACTTGTGTATTTTCAACGGCGACCAAGTCGCCCACAGTGAACAACTTGGCTGCGTAGCGTGAACTATCAAATTGTTTAACTCGCTCGCTTGCGACACGTGTTATTTGGGTTTGTGCTTGGCTTACGACCTTGTCTGTATCAACGTTATGTTTGGTTTGTCACTGCATCTGCTAAGAATTGCTGAGTTGACAGGAGCCTCGGATTTGTTTTACACT
>JADQWA010001540.1:5000-33871 GCA_018344505.1 Nebria ingens riversi
CAATAGATTAAGTTGTTGCATACAGATTAATTTATTTTATAATCTAGTTACCTTTGTTAAATCATATAATTTACTCTTTGTGGTTTGAGAATTTCAAGTATTTGATCGTGTACTAAGAATTAAGTATCATTAAAAATAATAATTTTATTTATATTTAAAAAAAACTTTATCGTTTGTAAGCAATAAATTATATATTTATATATATATATATATATATATATATATATATATATATATATATATATATATATAAATTAATTATTTGTAGACAGTTGCATGAGTACCTTCTAAACAAAGGAGTAAATGTAATGACTTTTGATGTAAAATAATAATTGAAAAACTTTTAACTTTACCGAGTTTAACAAAATTATTCGATCTTTTTTATTTATTTTATTATTATCAATTTTTTATACACATATCAAGTACGTAAATGTAATTTATCGAGTAATATTTAATACTGTTATAAATTACTTACTTATTCTTATTATTTCGTAAAAATAAGTAAAAATACATCTTCAGTTTCCTACAATGGACTTTTTGCAAGTAATAGATATTTCTTTTTAAATAGTAAGAATAATAAAATATACACTTAGATAAATACAAGGAAATATGATTAATTATTTTCCACTTTTACATAATATAAATGTTATGTATGCTACAAATAATTTTAATAAAATTATCTGATAAATCATCATATTAATCATCATAAATAAATCATTCAAGGTCAATTTCACCAATGTCAATTAAATTTATTCCTCAATTAAATAAAAGGTTTTGACAGCAATGTTATTTTTTCATAAGAAATGTCAGTTTGATTCGATATTGTTTATTTTAACTATGGAATAAATTTAACTGAGTTTGGTGAAAACGGGCCTCAATTGTTTTCTTTTTGTTCAATACATATGGTAACTATAGCAACAAATATACATATTGTTGAATTTCAAACGTTATTATTTTATAATTGGTATATTATTTAAGAAAACTTTTCAAACAAAACTGCTTTGAAATATAAATCTCTTTCATTTGAATCTAATCATTTACGCTATAAGTGCAACCATTCTCGAGATAAACAATAAAAATAAACATGCACTTCCGGTTTAAATATCCTTTTAAAAAAAGAAGATTTTGTGCTGTTAGGGTATAAAAATCTTAAATTCGTATATCTAATAGTTTTGGAGCTATAATCTGTTTTTTTCATAATACGACAGCGTTAGTCTAATGATGTACCTTGTCGCTCTCATTTATGAAGTATTACACCATCTTTCTCAAACAAAGGATAGCGCTTATACTATGGTAATGAGAGCGACAAGGTACATCATAATACTAACGCTGTCTTCTTATGAAAAACAGACTATAGGGCGTTTATAAATAGAGTCAAACCCATAACAGACGTCAATATGGATTCAAAAATGCCCAATACCTGTTAAAATCTCTATTTCGTAATGTATGGTAAACACAAAATTTACTTATTACTTCGTACTAGAAAGAGAAAACCCTATTTCAGGAATTACCACTAGAAATAATAATCTTTTTGAAAAACTGATAACGATTTTCTTTATATGCGTAAAATATCTTATATCTAGTAGTGTTACTTGTAATTATTCCTTAAATTTCTATATCTAATTTATTATTTTATAAATATACAAAAGGCAACGATTTCTCTATTGTTGTTTTAATAATTATTTTCCGACCCAATTTTTCAATTTATTCCGTTTTCGCCAATTTAAATACTGGAGCACTTTATTTTATATTGAATTACTTAAAAACACTTACCTAGTTTGGAACCATAGAAGTAATAATGAATAGAGTAGTTAACTCACCTGTAAAAGGAAATCATTATTAGTACACTTGAACATGTTTAATTGTCATTTTTTTTGCTTATTATATCAAGTTTCACATGCAATTATACATAGGTATAATATAGTATGCAATTAAATCATAGTCATGCGATATATTTTGAAAATGGTCAAACAGTTGTATCAAAGAAATGATAATGAAAACAGTTCACAGTAAATAAATAGAGATTGTGGAATTTAAATGAGGATTTTATTTAAAAGAATCAAAAAATTCTGTAAATACGTTTTTCATACATATATAAATCATGGACAAAATAATATAATAATCGTTGACAAATTTACAATATTTTAAAAATATTTAATAAAATTCTAACGTAAGGTCGGATTTTTAAATGTAAATATCCAATTCTGCAGCTAACCAGTTACACACACGCATCTAACATGCAGTTTTGTTACCAGTATATATGAACATCCCATGTTGTTTTAAAACTTTAAAAATTGAAAACGAGTGAACCGTTGTTATTGGTTTAGTGAAAAACAAAAATGAAACTGCATGAATTCGACCTTTAATTCTTAACAACATAAGAAATTAACAGTTTCCAGCTTGTATTCTATAAATCCGACAAATTCTGAATTCGTGTTTGAAAACACACAAAACCATCTGATGTGGCCAGCACCATAACTCTCGTATACGTTCTTTATAGAATTCTAGTTTTTTCAAAAAACTTACAAACGAGAAGTGTAGAACATTCTATTGCCTCTCGTTTATATGATCACTATACTTTATCGAATTAACGCATAGTTTTTTTTATAATAGACAAAAACTAAAAACTGCTTGATATACGGATATGTTGCAGAAAACTAACCAACACTTCTACATTTGATAAGAAATTTAAATATTTTGTTTCATAATTAAAGACATAACTATTTTTAAGTTATACAAATAGATATCATGATGATAATGGGCAATATATTTGATTAGGAGACGCTAAAAACGGATATTTCCGTTGAACTCTCAATTTGAAATGTTTCATGAGTAAAACATCAACGTATAAGAAAGTAAAAAGTGCCTACATTTTAGAAGATACCCGCATATTTTTGTATGTGATTTAAAAACATCGGCCATGTGTTGTGTTATTTGTGACAATTAATGTTAAATGTCAAAATATTTGAATATTTAAAACAGTTGACTTGCATAGTAAATGCGATTTATTATATATAATTTCCCATACCAACGTAACTATGGCAATATAAATAAGATAAGATCTTGTAACTGGTACACTTATTGAAGCAATGTTTTAAACAAAAGTTATGCAGAATACTAATATCTTTCAATTTTATTCTAACTATTTTACTGTAAGTGCACCCGTTTTGGAAATATTGCAGAAATTGCAAAAAAAAGTCTTAAGTAAACATGCACTTCCGGTTTGAATATGCTTTTCAAAAATAGGAGGTTTTCTTGCCAGGCATATACAAATCTTAAGTTTAAAGTTTCATAATTTTATCTGCAACAGTGTAGCCTGTAGAGCGCTCACAGCCACACACACACACACACACACACACACGCGCACACACACAGACGTCATTCCAAAAATAGTCAGACTCGATTCAGGGAAGGTCAAAAGGTGTATTTCCGTTAAAATTTCGAGTTTTTTTTTCGGGATTACAATACTTCCTTATTACTTCGTAAAAGAAAGTAAAAAGGATCATATATGACGTTTTAAGGCTGTTGCTTGCGTACCCGGATTATAGAATCTAGATGAATATAATTTTTAGAATAACAAATAAAGGAAGAGTAGACCTATAAACCTAAACATAAGCTTTGTAAATGATATAAATAAACTTCAATAAAATGAAGAATTACAACAATTTGTCCTTGGTTAATACCTATTGTATTAGAAAATACACACATGCATACGTTTGTATTGTACACCTACGTGTTGTTGCATCTTTAAAGAATCGATCATCGTCTATTCTCGTTCCATGGCCAACTGCTACCTATCCCGGTTATAATATGTATTTATAATAATCGTGCAATTAAAATTACAAATTATTATTGGTAGGTATGATGACCCATTTCCTGTGTAATATACATACTAACACACACCTAATCATTATACTTGGAATTTCACAATTCTCATTTTATAACTTCATAAAGTGCGAATTTTATTTAATGCGATAGCTATTACAGTTTTCTTCTATACTGGCCGCGAACACGGATTTATATCGATCTATTCGATCTTTAATCTTGTACACATGATGCATTATAATCAAGTGCACCAACTTATAATGGCGATAGAGATTGGAGATATATAATATGAGCAAAACTGTCCATATTATTAACCAGTATAAAACTGACTTAATTCAAATATGCGTCAACCAACCAATGGTGACTACCATCTTATATTTTATATTCAAATTGCTATTGAAATCTAAATATTTCGGATGGCAACCTCACTCTAATTACTTGAATCGTATTAAATTAACTAAAACTGTTCTCTACATGAGGTCTATTCTGTATTTATTAAATCATCCAAGTTGTGATACATTTTTGTGTAACATCTAGCGGTCCGTTTCAAAACTATACCTGGCATGACGTCACGTTTGGAAGCCTGCGGATAAGATTTAGCACCTCGATTACAATGGTACCAACTACATAATCAAATATATCACTATCACGAATTGCTATCGTTGCTAAAATACAGAATAGACCCCCAGTTGTGTTTAAAATATCTCTTTTTATTTTCAACGCTCAAATAAGTACAGAAAATTATCTTTACTACGCTGTTGTTTTCCCCTCTTGCAGACCAAAGCTCCAAAAGTGGTAAATGATGCGAACCTCAGTATTTGAACTTAAAAACTAATATTTGATAAATATTTTGTAAAAAAAATAAATACTCCGCGAGTTACATATATCTAGACGTAAGATTATTATGATTAGATATACGTAAAATGTAAAACTATACATGCTCGCAATAAATCTTGGTAGAGAAAACTACTTCTATAATATGTGAAGCGCACAATTGCTAAAAATGTTGTCGCCGTGCAGTGATATAGTAATTTCTGACCAGTTATTAAATAGTTCATAAATGAACTGTGTTGAACCGTAATATAAACAAAATATTTTAGATTTACTACTAGATATGATAACATATATTTCCAGAAATCAGATATTAATTAGAATTTAAAATCTCGTAAAAGATTAACAGGCCCATATTTCCTGATATACGACTCTGATTTGATTTAAAATACGATCGGAATTAATCGAGCAGCTACACAATATATGTGCCAAATCTGGTTGAAATCAGCTTGGTACCTTCAGAGGAGTAGAGGTGACAAAAATTTGGTCTTACGACTAGCGAGCGAACAACATGTTACCAAATATATGACATATTTACATTTTCGGAATCCAGCCGATAAATAACGAACTTTTCATTAATGAAACTTTTCAATCCGAGAATGTTACAGACAAATTATGCAGACGCACACTTAGGCTTTTCCGTACTATGTACGGCGAGCTAAAAATTGGTAGCAAATGAAAAGTGCTAAATTCTAGATAAAATCATAAAATCCTTCATAACTTTAACATGATTTGTTTATTACATACTAACAAGAATGTGTAAAAGACACTTGCACATGTTTACAAGACTGTGTACATTACATACGTGTTTTTAATATAATCTCTGATTTGACATGCACAGAATTATTGCTTAAAAAGCAAGGTTGCCGGCACTGGAATTTTTATTACATTACAAAAAATATTACGTTTCGTCTAGGTGTGTCACCAAAACAGGCTCACCTTTTTGTCAATTACAAACCAATTTTAGATTGTTTAGATTTGCTGTTTACCGATATAATCAGTGGTGACGTGTGGTTTCACCAATTATTTTTCGAAATTATGCAACTTTTACCATGTGCAACAAATACGCGATATTATTTTCTTGTGTTCAATAACATCGAACCAACCAACGATTGAATAACTTTTTTTGTTTGTTTGTTTGTTTGTTCGAGTAGTTAATTATTAAATGAATTAGTGCGTAAAAGATTAAAATCTAGATTTTCATTGAGTACTATTAGACTTTTCTTAGTTTTAGCGTCAGATGTTTTAAATACTTTTAATAGACTCATTAAATAAAATCTAGTTTTATACCTAATTTAAACACATTTAAATGTACAACAGCTAGTTATGTTTACTGCTCAATAAATGGTTAATAACCACCACTTAGTTATTACAGACGAATTCAAAGCTTTGATGCAAATAGATCAAATGAAATATTTAATTGACCACTATAATAATGTGAAAAGTGAGTAATTTTACATTCATCTTAAAGATGTTTAGAAAACATGAAAATGCTACAAAATTCTTGAAACTATAATAGATATTTTTTAAAAGTTTAAAAACGTTTTACTGAATGGTTCAAAAGTTATTTGGTTTTTAATAATTTACAGAAATATATTACCGCAAAATACCATCAACATTCACGAACGTGTTTTCGCTAAATAAAATAAAATCCGTTGAAGAGCACTCAATGACTGTTTCGACGTGACACCATAGCTGATTCTTTAGAAATTGTATTCAGAAAAAATTAAAAATACAAATCAACATCTTGTTGAAATACCTCAACGCATTTACTATATTATTTTAAAATGCCAAACACGTACTTTATAACTGAATTTTTATTTTCTTATTAAATTCAAGGTTAAATTATTGTTATTATTGCCAAAAACATAGTAAATCATAGGAAACTTAACATATAATAAATAATCACCATGGTTTAACAACTTAAAAAAAATTACAGTGTTGTCAGATTTACACACATCAGACAGACGCTTGAAATCGAAAGTTGTAAAAGATAATATACATAATTGTTATATAGTACATACTTAATTTTTATTTATATTTAAACATCAATATACTATGCACTGATATATATTATGATAAAATAAAAACATACGCAGTGTCTCGTACTGGACTTTCTTATACGTAGTAGATACATTTTATTTAGATAGGAAAGACTTAATGTTATATTACATATACAAATTTTTGAAAAATTCAAGAAATTATTATTCATAGTGTGATAGAGTTAGAGCTCTACAGCCAAAACTGCCAATACTATAATTATAAAATCTTCTAATTAAAATTTGTATATGGATTGCAAGAAAATTTGTCAAAACGATTTTACTTTCTTATGCGAAGTAATAAGTATTATAAAATATTGTAAGAACGCACGTGTGTGTGTGTGTGTTTTTTGTGTGAGCGTTCTACAGCTTACACTGTTGAAAATAAAATTATGAAACTTTAAACTTAAGATTTGTATATGTCTGGCAAGAAAACCTGCTATTTTTCAAAGAAATATTCAAACCGGAAGTGCATATTTACTCCAGTAATTTTTTAGAAATTCTGCAATATTTCCAAAACGGCTGCACTTACAGAAAATATAGCAGTATTCAAAATGAAAGATATTAATATTATGCACAACATTTGTTAGACATTTTCTTCAACAAGTGTACCGATTACAAGAAAATGGTTATTTACATTTTTTATTTATGTTGCCATGGTTATGTAGGTATTGTAAATTACACTTATGACACATAATTTTAGTGTAAAAGTGTTCAAAAGGTTAGTAAAATATTGTATATATATATATATATATATATATATATATATATATATATATATATATATATATATATATATATATATATATATATATATATATATATATATATATATATATACACATATATATATATATATATATATATATATATATATATTATATATATATATATATACACATATATATATATATATATATATATATATATATATATATAAAAATAAATATATAGTTAAGTATTTAGTTCATTCGAAGACAATAAAATCTCCGGCGATAATAATTTCTAATGTAACGTAATAAATTATATTTTTTAATATTTTAATATCCTTAATATCTAAACAAAATATAACCTACAACGTATAAGAAAGTGCAGTGCAACACACTTCAGATGTTTTTTCTGTAAGAGCAGCTGTTTCGTAGGTATTACAGACACGAAAAAAAATTGTATTTCCGGTTTGAATATTCCTTTCAAAAATAGGAGGTTTCTTGCGAGCCATATATACCTTAAAATGAAATTTTTATAATTTTACCTTCACCAGTTTTGGCTCTCTATATTAAAATTATTTTCTTTATTATAAAGAATTTTTGAATTTGTAAGTGCTCCAAAGTCAAAATCATAATATAATTAATAAATAAGCAAGTTTCTATCCGTACTAGATCAATATGATTACTATATATTGATATAGCCCGAGATTAGAATCATTAAATACATTTATAAGGAATTTGATTCACTAAGATAAATCGAAAATTCGATAGAATCACTTCGTTCATGTTTCATAATATATATTTATGTTCTGGGTAAAACTTTTACTTTACGTTTTATGATATTGATTTATAACCGTCCCATTACGAAATAGTTTTACACAGGTACTATTCTTCGAATTATAATTAATGAAGTTTTTACATAACGACTTGTTTCTAACTATAATTGTTATTCGTCCTTCAATATACGACATGTAGTACATAATAATAATAATAACAAAAACAAACAACTGTATACAGTTGTATATTAGTATAGATATGCGCGAGAACGTTAAATTATTAAACATAAGTGTGTATCTGTCTGTGGAGGTACAAGTAGGTATATAATATTTCTAATAACATTTCTAAGTTGTAAGTGTGAATATGTATGCCATTGTATTGCTGTACATACATATATATATAAAAGATAGGCGTTCTTTCGACTTGAAACATAATTCACACATCTCTCCTGGAAACTTAAGGACACTGACTTCACACTATACCACTGCCTGCTTGTGTATAATTATACAACATGTTTCTCTAGTCATATATTATAACATTCGCTAAGGTTCAACCTAACCAACCAACACTGCGAAACACATATGTACATACACACATATATGTAAACATATTTTTTATACCTTGAAAATAGAAAAAATATATTTCTTTTTCTTTTAAAAGTGTAATAAATCATGCCTAAAAAGGCCATTATATTTGAATATCTAATCGAAGGAACACAATTAAATTCTAAACATATTTCTTTCTTTTATACTTGATCTTCTTTACGTCAAAATTATATATTTGCAATAATCTATACTACTAATATATAATAACGATTTTTTAACTTTAAAACGCTTACATTAAATGTTTATTCATTTTAGAAATGCATACTCAAATTTATAAAATATCCTATACTCTGTCCATTTATCATAGTTGCCAATTAAGACTTAAATAAAACATTTTGTAAGCTTGGAATGATTTATTATGTGTCATGTGATATTTGCCAGTATTATGTTTCCCTGTGTTGCGGTTTTTTTTCAAATTAATTTTCATTTCTTAATCACGAAACGAAAAAATCATAATAAATAAGCACGTATCCACCCAGCGCAAAAAATGGCTAGTAACTTTGACATTTAACACATGCAGAACGCCAATTTCTAATATTGTACTCAACTTATTCTAAAACACCGTACATGCTGAGCAAGTCTATAATTCTGTAATGAGAATCGGTGTATTTTTGAAAGTTCTGTATTTTCATAATAAATACTTTTTAAAAGATATTTGATTGTAAAAAAGAAAACGAGAAATATGTTCGATATATTTTATTGAATTGTAATTCTTCTCTACGCTTTTGAAAGATTGTTAAAGTGTTATTTATAGAATTATGTAAAATAAATTTTAAATTAAGGTGAAGTACCGGTCGTTTCTACAATTTAACAAAAGGGAATAAAAACTAAATGTTTTTATAAAATAAAAGAACAATTCCTTCTTATGGTTTTGTTCATAAGGAGTCGTTAATATGTTAATAAAAACAACTATATCTCCGAGAATTAAATAAAAGGCGCTTTAAAATGCAACTCTTTCCTTTTCTTACTGGATAAATGCTTTATTTAAATATTATAATATTATTAAGTTTTCGAAAACAAAAAGTTGTTTTTAAATTGTTTTTCCTTATCAATACCAAAGTAACAAGTAATTGATATTTTTTTCACTTTTGTTAAGATCTCATACACACACCTTAATATGCAAATATATTCATATTTGTCTGTGCAGAAAATACGCATGCATACATATAGCTAGATGTTTGTTTTCATGTTTGTTTGTGTCTTTGTAAATGTAAAAGATCTGTAGGTGATAATTAGGTGTGTATGTGTTTTAACTATAAGTACACAGAGACATGTGCATTTTGTTAATAAACAAGTCTGCTTTATTATTCACTTTCCTTCACTGATGGTTATTAGTGCAATCCGTTCCCATTCCATCCACTATTAACACGCATTTTTATACCTACATTGCAGTAAAACTGTACAAAGAGTTCACTCTATTACACGGAATGTATTTTTACTTTTATTTTCTATCTTCTTAACAACTGTTATGGTAAATATTTTTACATTCCATCATTGTCTGATAAAGAGTCAATGTAGAAATTCTTTAACTAATTCCATTTTTAAGTACTTATAATGTGTCCATTTATCGAACTAACGTTTAAAAATTTTCATTCGCTCAAAATCACTTCTTAATATCCATAAAAATAATTGGCATAATCAAAAAGAAGAGAAAATAGATCTTGTCATTATTTTCTTAAAATTTAACAAAATAAAATCATTATCTTGTGTCTTATGGGCATATTTTTAATTAAGCGCAAACGAACGATTCAATATTTATTGAAGCTTATGCGAAGTTTAGTTTTAAGTTATAATAGTGCAACAGGGCTTTAGATACTATACATATAACTATACTATCTAATTTTAAATTACATATTCATAAAAGAAATCACAAACAAAATGAGAAAAAAAAATATTCAAGCCAAGTCAAAATGTACGCTTAATTTACCACGTAATTAACAAGTTTTGTTTCGCATTTTTTGAAAAGTCATTCCCAATATATACTTATTATAATAAAATGAATATGATTGTTGTTGCCAAATTACTGATTCAATATTTAATTAATATACTATTATAGAATAAAATAAGATAAGAATAATATATATATATATATATATATATATATATATATATATATATATTATATATATATATATATATATATATATATATATATATATATATATATATATATATATAATATATATGTATATATATAAATATATATATCTATATATATATATATATATATATATATATATATATATATATATATATATATATCTATAGTACAATAGTGGTCTTCTGCAAACATCAAGCTATCCGAGTTGCCTGTATGTATCGTTAATTCATTTTACGAGAACTTTATTGGTTACAAATATGACGTCAGTGAAACTTAAGTTAAGGTGAACCATCAAGCTCGCTAAAATATCGTGCCTAGCAAATTAAAAAAAAAAAAAAATACTACTCGATGTGTATTTGCATAACAAATGCATGGTAAAAATTTCGTTTATTTTGATCTTGTAATATAGCAGATAAAAAATAAAAGCTATGAAAAATTGCCTATTTTGAGGGTTTTTATTTTTTATCTGCTACATTACAAGCTCAAAATAAACGAAATTTTTACCATGTATTCGTTATGCAAATATACATCCATGTTTTTTTTTAATTTTTTCAATACTTAGGCCAGATTGGAGATATTTTGGATTTAATGGTTTTTCGTCATTTTTATGGTATTAAGACCAAAACTATGGTACCAATGTGTTCGAAATAACTTTCTTACATTTTATTCAACGAAATATCTTTTATTGTGGCGTGAGAATAGCTTATTTCTAATTTTATAGCGTTTTCGCGATTCTAAGATTTTTTGAATATACCTAGCTGAAAGGTGGCGCCGTCTATGCAAAAAAAAAGTTAAGAGGAACTAAGCCTAATAGTTTGTATCCATTGTGTGAACTTGAGAAATTCACCACTAGATGAAACGAAAAAACAAACGAAAATTTGTTATCTCACAATTGTATTCTTATCTATCTGTACAGATTGATAAAAATAATAAATATTATGTTTGAATTTAGAAAATATTCAATAAAAGTCAAATAACTTGTTTCTGCATATGAACGCAAGAAGCAAATGTTATCTCAAAATTAAGAAAGTCACTAAACTGTGACTCATATTCATATGATTTATTTCAATAAATGGTAAATATTCGGTCGAGTTTACGACTGTACTCATCCGAGTAATATTTGATGTTATTTTTTCTTTTCTTTCATAATTATAATTTATTTGCAAACTATTGATTTGATTGTTACTTGATAATTTTAATTATAGCACTAATATTCTTTATTTATTCAGAATGTCGCATATATATATATATATATATATATATATATAGTATATATATATATATATATATATATATATATTATATATCATATATATATATATATATATATATATATATAATATATATATATATATATAATATATATATATATTTTTGAAACATAATAATATAAATTAGCTCAGAGCTCGCCTTCGACCAATGCTTAAAATTTGGCATGGCGAGATTCTGAATGAATAAAGAATATTTGTGCTTTAATTAAAATGATCAAAGTAACAATCAAATCAACAATGATAATATAGCGTAATCAATCAAAGATATCTATTTTATATCTTGAATAATATAAACATTAGATATTCGGCGAGCTGTTTAGTATTGGCTGTCAATCAAAGATATCTTTATTCCTTGGTTATTATAAAAAGTATATTCGGCGTCGGCGAGCTGTTGCCTAAACTTTGGCATGCCGAATTTCTGTATCAATAACTATTATTGCACTATAATTAAAATAATCGAAGTAGCAATTAAATCAACAATGATATAGTAATCAATATAGTCATATGTATTATTCAAAGCATCGCGCAAGCCGGAAAACACAAAAACAATTCAAACATTTTTAATTTATTTTAAAAATAAATACGTTTATTACTTTTTTACGGCGAGTTAAAAATCATTCGTATTTCGCATAGCACGCGCCTATCTAAAGTAGATAAGAGAGTTGGGGTAAATACAATCGCACGAATGATTCATAGTTAGGAACCCAGTATTAGCGCGAATGTAATAAACAATTTTAGTAGAGCGGTCTCAACATTTTATCCCAGTTTATACTAATAATAAGTAAATACAATGTTAATATACGCTTTGTTGAGATATTCATCGGTAGTTGCATTTCTTACACTGGCTGTCAATTGTATGTTAAAGCTCGTCTTCACTACACAATATAGTGTTCAACATTTGGAACTACTTAAATTGTGTAGTATAGTATCATACAGTAAATTGTGTAAAAATTGTCAAGCTTGACAATTTTTCACACAATTTGCTGTATGATACTACACATTTAGAGTGTTCCAAATGTTGATGAATTTCTTGTAGAATATATTGTGTAGTGTAAGACGAGCTTTAGTGGTAGAACAAAATGTGATTTTATAATTTGGACTCCGAAGGGTATTAATTCTGTTTCGCAAATGATGATTTTTTAAAATATTAATATGTCTTATCGACCTCTGACTTCTTCGATATTAAAAATATAATGAAGAAATTTTTTAGTTTTTAAAATTCGCGCTGTTTAAATCTGTCTACTTTTTAAAAAGTCTGTCGCTATTCCAATATAGAAACTACAATTACCGACTTCAGATTGTTAGTTTATACATTAGCTGCAAAAATGGTCTTTTTGGCGCATGCACACAGTAGCGCCAAATCGCATTTTCTTAGAAGTAAACGAACCTGATGGTTTTTCTTAAGTAAAAGGCAATGAGTTCATTTCATAAATTATATTGTTTTTACTTAAGTTGGCGATTTCTGTAAATTAACTAGATAAAAAAAATACTATTTACAAGATCTGTTTAATTTATAATTTCGTTTTATGAATATTATCTTTAAAAATGAAAAATAAAGTGTACAAAAATTTAGTATTTTTCTTCATAAAATTTGACCTACATTTTCATGGCGCTAAAATACATAAGTAGGTATGTCGGTAAGTTAGAGCGCAATCCGGATACCATTTAATTCATCGAAAAAAAAACTACTCTAATGTTCTTACAATTGAGCAGATAGATTGGTCATATCGCCGCTAGTGCAAAATAATGATGATAAAATGAATTTAAAGCAATTTAAAAACCATTAAGAAAATAAATGACGTCATATATCATTCGCTGCATTAAGACCAATACCTAGTCATGGTTTTACACATTTTTTCGTGTAAAGTAGGGGAATTTTTTACTATTACAGGAAATAGAGCGTGCAGTTTCTAACTATTTATAGGTAAGTGAAATTAATGAAATTTCAATGCCGGACTGCATCGCGTTTCAATTTGAATTACATGCATCTCTTAAGGAAGACATTAGTTTTAATTATAGTTATTGGTGGGAAAAAAATGTATAAGTTAATTTTTGTGGCGGCGTTGCGTCTCCTGTAATTTTATAATTAATTAAAAGCGGATAGGTACGAATAATTTTTATAAGTAAATTTTATATTATGAGTAGCTATATTCATGTTATTATTTAGCGACTAGGTCACCCGTTAGTTGTATTTAATTATGTAACATCTCAAATGTTTGTATTTTATGGATATCTTATTTTGTGATAGAAATTTTATCTTTATATCATATAAAAATATTTGTAAATAACTACGAATAAATAATAATAATTTAGAATTGTCATAAAAAAATAGTTAAATTATTTTAACGATAACGTCGAATTTGTAATGAATCTGACAACAATACATAGAAATTAGTTTTCATTGATATTTTGGTATAGAATAGAGTAAATCATGTATAAATATAAATAAAAATTGTCTGTACTATATCTATAACAATTATGCATATTATATTCATTTCAATTGCAAGCGTGTCTCTAAGAATTGTTAAACGTGACAACACTGGAGAATCTGTCAGTCTATAGTTTGCAGCTAGTTATTTAGTTATGTTCAATTTAGATTTTTGTTTTCCCAAAGAGTTCATGTTTAATTAACAACTAATTTTCTAAAGTTGATATTACAAGTTGTTGCCTCTTTTGGGGCCTAATAACTCCAGGAATAAAGGGCCTAGTAGATTTAAGATACGAACGGTACGAATTGTGCACCCATAGATTATGTATACCAAATTTGGTGTATATCCGTTCAGTATTTTCCGAGGAGAAGGAGCGAAAATGTGTGGTCTTACGAGCGAGCGAGTAACGACTAACATCTAAGTATATGAGTTACGCTTGAAAGAGCAATGATGCCCTATAAGTGTAAAATAATTATAGTTAAAAATGTATATGTCAAAAATTAATAAATAGTCTTTAAAATGAAATATGAGTTATATATATTATTATTATATTTTTGAATTCAGGACGGTAAAAGACGAAAAGATTTTTGCAATCCAATAAACCTACATACACACGATCGAATGCTTAAGCTCTTCGGTACTACGTACTCTAAACCATTTAGAGAAAAGTTTTTAAACTTAAAAAATATATTTAAATACAATTTCAAAAATTGAAATCCTCAACATTAAATACTTATACAGCATTTTATTCTGAACAACTTCTATCATTTACATATGTAAAATATACTGGCCACCAAATATTATTTAAAAATAACCCATCAATTCTAATTACCAGTTTTTTATAAACATCTTGTACAACGTAGGTATATACATATATTTAATCTAGTTTCAGTAAATTATCCTTAATAGCCCTGAAGTATTACCACACACAAAAACCTAAATCGTAAATCGAGTTTTCTTTGAATTGTATACGGTAGAAAACAACAGATTATTGAAACATGTTATGAAATTGTAATCGATGTGGTAAACTTGTTTAACATTTAACACACACACACACACACTAGAGATAACACATAGCAGGATGAGATGAGATGAGAAATTAGATGCTAGCGGCGATATAGGTTCATCATCGACATCTACACCAAGAATTTATTGCGAAATTGGTGGTGTACTACATGATTATACCGTGACTTCTTCTAATCATACTCTCGCTACATGTGCAATGATGCCAGTCCAGTACGCACAAGTGCATATGAGTTAGTTAGTTAGCAATATCTCGGTACTTAGTAGAAACGCTCCAGGCAAACACATTACCCTGTCGTCACCAATGTACAATAAAAACAATATGTTCTACTTCATTTTGATTCGAGTTAAATTTTCTACGTTTCACTTTATTAAAACTTGACTGAAATCATTTTTAACTACAGTTATTAACTGGTATGTAGCAGTACTACAACGAATGAAATTATGCTAATGTCCGTACCAATAACACATTTTTACTTTCTTATACGAAGTAATTACATACATAACTTCATGTCTATTCCCATTTAATGGGGTTACACGTTACAGAAAACCCTCCTAAAACATCATGACAATCTTTCACCATTCTACTCTATCCATACACTTTCTTTGCTTTATTTTAATTCATCAAGATCTTCATAGACGCTCTTCTATTCCGCTTACTCACAACTTTTCATTTCTCAACCATATTTATCTTTCATTCGGTATTCTCTCAACATGACCATAGTAGGCATTGTAATCATGAAAATAATTGATTCCGAGACTTTAACGGAAATACACCTATTGAGCTTTTACTTTCTTTTACGAAGTAATAAGTAAGTATTGTAATCACGAAAAATATAATTTTAATTTATATACTATCAAATCAAAATATACTAACTACGTAAAAGAAAGTTTAGGGCCAACACATGGCCGATGTAGACACACACACAGACGTCATTCCAAAAATAGTCAGGCTCGATTTAGGGAAGGTCAAATGGTGTATTTACGTAAAATCTCGAGATTTTTTTTTATAATTACAATACTTACTTGTTACTTCGTAAAAGAAAGTAAAAACCATGTATAAAAGATGCGCATGAAATATGTAAAAAGTAAATGGTGAAATACAGTTCGAATGAAATTAGTAGGAAATGGTTGTTTACCACTTCATTCGTGGAATCCCAATGATTTGTTTTAAAATCATATAAATACCTTTTTAATTGGTTGTCTAATTGGAATTGTTAATATAATGTAACTATAGAACCAAATCGGGTAGCAAGTTCCGCGAGTTAAATTTATATGAGCGGTAAATTACGAAATATTACTTCCAGATCATGGAAAAGCAAACATTTCCTGAAAATTTAGTGATTAAATTCGTTATTGCAGTTATTCTTTAATATTTAACGGGTATTCTATAATTAAAGATGACGCGGAGCAGTAATTAACAACAAAAAAAAACATGTTTTCAATTACCAGTTATTTCTACATTAGTGTATGGCAAGTGAAAAAGGTCAGATCTGTCAGGCCTTCTTTTATCAATACCAAAAAAATCCAAGTATGCCGTGGTCTTTAGATTGGATCGCGAAATATGCGCCGAAAAACTAATACAATCACCCATTCTCCATTCTTGACGTAGTCAGTTTATTTTGATTTGATAGTTTATAAATTAAAATATACAATGTTTACATTTCAAGAAAATATTTTCATTCATTATGTCCAATAAAATTGTATAGTTAGTTTATTTTGTTTTTTTGTCAGATTTCTAAAAAAAACATTTACCGTATTTAGATTTAAAATATTCGACTATATAGTAGTACAAAAAAAAATATATAATATTTAAAATATTAAATAACCTTTGTAACGCTTTTTCACTCAACTTATTTGAGACAATGTTTAATGTTAAATGTCAAAATATTTGAATATATAAAACAGTTGACATGCATAGGAGATGCGATTTATTATATATAATTTTCCATACCTATGTAACTACGGCAATATAAATAGAATAATAGCAATTTTCTCGTAACTGGTACACTTTTTGAAGAAATGTTTCATACAAAAGTTGTTCAAATCATTAATATCTTTAACTTTAATTATAACTATTTTACTGTAAGTGCAGCCGTTTCGAAGATATGCAAAAAGTGTCTCAAGTAAACACGCACTTCCGGTTTGAATATGCTTTTCAAAAATAGAAGGTTTTCTTCCTAGGCATATACAAATCTGAAGTTTAAAGTTTCATAATTTTATCTGCAACAGTGTAGGCTGTAGAGCGCATACACACACACACACAGAAGTCATTCCAAAAATAGTCAGACTCGATTCAGGGAAGGTCAAAAAGTTGTATTTCCGTTAATATTTCGAGTTTTTTTTTCGTGATTACAATACTTTACTTATTACTTCGCAAAAGAAAGTAAAAACAGTTTTGAACAGAAGCAAAAATCACTAAAAGATATAATGGTATGAAATTTGTCACCGAGTTTTGTTTGGATGCTAACGTTACATTATTTTAACAGTTTACGCAATGTTTTCAACCGCATGCGAAGCGTTCATTTATCACAGCAATCAGTGTATGCAATTAAGAGGGAAATTAAATTATTTGATTGTGAATAATTATTAATTTTTTTTAATGCAATACGAAGAACATGTAAACACATTATCAAATAAGGATATTAATTAGCGGGTTTAATTAAATAGATAATTGATATAAATGATCGTAAAATTTCATGGCAGTCTGTTTTTGAATTACCTTGATCATAAGTAAATTTTAATTATTTCATATTTAATTTTATATTATCTTGATAACATTGACGAAATATTTTACATGCAAATTGTATTATAATTATTGTTGATTAGCATGTAGATTATCTTAAAACAACACACCTTAAATAACGTCTTTGTTTTGATTTTTTTGAAGTAAAGCCATCATTTCGTAAGCTTTCCCAAAGTCTAGTAAACATTTATTATTTAGACCAAAATATATTATTTTGCATATTCTATAGAAAATGATTTATTACAATTATATATTAGATTTGCATTAAAATTGAAATATGAAAATCGGGTTGTAGTACATATATAAGCAATATCGAATATTGTTTGGTCGAGCCCGAATGGAAAACATCGGCCATGTATTGGCCCTAAACTTTCTTTTACGTAGTCAGTATATTTAGATTTGATAGTATATAAATTAAAATATAAAATGTTAAAATTTCAAGAAAATATTTTCATTCATTGTCCAATAAAAGTGTAAAGTTAGTTTATTGTCAGATTTCCAAAGAAAACATATGTATTTCAGATTCTAAATGTTCGATTTTATAGTAGTATAAAGAAAATATTATTATTCATTACATATTATTAAAAATTATTATGGCCGGGCCTTTTTTAGTTTTCAAATTAACTTTAAACCAGAGAAAATATTTATATATAATATTTTAAATTATTTACTAACCTTTGTAACGCTTTTTCACTAAACTAATTTGTAACACTAACAATAAATGTTAAATGTCAAAATATTGGAATATTTAAAACAATTGATATGCATAGTAGATGCGATTATTATATATAATTTTCCATACCCATGTAACTATGGCAATATAAATAGGATAATAGCAATTTTCTCGTAACTGGTACACTTTTTGAAGAAATGTTTCAAACAAAAGTTGTGCAGAATACAAATATCTTTCAATGTTATTCTAACTATTTTTACTGCAAGTATAGCCGTTTCAGTGATATTGCAGAAATTGCAAAAAAAAGTCTTAAGTAAACATGCACTTCCGGTTTGAATATGCTTTCAAAAATAGGAGGTTTTCGCCCCAGGCATATACAAATCTTAAGTTTAAAGTTTCATAATTTTATCTTCAACGGTGTAGGCTGTAGAGCGCATACACACAGACACACAGCCACACACACACACACACACACAGACGTCATTCCAAAAATAGTCAGACTCGATTCAGGGAAGGTTAAAAGGTGTATTTCCGTAAAAATATCGAGAAATTTTTTTTTCGTGATTACAATACTTACTTATTACTTCGTAAAAGAAAGTAAAAATGGTACTTAAGCCCAGTAGAACCATTGTAAGTTGAAGTTAAACTTCGTTTAAAATTCATCGTTATTTTGTGTATAATAACATTGCTGTAAAATAAACGATTCGATATTTTAAATTATTATTTGAAGTTTAATTTTAATTAACACTGGTGCAATTAGGCATTTATATGTTATTGTTTTAAGTCAGAAATATTAGTTTTGTTAAAATAGTAATAAGCAGCAATGGATGATAAAGTTGTAAATGAATGAAGTTGGCAGTCATGAAAGATAAAGTTGTAAATGAATGAAGTAGTCGTGTTGGTGTTGATAGTTATATTCCAGTTATATTATATACATACTTTATTCTATAACTATTATGTTGGCAACACTTGATACCTATCTTACACTATACACTACTTGTTGTCCGCAGTTAGTTTAGAGTGTTATAACCACTGCGTTGTACTGCTTTAGTGTCTTCATGTCTTCAGGATGATTGCCTATGGTTATTGTTGAAAAATTAAACATAATCGTTGGTGTTACTGAAAGATTTATACGCTCGTAAATCTAGTTGACTTTGACAATATGGCAAAACAGTTGCACGTTTTGACACTGAGAATCAATCAACAACTATTAACGTGTTGTTATTATTATTATAGACCATTCAGTAGTGACGCACTCATTTTAAAAATGTTTGTACTTAATAAATATACTATTTTAGAGTTTTTATTTAATACGATTTTACGTTCTTATACGAAGTAATAAGTATTGTAATCATGAAAAAAAACTCGAGATTTTAACGGAAATACAAATTTTGACCTTCCCTGAATTGAGCCTGAATGACGTCTGTGTGTGTGTGTATGACTACTGCCTACACTGTTGAAGATAAAATGATAAAACTTTAAACTTAAGATTTGTATATGCCTGGCAAAAAACCTCTTATTTTTGAAAAGCATATTCAAACCGGAAGTGCATGTTTACTTAAGTAACTTTTTGCATTTACTGCAATATCTCCAAAACGGCTGCACTTACAGTAAAAATAGTTAGAATAAAATTGAAAGATATTAATATTCTGCACAACTTTAGTTTGAAATATTTTTTCAAAAAGTCTCCAGTTGCGCGTAAATTAATATGTTGACATTCTGCGATGATCTAGTTTAAAACCCATATAAATAGCTTTGCTATGGAGAGTATAATTAATATAATGTTGTTTCTGTTTGTTAATAAACAATTGATTATATTTGTATTTTATTATTTTTTCTATCTAAACAAACCCTGTCTACCTTTTGTTATAAGAAAGTCCAGTGTAGGGCACTGTAGATATTTGACTTATACTAAGATATATTTATCGATATATTAACTTATTTTTGCGCAACTCTAAACGGTAACTTAAACGTGCAAATTTGAATAATTTCGAAGCAAAAAAAATCGATTGCATTTTCTAATCGAGAAATTAATTAACAAATGTAGGAAATACTAAAAACTTATCAGCTATTTAATTAAAACAACGTTAATGTTTGATCAATGCAATATCAATACAATTATATACAATATATGTACGTATGTACACATATTCAAAGAATGTCGTAAATTCAGAGTATGTTGATTTGTATCAAATCAATTAATATTTCCTCAATTTGTAATAATCAATTAACAGTTTTGATTCAAGTAAATAAAATACATTGACATTTAACGAAATTGTGGCAGTCATATAAAATAATTAAATAATGTTACTATTTATGTATAAATACATACATCTTGTAGAATAAACGTAGGTAGGTATATAAAATGCACTCTAGTCATGTAAGAATGTAAATGACATTAGGTTAATTATAAGTAGTAAATTGTTTTAAAAATAAACGCTTAGGTATGCATGTCACCTAGTTTCACTCACATGCGCACTTTAAACTTAATTATGAGTAAGGATTTTACAGTAAACTTTAACTGAATTAGTCAATCTTTCAGTGGCGTCTCGTGCATATATGTAGATAAGCGACAAAATCACTACAAGACTTGTTTAATGAGTGAAAAACAACAATAAGTTGGAATTTGTCATCTAATACTTGCAAAGAAGAAACATTTCATTCTACCACTTTTTTGGTTGTAATTACGACATTAGATATAATTATAAATAGAAAGATTAAAGTTTCCAAGATTGTAATATAATCCACGTTAAATAAATCGTAATTTCATATATCAGAACGCATATTCAATGGTTGCTAATTTTAAATATAATTTATACTAAAAGATTTATTTTATGAATGTACCTTAAAGGGTTTTCTGCCACTCCATTTGATGGAAATAGGCATGAAGTTATGTACGTATGTATGGATGTACGGATAAGAAATAGTAACAAAATTTGATTTAAAGCCTGACTTTAACACATTTAAAATACATCAAAATTTAGGTTAATTCTGTTAAATGTTCACTAAACAGTCAAAAGTGATCGTTAAAACTATCTATAGGATAGGATTAGCTGAGTAATAGACAACTATAAAATGTTTTACATTTCGTTTAGTGTTACACGTCTTTTATACAACTAGATCCTTAATCTCGTACTGCCTTATTCATAGTTAAGTGATTCATTTTAAATCAACTCAAACTTAGTTTAAAACATCGGCCATGTGTTGGCCCTAAACTTTCTTTTACGTAGTCAGTATATTTTGATTTGATAGTATATAAATTAAAATATAAAATGTTTAAATTTAAAAGAAAATATTTTCATTCATTATGTCTAGTAAAATTGTGGTAAAGTTAGATTATTATCAGATTTCTAAAAAAACATATGTATTTTAGATTTAAAATGTTCGATTCTATAGTAATACACAGAAAATATAATTATTCATTACACATTATTAAAAATTATTATGGCTGGACAATTTTTAGTTTTCAAATGAACGTTAAACCCTACAAAATATTTTCATATAATATTTTAAATTATTACTAACCTTGGTAACGTGTTCACTTAACTTATTTGTGACACTGACAAATGACAATAAATGTTAAATCAAAATATTTGAATATTTAAAACAATTGACATGCATAGTAGATGCGATTTATTATATATAATTTCCCATACGTACGTAACTATGGCAATATAAATAAGATAAGATCTTGTAACTGGAACTTTTTGAAGAAATGTTTCAAACAAAAGTTGTGCAGAATACAGAATAATATCTTTCAATGTTATTCTAACTATTTTTACTGCAAGTATAGCCGTTTCGGAGATATTGCAGAAATTGCAAAACAGTTTTAGTAAACATGCACTTCCGGTTTGAATATGCTTTTCAAAAATTGGAGGTTTTCACCCCAGGCATATACAAATCTTAAGTTTAAAGTTTCATAATTTTATCTTCAACGGTGTAGGCTGTAGAGCGCACACACACAGCCACACACACACACACACAGACGTCATTCCAAAAATAGTCAGACTCGATTCAGGGAAGGTCAAAAGGTGTATTTCTGTTAAATTTCGAGTTTTTTTTTCGTGATTACAATACTTACTTATTACTTCGTAAAAGAAAGTAAAACCCTATGTAGGTAACTGTAATTGAATTAAAAGAGGACGAATACACAGTACTAGGTACTTCGTATAGGTTTATTTTATTTATGAATATGGCGAGTATTATTCAAACAGATATGTACGATATGTTAGTTGGTCATGGAACAAACATCCTTTTACCCGGCTGGAGAAAGGTTTGTCCAAAACTAACATACTATCAACTGTCTAACATCAACTGTCTAACAGTCCATCGAGGATCGAAACCTTGCCGGACTGTCAAACAATTAACGCCTTGTCAACACTTGAACCTTTCTGCAAATGGGCAATAATGATACAAAGATGTTGACAACTGATGATTTTCGAATGTTATTGAACAAGTCATATTTTAAAACGATTACCCTTGATGTTATGATTTGTCAAAATCATTTTAGTTTCTTATACGAAGTAATAAGTAAGTATTGTAATATGAAACATTGGAATAACGCACGTGTGTGTGTGTGTCACACATGCCCGACTACTTAAGCTCTCATATATACCTACGAGGAACTCGACATGATCTCTGTATATATTATAACAACCAACGACTAGAGAATATTAATAGGATATGTAAAGTTCAGGATATCACGAATGTTCTAAATTATATTACCATTAAGTATAATTTAATTTTAAAGAAAATTTACCGAGCTATAATAAATTGTGACAGTTTGGTGTCAGAAGTCATAAAAATGTATAAAATAGACGCAGTACTTGATGCAATGCAACGAACCACAAAACAAGAATATGACGGAAACATAATACTTTGATAAATGCTCGAACGTGCTCAGCTCAACAATGTTGTTATGCTTTTATTTTCACCAGCATACCTATACACTGATAAAAATAAGTTCTGCGTTTCATATGTGGATAGGTTAAGTTCTCATCTAAAAGCTGTAACTACGAGTATAAATAGATTCAAATTTAAAACTAAATTAGGATCAATTATATTCATCCACTCATATTATCAAACATAAAATCCATTACGATTTCGTGTATGCTACATTACTATTATAGAATGCCTAATTTCTTAAAATTTCTGCAATAAAAGTGAAACTGCAGGTTTTTTTCCCAGCATTTTGGAGTACATAATTACCAATTTCTATTTTCTAGTATTAAAAATTCGTTGTTAAATTTAGTAGTTTTATTAAAGAAATGCTACTTTATGTTAATCCTAATTAAAGGCAGTTTTTATTTATTGAGAATGAAAACATGCTGTAATCCAGATACGCAGGCAACAACCTTACGCCATTTTGTAACTAAAACCTGCTAAAAACTTATCAACATGAAATTTCCTGCTGGCTTAAAAAACTATTGAAAATAAAATGAGAAGTACTTATCAAAAGTTATTTAAATGAAAGTAAATTGTAAAATATCAAATTTATTTCTAAAATTATTATTATCTCCAGTTTCACGACCTAATATAGAAGATTAGCATTTTTTTATACTTATAAGTTTGCTACGTTTACATATATTTTAGTACCGTTGTTTATTTCGTTTGACGTTTGTTATTTAGTTATGGTTAAGTAATTCGGCTATTCAAAAACAAACCTACAAATGATTTGTAAACTTAGTTTATTGTCAAGTTTCTAAAAAATCTATTTTAGATTTAAAATGTTCGATTCTATAGCAGTGTAAAACGTACAATTTCAATCTAGTTACTTTTGACTGTGACGTAAGTTTGTTGCTTACGTTCGCGGACTGTAGTGTCCAGTTGCATAAAGGTTCGTCAAATGTTGACAAGCCATCGTTTGTTTGATAATCAAGTATCAATTTCGCATACATTTTTGATCCTTGACGGACATTTAGGACAGTTGACAGTTTATTAATATTTGACGAACTTTTCTACAACCAGACATAGATCTCACAGGATCACAAAATCATGAATTCACGATCTCTAGTCGTTTAGATATTTAGAGAATAAATGATAAATGTTGATATAAAACGTAGGGTTCGTGGAATTTGGCACTTATAGTTTTCTCCTTGGAGCGCAAAATACTTTAATTTTTAATAATCGACGTTTTTAAATTAAAATAAATTTGTTCTAACTAGATGTGATGTATTATCTTGGAGCCCTTAATTTTAAGCAGAATTTAGATTGTTTTTTTTTTGCGGCGTTGCCAATTATGCTTAAAGTGGTAGCTGTAATGTTTAATTTGAAGCAGAGGAATTAAATTAGTCCCTAAGTTTTAGTTAAACTTAATTTAAAAGATTCGTCCGTTATCTAATGAAACAAAAGAGCGTTTTTGTTTATTATATTATTCTCAAATTATTTGTTACGGTTTTTGGTTATATTCTGAAATAGCTACACGGTGTTAAGTATTCATTTTGGCCTATCTAAATATATAATCAAACAAATATTACGACACCACTTCATTTTGATGACAAATATCTCATGACGTATTGGATTTAAAATGAGAGCGAATCTAATTAAGCTGTAAAGATGCTTGTGTATTATTGAACTAAATTTAGTTAAAATTGGAGAGGAGAAACGAAACTTTTGACTTGACCGACCGACATATCCAAGTTAATGAGTTATGTATACACATTTTTGGAATCAGAGCGATGTGAAACGAATTTCTGTGAAAGAATTTCTCGATTCTGAGATACACAACCGAATGCTTAAGCTCCTTGTACTTGCGGCAAGCTATAAAGGAAATTGCATCATTCGAATTGGCAATGAATGGAATCAATAACATTCATGCACGCCCAGGACAGGTTGCACTTCACTAAACAAGTGCATTATAGCCAGTTGATATTCGTGAATAAGCATTAAAGATTATTAATACACCTGTTTATGTGTACAATGACCGTGCATATTACAAAATGGAAAATTCGAATCGGATTCAATAATAATAATATATGTTGGGTGAGGAGCGAAGAGACAGAAACGCGCGTATAAGCACAGCGTACAGGTGCCATGGCTGCGGGTGCTGACTTTCACTCGCGACCCCGATAAATAGGAATCACGTTGCACGAGGAGTTCGCACCATTGAATGAGCGAATGAGTGTATGCGTCCTGCGTCGAGTGTCGGCCCGCACCGCGCCGTACCGAGCCGGGCCGATGCAGTTGCGATCTACACTATACAGACTGAATGTACTATCATCAACCATCGGCGGACACAGAAGCGCCAAGGACATAGAGGTGTTGCGCATTAGTCATTATCAGGTTTGCTACAGACTTGTTATCGATTGCTCCAAGATTATTTTGTTGCTTGGCAATGAAGATACTGAAGTAGAACATTGCTAAACATCGATAATCTGACCTGATAAAAACTTGAATTTACATACGTTGTATGTATAGGGGTGATGTTGGGTATGGAAAACGAAACTTTGAAGAAGGGTCACTGCGGTAAAATATGATTTTTAGTTCGCCGTACGTAGTACAGAAGAGCCTAAGCGTTTCTCTGCATAATTTGTCTTTAACATTCTCGGATTGAAAATTTTCTTGAACAAAAAGTTTGTCATTTATCGCTCTGATGCCGAAAATGTAAATATGTCATATACTTGGTAACATGTTGGTCGCTCTCTAACCGTAATATATATATATATATATATATATTATATATATATATATATATATATATATATATATATATTATATAAAATATATATATATATATATATATATATATATATATATATTATATATATATATATATAAATATATATATATATATATATATATAATATATATATATATATATATATATACATATTGATCTGCCCCCCCCCCCCCCAACCTAATCCTTGTCCTGATTTAAGGGGCAAATCACTTCGTAGAGTATATTTTCTGTGTATTTCGTTGGCAACTGTCAGTGTTCCTCCTAATACTCACTTTACCCAAAAAGGTAAACCTTACAAAATATTTTCATATAATATTTTAAATTACTTACTAACCTTTGTAACGCTTTTTCACTAAACTTATTTGTGACAATAAATGTTAAATGTCAAAATATTTAAAACAGTTGGCAATATAAATAAGACAAAGCAGATACACTTTTTGAAGAAATGTTTCCATCAAAAAAGTTGTTTAAAATATTCATATCTTTAACTTTAGTTTGAACTATTTTACTGTAAGTGCAGCCGTTTCGAAGATATGCAAAAAGTGACTCAACTAAACATGCACTTCCGGTTTGAATATGATTTTCAAAATTAGGAGGTTTTCTTCCCAGGCATATACAAATCTTAAGTTTAAAGCTTCACAATTTTATCTTCAACAGTGTAGGCTGTAGAGAGCGCACACATACACACACACACACACACAGACGTCATTCCAAAAATAGTCAGACTCGATTCAGGGAAGGTCAAAACAAGTATTTCCGTAAAATCTCGATATTTTTTTATTTATAATTACAATCCTTACTTATTACTCTTCGTAAAAGAAACTAAAAATTATGTATAAAAGATGCGCATGAAATATGTAAAAAGTAATGGTGAAACACAGTTTGAATGAAATTAGTAGGAAATGGTTATTTACCACTTCATTCGTGAATCCTAATGATTTGTTTAAAATCATATAAATACCTTTTTAATTGGTTTGTCTAATTTGGAATTGTTAATATACTGTAACTATAGAACCAAATCGGGTAGCAAGTTCCGCGAGTTAAATTTATATGAGCGGTAAATTACGAAATATTACTTCCAGATCATGCAAAAGCAAATATTTCCTGAAAATTTAGTGATTAAATTCGTTATTCCATAATATTTAACGGGCATTCTATAATTCAAGATGACGCGGAGCAGTAATTAACAACAAAAAAAAACATTTGTTTTCATTTACCAGTTATTTCTACATTAGTGTATGACAAGTGAATTCTACATTTTAGTTGCTAATATTGAATTACAATACAAAAAATTTGCTCCAATAAATCAACGAGAAAAAAAAACGAACTTTCTGTTGTTTACCCAGACGCACCTCTAGTTGGTTAATTAATAAAACGTTAAGATTTAAGTCTTTTATGTATTGTGGTTTGTAATTTGTTTTATTAATATCTTTATATACCAAACAAACGCATAAATTGACAGCTATAACCTATGATAAGCGAAGCGAAGGTTAGATCTGTCAGTCCTTCTTTTATCAATAACAAAAAAATCCAAGTATGCCGTGGTCTTTAGATTGGATCACGAAATGTGTGCCGAAAAACTAATACAATCACCCATTCTCCATTTTTGACGGTTCGTGAAAGATCTTGATTATACATTAGGTATTAGAATTCTTAGAACTATATGGTGGTTTGGTTTTTCTATTAAATTTAAATTAGAACTCATTACAGCATGTTGAGCGTAGCACTTAGGGATTTTATAAGCTTTATTCGATTGTACTTATTTAAGAAGCTAAACAACTGTGGTTCGACGCTACAGGCAGCAGTGCGGAGGTTGGGCCCATAATGTGTAAGAAATTAATGGCACGTGAACTGCATAAGTGTTACGGTACATGTACGTTGTCAGGAAATATGCACATTAATCGGTGACCGTACTCTTTGATCGGAAGAAAGTATTGGGTGTCTTGACTTTCGACATCAATTCATTTGAATATCTGCACATTTGCCTACAATTGTATAGCATAGAGCTGGTAAATATTGAAATAAAAACATCTTCAAGGATATATAAATAACCCAAAATAAAATATCCTAGCCTAATAAATAGCAATAATCGGGTAAGAACCATTATGAATTTTTACTTTCTTTTACTAAGTAATAAGAAGAATTGTAATCACGAAAAAAATATAT
>JADQWA010001542.1:0-182500 GCA_018344505.1 Nebria ingens riversi
CATTTAACATCTATTGCAATACACACAAAAGATTTAGAATATATGCTCATGAAACCTAGATATAAACTTGTTCGTTATGGAAAAATATTTACACGTAAAAATAAATATTGAACTACTTTTAACAAATAATAAATTATATACGTACATATGTAACTGCTCAAAAAATCAACAAATGATAACTTTTGTCCCCTAAAGATTAAATTCCAAATAATAACAAAGGGGTGAGAAGGTCAACATATTATGCTGTATAATAAAACCCAAACGTCACCATATATCCATTATCTTGTTTTACGACGAAATCAAAGTTTAGCGATTCAGCGCACAAAAACATGTGTAAATGAATTATGAACGTGATGGCGGGCGTTCGTGTCCGGGGCTATTTACTCTCCCTGATTGCTTATAAAAAAGGGTACAAGTTTTCCGCTCAACCTTAGCCTAGTTACGACAGCCGGCGGGTCACAGCGAAAGCGTTGGCGGGCTCGACGCAGGCATTCTCCGCGGGACTCTAAACTTGGCCTGGTCCCAGAGGCACTTCAAACACGGATTATTAATTATTAACCTGTCATAGATGTATCTTAAAGCTCGCTGACCCGACAAACGATGCCATTAAAGTTTTATACTTCGTAAAATTTTCAGCTCAATATCACGTTGCGTCGTTTGATTTTAATAAGTGCATCTTTCGAGGATTACGCTACGGAGCATGTTTGGGTTCATTAAGTCTGATTTCATTATCAATTTATCATTAGCGACAATGCGATTTTCTCAAGAAAATACGCTTCTAATTTCGTGTACGTCATACTACAACAGGGAGCGTTTACTACCTCGTTACTCGAGACCTGTTTGTCGCCTTCTTATTCAATTACCTACTATGGATCGAGGTATCGAATTTTCTGAATACGACGTAAATGCCAACGAACGACAGTGCATGTTTCGTTTTATATGTACATACATACATACATACATATGAATGTAGATAACACTTATATATATATATATATATATATATATATTTGTTCATTGCCTATTCTTTTGAAGTAATTACAAATTTTAATGATTGCAAAATCCGCTATAAAGAAAAAGCCATCACCTGTGCTACGTCTGAAGTAGCTATATTAAATTTTATGTTTAAATCGAGCTACCCGCATGTCAAAGAACTGATGGACAACTTGTTAAGAATAATAGTCAACCGTGTTGCATGCCATGTATCAGAGCCCCCATCAAGTATTCGTTACACTGGTAGTCATTTCAACAGTTGCAAACGATCAGGTAATGACAATAGATACTAAATATCTCAACTCAGGATACAACGTATTTTCCGCGATTTGCAAAGGCATTTTAATTCAACAACGCGTATGTCTATAAATAATAAATTAATCAACAAAATAAAATAAATCATTTATCAACCTATCAAATATGTTTCAATATTGTTTATATATTTTGACACCATAACTCTCGTCGCATACTAATGCCTAATATATTAAATTCCATTTATTTTTTGCCCGAATATGCAAATTA
Organism: Nebria ingens riversi; assembly: GCA_018344505.1. Classification (NCBI taxonomy): domain Eukaryota; kingdom Metazoa; phylum Arthropoda; class Insecta; order Coleoptera; family Carabidae; genus Nebria; species Nebria ingens. The sequence goes on from JADQWA010001542.1 coordinate 1,516, forward strand.
ATTACCGTCCATAGATTATATTCTGACATTTTTCGGGACCTATATTTTATGTAAAAGTCAATTATCACAGGGAACAGCGATTAATCACCAACCTACACTAGAATATAAGTATAAATACATGAAGACAACAAAGGAATAACAAGCAAACTAATATTTAATAAGTTTCACGATACATTGAAGTGAAATCGTCCACAATACATTTATTAAAATTGAGATATCTAACATCCGTATACCTACTATAGTTTTATTATTTAATTTATCAAATAGGGATTCTAGAAGTGTGTGACTTTGTTTGATATTCCTTTGCAGTTTTTATTCAGGTATATCAATTGTTTATTCAGTGTACAAAAAAAGCAAGTGGTAAAGAAAAAATGGCTCGGTCATGTCAACCATGTTGGACTATAACCGAAAATTATGACGCGTGACCATAACAAACCAGTGTGAAGTTGGTGAATAACCTCATACAACCAACGTCTCGAGGTTAGAATTGTGCGAATATAGTACAGGAAACACATAAATTACAATTAATATTACGATTATATATTATAATGGGTACTCAACGCTGATATGCTACGAACGGCACGGCTGTCCCAGAAATCGTAGGTACGCACGCGCGGTATTATTATTATTATTATTATTTTTTTTTAATTTATGAGGTAATTGAACTATTTGCAAATATATCGATGTATTAAATCAGCTTCTACAAATATTCATTACACAGTTTTCGGTGCAATTGCGATGTTTTCTGTTACTTATAAGATGTTTAAATGCTATACAGTTGATCACGAATCACGATTTGTTTTTTACGATAATTTAGCCTTGATCGAAACGATTTTTTTACTATTTTGACGTGTATTCAATAACAGTGATGAATGTTTATTTTTAATAAAATTGTTGGTAAAACTAATAAGTCAATTATTCATATTTGATATATGTTGAATAAATACAAAAGCAACACAGCAACAGTATGCATTCCCGCTGACAAAAATCTATCAATGTAACATATTCACAACGTGAGACCTTCATAAACGAATAGACCACTAAAGTATTTTAAGTTTGTGCATATGTTCATACAATAGATTTTCTTGTCAAAGCTGTATATAATGAAACATTCTTGAGTGATTATCAGATCACAGTTTTTCTTCGTATTTAGTAAACTAGCGAAATTACAATTTGAACAATAAATGCAATGATTATTAAAAATGAGATGATTGGTGGTAATATTGCATCAACATTCCAATTGCAATACTATAATCATGTTGAAACGTTTATTACATTACGGAGAAACTAAAATTTTAAAAAAACTAACTAACAAAAAAATAATATCTCTAAAAGCAATCTATCATTCGCATTGACAACTAAATATAATATTATATCTCTATTAATCATTAAAAAAAATACGCTGGTCTACGTTTCAAGAACTATATAATAGTTACTAGCAGTTATTAAAATCTGCTTTGGGCTAGAGGAAATCTGCTTCATTAGTGTATTTCCGATGTAAAGTTGAATAAATTCTATATGGATAATGTTTAACATATGTACATATATAATCTAAATTTCCAAAAAATACGATATATGTATATATATATATATGATTATAAAACAAACTATGTAGTTCCATTTGATCATATCTTAATAATATTTAAAAAATAGAGCAATTACGAACGAAAAAGGTTAATAAACGTTTACGTGTTCTTAAAACAAAGGAAGGTATACAGTATCAAATAAACACATTTATAATTTTGATAATGTTCATTTTTCCTTTGACCTTTTTCGCAAACGCGGTGCAAAAAGAAGGTTGATAATAACAGTAGAGACGGGCTGATTATCGACAGTGAATAATCGAACGAATGTCTTTAATAACACAGTTGCGAATCTGTACGCGATAAAGTGGAACACGAGGATAATTAGCGACTATTAATATTCTTTGCGACAAGGAACATGCAACAATTAGACAATAACGCTGCGCTCCCATATCGGATCGATACCAGCAAGTCGATCGTTCAAAACTAGGTTACACCGATTCATATTTATCATACGCTGCTTCATTCTTCACATTTTAATTATTAGGTATATCAGAACAATTTACCAAGCATATTACAGGATAATATTTATTTATATTTGTTACTAAATAAAAACATCGGCCATGTATTGGCCCTAAACTTTCTTTTACGTAGTCAGTATACTTTGATTTGATAGTATATAAATTAAAATATAAAATGTTAAAATTTAACAGAAAATATTTTCATCCATTATCCCCAGTAAAACTGTAAAGTTAGATTATTGCCAGATTTCTAATAAAACATATGTATTTTAGATTTAAAATGTTCGATTCTATAGTAATATACAGAAAATATAATTATTCATTACACATTATTAAAAACTATTATGGCCGGACATGTATATTTATATATAATATTTTAAATTATTTACTAACCTTTGTAACGCTTTTTCACTAAACTTATTTATAACACTGACAATAAATGTTAAATGTCAAAATATTTGAATATTTAAAACAATTGACATGCATAGTAGATGCGATTTATTATATATATTTTCCCATACCTACGTAACTATGGCAATATCAATAAGATAAGATCTTGTAACTGGTACTTTTTGAAGAAATGTTTCAAACAGAAGTTGTGCAGAATACCAATATCTTTGAATGTTAATGTAACTATATTTATTGTAAGTACAGCCGTTTCGGAGATATTGCAGAAATTACGAAAAATGACTCAAGTAAACATGCACTTCCGGTTTAAATATGCTTTTCAAAAATAGAAGATTTTCCTCCCAGGCATATACAAATCTTAAGTTTAAAGTTTCATAATTTTATCTTTAACAGTGTAGGCTGTAGAGCTCACACACACACACACACACACACACACACACACACACAGACGTCATTCCAAAGTATAGCCGTTTCAGAGATATTGCAGAAATTGCAAAAAAAGTCTTAAGTAAACATGCACTTCCGGTTTGAATATGCTTTTCAAAAATAGAAGGTTTTCACCCCAGGCATATACAAATCTTAAGTTTAAAGTTTCATAATTTTATCTTAACGGTGTAGGCTGTAGAGCGCATACACACAGACACACACACACACAGATGTCATTCCAAAAATAGTCAGACTCGATTCAGGGAAGGTCAAAAGGTGTATTTCCGTAAAAATTTCGAGAATTTTTTTTTTCGTGATTACAATACTTACTTATTACTTCGTAAAGAAAGTAAAAATACTAACATAATAAGAGACACTGATTAAATTTATTAGTAATGAAAATAAATGTCTGGCATTTTAACTCGGACAGTTTAACTCTGAAATATTTATAATCTTAAGCATGAAGTTCGAAAATGAAAGTAAAACCTTATAGTTTGCCCATTGTAAAACATGTATGTATGTAATATATGTATAGAAAGTGTGTATTGGATATAATAGTCTTCTTCACTTTCTACAATAAACAATACGACTTGTAACGTGTATAAAGACAACGATCCGACTGTGTAAGGTGTAGTATGTCAGTGTGGTCAGCATGTCTGCTGGGTACAGAGGTCGTAGGTCACGACAGGTGAACATTCTCTTGGCGGTCACTAAGTCAGTAAACATTCAATCAATTTGTTCTCGATGAACGTATGCTTGCATACACTGATCCCAACGACCACCTAGACAATTTAAATTATATATTATCCTGGACAGTCTAACTGACGGCAATCCACACCGATGCATTATTGAGCTAGTGTGAATTCAAATTCGTATTTACACTGACGTTTCAGTTGGGTAATAAGTAATTGAACATAATTGCAAAAAAGATAGCTTCTTAGAAAATTAAAAAATCCTTACTATTGATTGGAGTTTGAATCATTCATTTGTACCTATCTAGAAATTTCTATCGTATAACTGAGTTTAAGTACCAAGTATCAATTAACATACATATATAAAAATATACTTTTGTATTGTAGGTAGGTATATGAAAGTCAAATGAAACGAAAGTCGGTTTGAAGTAATTAAAAAATTAATAACTGTTCACTGCACCGTGAAATGACACTAATTGTTTCTATGTGAAGTCATTACATGCTTATAAAATATGTCGTAGCAGCGTTGTTATTTTTGTAATGAACAAATTCATTTTAAATTAACTCAAATTCTCTTCGGTTTCTGCGTGAAGTAGTATATCATCTATGGGTCCATGACCGATGCAGTGATAACATTTTGAATATGGTTAACTCGTATTCATACTATGCGTCTCATGCATATGCATCCACATTTCAAAATATTTTAAATAAGACATTTAATGTTTCATAATAAATATATATATATATATATATATATATATATATATATATATATATATATATATATTAAAACTGCGACACTGAGTAATCACGGCGGCCTTGCAAAACGTCATTAGGAATAAAATTTTTATTTTGCTCGCATTTAATTACCATTAGCGTGTGGTCTCATCAACCAAAAATCGTAAAACGAACATAAAAATGTGAGTGCTATGAAGGGAGTTGCTCTTTCACATTATTCCATATTAAAACTCGGCCATGTTTCTTATTAGTTGCACAACGTTAAAAATATACACTCAACATATTATTGATCATTTAACAGCAACGACTTTATGAGAATTCTCTACACAGTTTTCAATTTAATAACTTTGTAGAACTACTTCAAAGCACGATATTAAAAATAATATCTTAACTCAAACGAGAAATGAGATATCACTGTTCTATGAAATCAAATCATATTAAAAAAACTAAATCAACTTAAGTCAACTAATCAAAGTTGTATCGTAATACTATAATTATTAAAATATTTATAATTCCTTTTATCTATATAACAGTTTTATACAGTATAAACGACAATGAAAATGAAAAAAATTCAAAAACCATAACTAAGAGCGGTGCAATGAAATTATATTAAGATTATTATGATGTTTAAATTTCCTTTGAAATTTCAGTCAGAGAAAACAATTACGAATGATACAATAAAACATATTTCATGACAGTCATGAGTTGTATATGTATGTTGGCGTTATTATTCGATATGTTCATTGTTTTACCCATTGTTGGTACTCGCATAGAAACAATGAACGGTAAAGTAACGAGTAATAATTAATTTCAAATAATATATTTAGGAACATCTCTCGAAAGCATTAAATAGACAGCACGTGCCTTCACAACAAACTGTAATTTTAATAAATTTCGACTACAATGACAATCGTCTCTATTACATAAGTTGTACATACAAACATTTAGTGCTAGTGTCACTAAAACTTCTAAATATGGTACGGAATGATAAATGAATGTCAGGGGGGTCATTTGTACATTGACTGAAGTGTCCGCTTGGCCTAACCACTCTAGTGCATTATTTACTATGTTTACATTATTCTCAGTTTCAAATCGTTTATATTTTCATACTTCATAGTTGAACATGTTGAACATGTGAACATTTCTTTATGAAATTATAAATAATTTTACTAGAATGCACGTACCTATATACATACATATGTAAGAATGGAGTTGATAATGATACGACAACAATAGGTTAATGTTTAATATAACGAGTGTTTAGCCCACGCTATGGTGTGACCAAGGTGTGGTCCTCCTCACGAACAGGCACGCATGGCGAAGCTTGTGTATCTGCTTGCCCGTGTACGATATGTGTACGGTACATACATACATACATACGACCGCAGATCCACGGAAAGACGCGCGCGAGGACGTTGTCGCTGACGGGCCGCGTTTACACCATACCACAGACCACCCAGTCACGAACTGTATATTAATTTCGTTTAATTGTTTTTTTTTTTTGTAAAATAAACAGCTTATAGATAAATTGTAACATCCTCCCTATCAACCATCAGGCAATGTTGCTATAATACTAATCAATAATGAGAAGAATCATACTCTAGGAGGCAATCTAAACACGGCCCAAATTTAAGTACTCTTATAGTGATTGAAATTGATACTACTACTCTTTGTTATTTCAAACTTTATGAGTGGAGTTAAGGTTCGACTAGGAGAAGTGCGCTGTTGGGACAAAAGGAACAGATTGTGTTTGTATGCAAATAACGCTATTTCAGACGCATCAATGAAGGGTGTTCGTATCCTCCCACAAACCGAGTATGGCGACCTCGATTTTTATGATAAATAATTCTATAATGCAAATGCTGGCGTATACGTATATATGTATTTATGTTCGGATATGTCCAAGGGATGTCCAATAAATGTGTGCGCGTGGCTTATTGTATTCATTGTATTCATTTGTTGTTGGCCTTTTATATATACTTACGGTCGGGTCTATAGATTTATTTTTGGGTTATTTTGGGGTGGTATACGAACCCTCATGTTTAGTAATTCATGTGTTTCTGATTTCCGACCATCTGCTGTCAATTTCACTTCATTAATTTCCATATATCATGTTACATTTTCCGTTAAAATTATATAGTTTCGTTTCTAAAGCGTTTTCTATTATTTGTATTTTTGTTCACTCATTCATCATTATCACAAAATATGTTTTTAATATAAGCCCTATCATTGTTGTTGCTACTTATTCTCAATACATACAAAATTTAGGATTACACCGTTATGAATATTATTATTTAGTCTTTCAAATGAAAATACTTTCTTATGTTGTCCTATTGATTGTTTATTTATTTAGTTGTATAAAATATGTAGTTGAATCAATATAACGTGTTTGTTATCTTCACTTGGACATCCCTCATATGGGTGTATATTCATACATATAAACACATACTGCATTATTTATGAATATAACAACAGTGTATATATATATATATATATATATATATATATATATATATATATATATATATATATATATATACACAAACATAACATGCTTGTGGTGAGGTGACCATGCACCTTACCCATGTAGTATTGTTCTTGGGTTTATTGTTGCCTATATTATTTACGATCGATAAATAACAATAATGTATTTAATAACGAATATTAAAACTTGCATACTTAGTTTTATTCTTGATTGTTCTAAATGTCTACGTTTTATTTTACGATTTGCATTATTTATTAATTTATGTTTATTCGTAAAAATGTATACAGAAATCAATAATATAAGAAATGCTGCATATATTATCTAGTGTTATTTTCATATGTGTTTCATATTTCCGAGAAAATCAATGTTAAAGTTATTGCTTAGCGACACGCATATGAAACATAAATTTCATACATAAGTATTATGTTGATTTTTATATAAAATAATTCTGAATTTTTATAGGTAATTCACGGAATAATAATAAAATATATAAATTGAGTGATTTTCTAAAAAAAAACATCTTTGTTTGCAAAACAGAAATTAAACAAATACCTTAAATGGAAGTATTGACTATTTATTGACCGGTACAAAATTGTTATAAAAATACGCCGAAATCCATAATATGACTAAAAGATCATTAATCAAATGCTTTTAAATATATTTGAGTTTTATAGTCATGCCTCTATTAACATTTGGTATTTATCTAAAATAAAATTTACTCGTAACATGTAGTAGGGTATATAGAATAATATAGTGAACGATACACTTAAAGATTTATGTTCATTTTACTAGCACTACATACATTTGCTGTTATTACCATACTGTTTTATGATTACAGATCATTCGTTGTGTATATTATGAAAAAAACACATAAAATAGTAACAGGTTGATCGTTAGATATAATATTTCTTAGAAATATAGAGCACCTGTATTCAATTCACCGTTGGTAATTATTACTCAATTTTATATTTGTTGCACTTAACACAACGAATAGTTTTTCATAAATCATTTTTATTTGAACTAAAAAAAAACTGAAATAAAAAGTTATTTTTGCACGTCGCATCGCCAGAGAACATTTGCAATTCATGGATATTAAATTTGATCCTGAACGTTATTGATCAATATTATGTTAAACATATTTATGCAAATTCTTCCCAGACAGTTTTATTATTTTAAAATATATAACATTAACATTGTGATTTATTTAAAATCACGAGCAGAGTATTAATTTTATTGAACCATAAACGAAATAATCGATGGATGATTACATACGTAATACAGTTAAACCCTGAAATTTACCTTAGATGAGTTTGTTGATAAGGAGAGAAATTTAAAAACGACGTATTTTGAAACCAGTTATTTGCCAGATGAGAACCCATAATTTGCGTTTATAATAAACATGCATCTTTTTAGGATACGTCTTACTTGTTGCAGTGAATAAAATTAATAGTTATTTAACTCTTTGACCACGAAACTCGCCAATAAGTTTGTGTCAGTTATAGACACTTTTCAAATTATTTCTGAAAGATTTCGCGAAATGATTTTCTTATAATCGTAATTGCAAACTATTTTCCGAATTCAAATAAATGTCCTGTGGCACGTTATCATATATTTCTCTTTCTGTATATTGATTTGTTATGATTTAAAATGATAATAATGCCATCGATATATCTGAGAGTAATTAATCGATCTGCTTTAATTTCCATACAATAAGCGTACATGTCTTTATAGACGCAGTTTGATATATGACCTGTATTTCGTTTGTAATTTGTTTCTGATTGGAGATAAATAATGGAGCTTCATACGTATGTAGGTATCTGTCTATTATTTGTTTTTACATTCCGCTTCAAAGCAGATAGAAAATTGTATTTAAAATTAAATCAATCATGTATTTGATCTGTTTATGATATAAGTTCATAAATAACTAAAAGAAATATTAAATAGAAGTAAAGTTATATTTTGTTTTAGTATGTAATTAATTGTAAAAATAAATAATATTTCGAACACGACAGATTGAAGCAGTAATTATAAAATTTAAAAAATTACACTCATTACGAATATAGTCACGTTCAATGAAGATGCACCACATAAAATAATTAAATATTCCCGAGTTATCATTCCAGTACTTTATCATAATTACAAACTTTTTTAATCTCTTCCAAACTGCAAAAGCATGCTACTAAGCTTCGTCAGCGAGATGTGGTGTCAAAAGAAAAACTTATAGCAATCCTTAAATTTATGTTGGCTTTACAGTCACGAATAAAAAAATGTATATAAGCAAAACCTAACGCATTGTAATTTCAGTTTCGTAACTGAAAAAACAAACTTATGAAATTCATCCCAGGATAAATTCGCTTGTCTGATGTGACATTTTCTCCCAACGTTTTCCGTATTAGCAGGGAGTAAAAGCAACGTGGCAAGAAAAGACTTAAGGAAAGAAAAAAGTTTTCTTTCTACAACACTCGCTGTTGGTCTTTAGCAAAAAGGCAAAAAAAGACGTGGAAAAAACTTGGTCACAGCCTGCTACTGCCGACAACTCTGACGGAAATAAAACGAAGGGGGATTCTAAGAAGAAAACAGTCGTAGCCGTCTTTGGAATGCTCTACGGTGGTAAGATAAAATGAATACGTGAACTTAGTGTAGTGCTTGTATGTATTATACTATTTATTTCAATTATGCGAGGGTAGTTTATTTTACTTAAATTTCTTTCTCGAGGTCCTTTTCCTAGTTTTCCATCCGACCTAATGAAGATATATCAATCGTATGCAACTCCACTCAACATTAAATAATTAGGTATTGGAGATTCCTCTTTGTTTTTTGAGATGCTGCATTAGTAGTGCAGATGTTTTTAGAAGCAGGGAAACATGTGACTGTATAAGATTTTATTAAGATGAGAGAAATTTAATTTTGAATATCTGATGAAGTTTAGTTCCGACTTTAAGAGCATAGTAATGTTTCCAAGTAGCGTTTATCTTTAGTTTTAAATATGTGGAAGTCCTAGCAACGGAATTAAAATGATTATTTAAATTTATAGATAAAAGATATGTACATGTTCAACATCAAGATAAAGCACGCCATTTGGAAATGTGTGGAAAATAAATTCACTCCGGTATATCTACGTGTAATATAAATGTATTACAAATGTAATACGTAGTTTTATGGATATTCTCGTAAGTAAGAGTGAAGTTGACGGCAGACGAAGAACGGAGCGAAGATGTAGTAACCATTTCGTTCGCGTTTTCGCATCTGGAGTACGAGAGAATTCTCATTGTTTTTATCTCTTCCATTTTCTCCTCTTTTAATGCGACGTTACGCACAGTTACTTCTGAACTTTGCAGCCAGTTGTAATTTGTATTCATCAACACGCGAATAGAAAATCCAGCTTTATAAAGCAACCACAAAAAAGGAGACAAAAGTGTGAGATATGACAACAGAATAAAAAGAGGAATATTTTACTTTGCTTAATTATGTTTATTAACTCTTTCAATGTAGAGTTTTAATAAACAATTTTCTAACACATTCATTTTCAAACAAATATTTAACAAACGCAATTAAATATCTCATTGGTGCCAAGCTATATAATTATATTTCCACTATTTTCTTATTCACATCTATTAATAGTACCTATAGGATAAAAAACGTAGTAACAATTTGACTAATATTCGTATGACCATCGCCACGAAAGAGTTGAAGTGAACAAAAGGATATCGTTGTCAGTATCAGTGCTCAGCTTTTTCAAGTTGTCGACCTTTTATATAATTCATTTTCTCTCTGGTGACATCAAAACGTCATGTATTTAATTAGAAAAAAGCTCGTTATTATATGAAATATGGTGTTACAGATAATATACACTGGTATTTTTTTTAAGCAAACGTGCCGGTATTGTTAACTGCTATCACCAAATTCATCCAGCCGAGTAGATTGTATATTCTGCCACTAAAGGGAGAGGAAATGGCGAAAGGAAACGTGCATTTTAATTGCGTAAACAAAAGAGATGGGCACACAATTTTATTCAATTACAAATTACCATCATTTTTCATCCCACATGCTGCGTAATTTAGGAGGAATGCAATTTTTACAATAGATTAATGGACATTGCATTTTTAAGTAATTTGACAATAAAGTTACTGCGAAAGTAACTCTATCATTATTTACAATTCATATTATACTTAAGTATGTATTGTTTGTAATGGTATATAAACAACTCAATAGGTAATAGGTATCGATTGAAAATGATGTAAGTTCCAGTAGGCAGTCAAATAAATAACTATTTGACGAGAATGGAACGTGTAATAAATAAAGAAAGAATTGTAAAAGATCTCGACAGCGACCAACGACAACGAAGACGACGCTTAAGAAAATGAACCGAAAAAGGAAACCAAAACACAATATATTCAAACAGCAACATAAATTCGAATCCAATTTAACGTGACGTTTCCTTATTTTCTTTGCAGTTTGCGCGCCGCTTCGCAGTTCAACCGTCAATCACACGGTACGCGTTTGTTTTCGAGAGGAATGCGCTGATAGGGTACATGTCTGTCACTTTTCACACCCTTCACATGCCAAATAAAAAAGAGCGAGACACGAGCTACGCGACAATCGAAATGAAAATAAAACGCACGCTTTCTGAGGTGAGATAAATGGCTATTTCGAGATAATTAAATTCAATCATTCTCGCATATCTTTTAAAATTTATTTCTTTTACTATAATAATCTATAATATCCTAGAAAATAATTCATGTATACCTTTACATATATATATATATATATATATATATACTAAACATATATATATATATATATATATATATATATATATATATATATATATATATATATATATATATATATATATATATATATATATATATATATATATATATATATATATATATATATATATATATATATATATATATATATATATATATATATATATATATATATATATATATATATATATATATATATATATATATATATATATATATATATATATATATATATATATATATATATATATATATATATATATATATATATATATATATATATATATATATATATATATATATATATATATATATATATTATATATATATATATATATATATATATATATATATATATATATGTATATGTATATGTAAATTTTTTATCACTTTAATATTGTCAAGGAAAACCAATATATTTTAAGTGCAAATTGGTGTTAAGTTAGTATGATATTGTAACACTATTGTGATTGGTTGGTATAAGTCACGTTCCGAAAATACACGCGACACTTAATTGCAGTGTAGAAAAAAAAAGTGCAACTGCACTAACATATTATAAACAATCTGACAACTTAATCAGTCACCTGAAATTTGTTGTACGTGTATCATGAATCTAACTACCAAGCACCTGCATAGGTATAATATGAAGATATTATAATAGTCAATTGTTGTTGCGTGAGAGCAATTTTGTATTTAAGTCTACTGATTTTTATCAAAACATACAGAATCGATTTCGACCAAACTTTGTTCATAGGTATTTGAATAAGTAATTGGATACGTTTTCGTAAAGTATCAAAATGATCAAAATTCTTTGTGTAACACAGATGCTCATTTGATCCTGAACAAACAATAACAAAAAAAGACAAACATCAGACAACACAAACAACAGTGATCTGTAATTTAGACCTAAAATTTTCCCAAACAAAACGTTGAACAGTGCACATAACTCTTTATACATAAAGGAGCCACCTTTAGATAATCTCCCGATCGGGGCCCGCACAATGCGGAGGCCATTGTGTGAGGGGACGAGCCGACCCCCCTTGGTAGCGAACGACAGTGCCGGACAACAGACGCGTGTTCTTAACCGAAAAGCACGGTGCACAGCGGACATTTTTACTTGGAAATCCAGTAAACTTGAATAAATGTCGTTTAATTCTTGTATTTCATAACGCCCGTATTGCTATTAAACATCGGGGGGCGACACTTTCAAAAATGCCACAGTCTCCGGACGGAGTCTAAAAAAATGTCGTTTGTCAGGATGGTATTTAAACATTTTTTTCGAAAACCATTTCCATCTTTTATTAAAGTTGTATGTTTTATTGTCGTTTAATGTTGTAGTTCGGTAACATTACAAGAATTACGTTTTGTTGAAAATATACTTTTTTAATGAAACCTTATAAAATATTCAGTAGACTACAATAAGATTGGTCATAAAATGTTTGTTTTTAATGAGCCTACCAACACAAGTATGGTAAACAAAATTGTTGTCTGTTTTTCTGCGTGTGTGTTTGGTTTTTTTAAATTTATGATAATGATATGTCTACATTTGGATGTTTGGAATTATTTTAAAACTGTGTTCGTTAGTCATAATTTACGAAACTTATTGAGATACAAAATTCATGTGACAGTGTCTCTTATTAACGATATTTCGTTCGTTGGCAAACAGAAAATTATTTTTGTTAATTCAAATTCATAATCTTGAACAATTAATAAATTGTCTCAGCGTATTTTTAATACTTGCGAAGTTGTATGTATACGACGACGTTCTTGCATTATATGTATATAAAGCAGTTGAGAATCACTTCAGTTTAAACCTATTATCCACGCTCAGGTTACGAGGAAAATGAAGATTGTTTTGATGAACAGAGATAGTGTTGCTAATGTGGTGCATTACAAAACAAACAGTCTACGTACTAGTGTAGAATAATCTAATAATATGCTCGCAGTTTTCTAATTACATACTCTTTTAACATTAATTCAATTTACGCTGCAAGTATATTATTTATGCCTATGTAATTATTCATAAACGAAGACCCGCATATAACATATTTATACATACAGATGTTAACCATAAGCTTAATGACACAAGGAATTATCTGCTTGTCCTCTAACTACGTACTATAATATAGAATAGTCGACATTATTAAGACGTTATTTAACAGTTCACTCACAACCAATTTTTGCTTTAAATGCACATTTTCTATTATGGTTTTGTAATCCCTAACAAAAAACATCGGCCATGTATTGGCCCTAAACTTTCTTTTACGTAGTCAGTATATTTAGATTTGATAGTATATAAATAAAAATATAAAATGTTAAAATTTCAAGAAAATATTTTCATTCATTGTCCAATAAAAGTGTAAAGTTAGTTTATTGTCAGATTTCCAAAAAAAACATATGTATTTCAGATTTTAAATGTTGGATTTTATAGTAGTATAAAGAAAATATTATTATTCATTATATATTATTAAAAATTATTATGGCCGGGCATTTTTTAGTTTTCAAATTAACTTTAAGTCAGAGAAAATATTTATATATAATATTTTAAATTATTTACTAACCTTTGTAACGGTTTTTCACTAAACTTATTTGTGACACTGACAATAAATGTTAAATGTCAAAATATTGAAATATTTAAAACAATTGCCATGCATAGTAGATGCGATTTATTATATATATATTTCCCATACCTACGTAACTATGGTAATATCATAAGATAAGATCTTGTAACTGGTACTTTTTGAAGAAATGTTTCAAACAAAAGTTGTGCAGAATACTAATATCTTTCAATGTTATTCTAACTATTTTTACTGCAAGTATAGCCGTTTCAGAGATATTGCAGAAATTGCAAAAAAAGCCTTAAGCAAACATGCACTTCCGGTTTGAATATGCTTTTCAAAAATAGGAGGTTTTCGCCCCAGGCATATACAAATCTTAAGTTTAAAGTTTCATAATTTTATCTTCAACGGTGTAGGCTGTAGAGCGCATACACACACACACACACACACACACACACACAGACGTCATTCCAAAAATAGTCAGGCTCGATTCAGGGAAGGTCAAAAGGTGTATTTCCGTAAAAATTTCGAGAAATTTTTTTTTCGTGATTACAATACTTACTTATTACTTCGTAAAAGCAAGTAAAAAGCTTAAATGCAGATTTAGGATAGTTTGGAGAAATTGATTAAAACACTGAGAAATATGAGTTGGAGTGTTTTATCAGAGAAAGCGGTAAACATGTAAATACGTCAAGTTTATCACACACGGCTTCCATATATTAAATGGAAAAACAAGCGAAGTAAATGATAAATTATAGCATAAATTAATCAAGTGAAATGGTACATAGGTAAACATAGACAAGATATGTAATCATGATTACTAATTCCATCAATGCCATCAATACTGAGTGCCACCCACATAGAGGAATTGCACTTACGTATGCATGGAATGTCGTACGCATATTCTCTATCAGCATTAGAGAAGTCTAGCATAAAAATAAAATCCTCACAGTATTTAGTAATGCAATATTTGTGGACAAATTAAAACGAATTTTTCTGTATTCATGTTTTTGTGTACCTATACATATATAGCATGTCACACAACATATTAACACATGCAAATGTTCCACGACCTGTCTGGTATATAATGACGCGATTAAGCACTCTGATAACTTTATTAAATTGCTAATGAGGTGTTTATGTGTCATGGAAAAAAAAAATCCGTACGAATTTCTACGATTGTAGACATGCATGGTGGGTTAAGGAAACGCGATATCAACGCGATAAAAAATTCATAAATTATGTTAAAATTCGGTATCAATTACAAATTTATAATAAGTTAAGTGTTACAAGTATTTAAATATATTTAAATTTAAAAAGTGGTTGCTTCGCGGTGAAAAATATGATTATTCCTTCTAATACATACTAAAGTTTTCTGTAATATAATATCGGAATGACAAGGTCACAAAGGTGTGAAAAGAATTTATTTCGAATATCGAACGTAGTTAGATGACTAGTAACACCTGTATTGACAAATCATCAAAACGTATACGTACACTGTAATATAAATGTCATAAAAGTTATTTGCTACTTTGCCTGAATCTATACGTAAGAACTATAAATTCATATGTCAACTACGTGCGATTGTAGCTAGCGTTTATTCGCCTCTCTTTCGCATTTTAACTCACAACGAGAGTTTCAGCGAAGCCTTGCAACGTTGACCTTAGCGAAATCACTTGTGTGTTGTTATTCCGTCGACACCTGCAAGGCACTTTCTTATAGGTATCTTGGTTCAACTTTTGCACAACAGATCAAATACTTTTAGTATCTACCAAGTTACATTTCATAGAAGTATCTACATGACCTTCTTGCTGGAAGTAATTAAGCCACCTTTCGCAGTTAATTAACGCCTTGTAATATACTATTATCACGAGAATTACATTATAAATTGATTAGGTGTGCTTGCACAGTAGCACAAATACAATTAATATTATTGACCTATTTATTTGATTTCTCATGGCCAGTGTAAATGGAATTACAGTTTTAAATTCGTTTAGTATTTTTATTTTCTACAAAATGAAATGCCAATATTTGCTGAACAATCTGTGTGGTAACAGGAGATGAAGAGGAATAAGTTGAAAGAAGATAATATGTACATAATTTTTCTTGGTTTGGTTTGCTCCAAGATTTTAAAGATTGCCAGCAGGAAACAGTTTAAATTAAAATGATTATATTTGTACTTAAAATTAAATATTTATGTTGGTAATATTTGCAAAGTCAAAGTCAGCCAAAGACAGTTTGCAGAGTAAATATATTTATGCACAACGTCAAGGTAAATCTGCCGAGCAGAGATCATATGGTCAGGGTCTCATTCGCAAGTATATTTTTGTACGAAGTAACAACTTTAATATTTATAAAATAATATTTGAGTGTAAATACTATACGAAGCTAAAAATGACTGATTAAGGATTAGCAGGAATCTAATGTTCACAAGGACGAATGACAGATACCGTTGGGTACATCGAACTCATATAGTAATTCGCATATAATTATGCAATGTGTTCGATCATACCTGCAGAATATAAATTAGGTAAAGAGAATGAGTCACATGACCTAAACACGTGGTTCCTCCATCCGCGTGGGTCGCCATTGTTCCCACGTGGCATTGTTCTGTATATGCACGTAATACATGTCTGCTGTATCTATATGTATGCATGTATGTTGCACTGACATCTCTCTGTGAGTTAATGTACGCAACTCGCCAGTTCAAGTGACACCCATTTTTCATACAGAAAATTAAAATATTGTTGTCAGCTGGTTGTCTTTGTCCATTTGTAATCATAATCATATGACACGGTTGCAATACATGAAGCTACACACAATGAACACCGATACTGAAACGTGATGTTAGAAATATGCAAATAACTCTGTTACAAAAGAATAGTTATAAGACTTTACTCCTGAGCTTGTTAAACACTGTTGTACTATCTTGAGGATGCTACACAACCTGCTTTAGTGATAGAGGGTTCGAAACATATTACGAATCATCAAAGAAAGGCTTTTGGTGTTTGCTGTCACGTAGTTCTTTTCATCAGACACCAATTAGTCAACATCTGTAGTGTTTTTGTCAGACAAACAAGAGATACACGTCTATAACGTCTCAGACCAAAAATCAAACATTTAGAAACAAATTTCTTTTCAGTTTAATATATATATATACAAGCAGTTGAATTATAAAAACAAATTTCTTTCGAAGGCATCCAAATCTGACCCAAAAAGTCTGACTAGATTTGGTTAGACATGATTCCTTAGAAAATAAAAATACATGTATATAGTTGATGTAAAATCCATACAGCTTCAATTGAATTCGCTATAGTTGTCGTATCAAATAACCTAAATCTGTGAATATCGCTTATAGCAAGTTGCTATAAGAGATATTAGCATACTCATCTGTATATATATAATATCTATATATATATTATATATATATATATATTATATATATATATATATATATATATATATATATAATATATATATATATATATATATATATATTTATAATATATATATATATATATATATATATATCAAAATTACATGGAACATTATGGTCGTTTTATTAAAAAATAATATGTACGCATGAACGTAAACATACATATATCCTTGCATCATATATATATATATATATATATATATTCAGTGTGGATGACTTCGTCGAATGTGATTGCAATGAATGATGTGTAATGCGCGTGCGCGTATAAACGCATACGAAACGATCTTGATTGCGATTTATGCTCCCGTTTTTTCTACCTGGCTCTAATATATGTTGTTAATATGCACGTTTATTAAACACTATGTATAACATTTTGAAACATTGATTCACGACACCAGCATTCCACTCCACGATCATTTTTTTTTTGTGTCGGTCTGTTTTATAGTGTTTCCATTTGTGCTGTCATACCATGCCACGACGCAATAAACAATGAGTAATATTTAATAAAATATCAGCTCTATACGCAATTTAAATTTACTATAATAATGTATCTTATATCATTTGAGCGCAATAAATATTATAATAGTCTATATTTACAGTAGGCTTTAGACTAGCTTACATGTAAACATTGTTACTACATTTTGAAATGTTATTTATTATACATATGTTCGAAATATTGTTTGATATAGAATATATTATTAAACATTTTATTTTGTTAAAAATAATCAAATAAATCTCCAGATAAACTACTGTTTTTAATAGATATCTAAATGTGTATACTATGATAGCAACGTGTGAACTATAAAATAGATAGTGCTCCTATAAAATTCTCTCTTCAGTTTATTTGATGATAATCGTAAAACGCGATGTTGTCACATGATATACCTACACTTGATCATACCATCACAATTGTTTATGTTGTGCCATCGCTGTAAATAATCTTACATTTCTACCAATGACGTATCACTGAGACACGATCTGCCGCAACACAAAACGAACACGCGGTTCGTTGATGTAAAAACGAAGCTAATTTTAAACCAAACTGTGTATACACTTTTATTTGTTTGTCTTATGTAGGAATCTCCAGGAGATATATTATACGAATGATGAAAAAGCTTATTACTACTGAAACCTCTAGAAGTATATATTTAGACTATAGACGTTTATAAATTGTTTGTTTCATATATGTTGTTTAATGTCAATTTAAATTTTTATAATTACGTAATGGATTAGTTTAGCAACATGTTTATAATTTAAGATAAATCAAACACACGGACGCCGCTGTTCTATGACGGTTACAAGTTTTATATACATACATACATAAGTAATCCAATGTCTATAACCTACGGAGACAAATATATAAAAGTCACACATTGTTATAGCTTGTCGTTTTGTTACAACGAACATAAAAATGTCTATCGTAAATTTCGTGAAATTAGATACTTGGGTGATTTATAATCCTGGCCATCTCGTTCTAAAGTTTGGTGTAAAATGATATAGGGATAGATCAAGGCATCTCATAGATCGATTTCGCCGATGAGAATTGCAAACTGCAATTGAAACACGCTGTTGTTTCACTTAAAAGTAACTTTAAAATAAATATGAATAAACAGGCCAATCGAAATCTATGTTTAAAGATTCACTGATCACGCAATGATCTTTTAGGTTGAGGTTTAATTTCGGATGTATCAAATTACTCTTGGCGGCGGTCCCTTGTCAAACGGTTCAATGGTTGTGTCATTGCGCATTATTTCTGTCGTATAGTTCTGTAACGGATGGATTTGTTAATCAGATACTTTTTTTTGTTATATGTTATCTGGCTATTTTTTGGTGGTCTATGGCATTGAAACCTAGCTAGATTTCGGGGAGATATTATCCGTGTTTACCCATAAAAGCTGTACAAGTGCTATAATTCTATGACAGCTCACAGTTAATGATGGATTATTTTCTTAACGAACCTAGTTGAGATATTTGAGACAAAAACTAAACTTGATTTTGGTATGCAGGTCAAAGCAAAACATAAGGACATCTTCAAAAGAATTTGGCCTACTAGCACCGCATAAAATTAATATTTTACGAGTAAAATTTTTGTTAGTTTATACTTATTTTGGCAATGTCAACTTGAAATAAGCCAGAATGATGCAGTAAAATATGTGACCCAACGAAACGAGATGGAAGTTTAATTTTCCTCATCGCTTATTTTTAAAACGACATACATACCTATATAAACTAGAACCTGAGTTTCCGCGAGAAAAAACTTTTTTTTAGCTTAGAGCGATATTTTTCTCGCGTTGTTGGCTTCAACCATGAAGTAATACTCGTTCGTGGTTTTAGTATAATACTTTGGCGAAAGTGGTAAGGCGTCCACAAATTTACTACATGAAAAAAACTTTACAGACCTGTGTCACTGATAAAGAATTTGATACAGAGTGTGTTGGCTTATTATTTTCTTGTACAAAGTTAGAAGTTTAGTGTTTTAAAATGGCTGATATTTTTGAATAAAATTTAGAGTCAAGTTTTTTTGTTTGTGTGACCACCATGACTGGAATAGCGATGTAAATCATTGAATATTCGTGTCTGAGGCGACATAGCGTAAACTTAGGCTTAATAATTTACATATTATCCAATCACGGTTTTAGCGGATTAAACTGAACTTCGGCTGGGCTTGGTTACTAGTTGGAGTTGTTCGCGTGCCGTATGGAAACTTCTTCAAGGCGATCGAGCATTTTTTAATTTCATTATTCATGGCATGCACAAGATTTAAAACCCGAATTCTTTATTTATAAATGGCTTTAAAATTATTTTCGCCAGCAGCTCACATAACGATTAATTTTATATAAGCTGATTTGAATACAATTATTGCGTATTTATTGAAATAAAATTATAAACATCGTCTGATTCAACACGGCTGTTAGTTGTTTCGTGTTTTAAGATATTTTCGTGTATAGTTAATCTCAAAGAGAATCGTACAATTGCCTTTTATTATTCCAGTATGAAACTGGAATATTACTACCTATGTATTTGGTTGTTAAGTTAAAAATACTTTTATAGAAAATAATTTATTTTGTCTTAAGAAGTATTTTTTTTTTAATATTACTATAACACAACAATAATAATTTTCACTAAATTAGTAAATTGTTCGGAAAGATAATGCTTCTATACTGAGACTATACAGTATAAGAATTTCTATAGGTAGGTAGGTAGATAGTTGATTCCGCAAAAAGATAATCCTATTACGCCAGATTTGCGTACGTGTTTGTTGAAATAAATCAGTATTATTTTATTAATCAAATCGTTATTCTGTTTACCGTTTTGAACATAAATCAAACAGATCTGTTGCATTGTCACTAAAGGTGCGTTCACAATTGTCCTGATTGCTGCGAACGAGCTTACCACCAAATTCATGTGTCCTACTGAATATTGAACTATTTAGATAATCGAGATCAGTCGTTTGATCTTGTTTGTTTATTAATATAATTATTGTTGTCTACAATATAATATTTCATCGTATAATTGTCACATTAATGTGTTAATTACGTAACATGATTTATTTATTTATAAGGTCAGATTGTTCAATATTGATCAGAATTTTATAGCTTGATCTGATCAAAGGAAAATGCTTATTGCTTCAAGGAGTTTATTGTAAAATGTAATAAATTTAATTTATACAAAAATGTACTAATGAATAAACTAATGGAGTTAAGTATTTAGAAATAATAACTTTAGACGTTTTTTTGTTTCTCAAGGATATGGTGACAAGGATAATTTAAATGTTAGAATCTTTCATTTAAGCGAATTATAATTTCTATGGTAAGTTAACACGAACAAGTTCGCGATGATTCATTTGGTACAAGTATATAAACAGAGCAAACTGGTTATAGAAGATTAAGAATCAACAAACCAAGTGATCTATGCATACAAACATACCTAAGTTGAAATAAAACGCCTAGAAATATACGTAGCATGTCTGTTGGTACAGTGTTTGCATGTTTAATAATAAATATGATCGTTTTAAAGGCGGTAGCGGAATAAGCTATGACAATCGGCCCCGGAAGGATTTCGGTTTATGAGTGTTCTTATCCTGTCAATGAACTTATAAAACCATGATTTCTATAGTAATTAGCTCATTATTCACCCTCCTTAAGGGTGAATCATCAGAAAATAGGTTCTTTAACATATGGTCAGAAATGTTTTTTTTTGCCCGGTTAAGTAACCTGATCTTAACTTTAGGTACATTTCAACTAATTTACTATCCTTGGGGAATACGTGGGATTTTTTTCACCTATTTTTAAAGGGGTAAGGTTATAAAAAAGTTTTTATTATCAACAATACAAAATGTGTGGAGCCTGTTAGTTTGCATTTAGGGGGCAATATTTTCCTCTCCAGATAAACGATCTGATAGATATTACAATTATTTACATATAGGTAAATGACCTTGTTTGTCATATAGTTATTTGGAAATTATCTGGAAGTGAAAATATTAGGCCTAAATGCGTAAGCCCTGCCACCACGACAAGGTTGGCTCCACGTCGACAGGGACCTGAAAAAAAAAGAAAATTAGTATCCCGGGAGCTCCTTTACAGCATCTTTCCTTCTGGAGCGTTCCGCTTTAGAATGTCAGTCTCACGTAAAATGTAAAGCGCCTACCAACATGTATATGAGATAGCCGCCATAACTTACTCATGTGTCTTAATCACTGTGCACCCGTGTTATGCATCCTGATTAAGCAAGGACTTATACCTGCCGAAACAACCATTACCCAGATGTGCATAATGCTCAATACGGACAACACTGAGGTTCTTTTTGGAACCTACAGTGGATGACCGACCGCGGAAAAGCCGTCTGCTTAACAAGGTCCTGGATGATCATTAGAAAGCCTGTTTTAACCATTCCGCAAAGTTGGGATGTAAACTTGGACTAAGGTGGCAGTTTTCGGAAATGTTGGCCAGAGCTCACGTATGTTGGTATTCGTAAAAGCGCTGTGATTTACATTATTACGATAGAAAGACATTTTAAAGCTATGTTTTGAAGAGATCTAAAATATATTCTATATGATTAGTAGTAGTTATTTCATTTATAATTACCGATGAATCTTCAGTAGATACACTTTATCTTCTGTTCACTAACACTATATTTATTATTCACTGTATCACTATTACGCATTGTACCGGTACATAAAATGTAATAAAAATTAAATTAATAAATACATTTGGAATAAGGCGCTTAAAAGTAGCATACACACATTCACACCATGACTTCGTTGGAGCACGATCCAACGAAGGGAACCTCACGGAAAATCTTATAATAGCATACACACAGGACTTCCTTGGAGCACGATCCAACGAAGGAAACCTCACGGAAAATCTTATAGTAACATACACACCAGGATTTCGTTGGAACAAGTACGATCCAACGAAGGGAACCTCATGGAAAATCTTATGCTAAATAGATAACACTTAAATACATAAATAATAATTATAGTGGAAGGGCCTTTGGTTGTATTGCAATGGCGCACACCTGGCGGATGCGCCATCGACGGGAGAGCGGGGCCTACAATTTTAGGCACTCGTGAACCGTCAACCAGGAGAGAGTATTTCGCGGTAACATTCCTCAACTCAACCCAATTACATGCACATACACACTCATACTACTTTTTTTACTCTCTCCCCTCTCCATATTTTTATTTAAACATACATATATATTGTTTATTTTACAATAGTAACACAATAATAAAAGATTGCTTCTTGCAAGATGCATTTCACAATTATTTTACGTACCTAAAAATATCCATGTAGTGTGGCGCATATATAGTATAACGACCGCACTGTACAAAATTCTATTTAATACTGAATATAAAAATAATATTAATATTACTTTAATTGTCATTATGAATTACATCTACGCGTGATGTCACAACGCTAGGCGGCTACAAAAACCCTATAAAAAATCATTTAAATATTGAAAAATCGGTTCGTTACCCATTTTTCTATATTTAAATCGATTTTGAAGGCCTTAACTCCTTGAAAAATGCGTAAAGAATTCCCACGTATTCCCCAAGAATAGTACATTAATCGAAATGTACCTAAAGTTAAGAACAGGTTATTTAACCGGGCAAAAAAAAACATTTGTGACCGTATGTTAAAAAACCTATTTTCCTATGATTTCTCCCGAAGATAGGTGAATAATGAGCTAATTACTATTTAAATCATGGTTTTATAAGGTCATTAACAGGATAAAAGCATTATCAAACCAAAATCCTTCCGGGGCCGATTGACTTGGCTTATCCCGCTGCCCCCTTTACAAGCTATTTTCATAACTGCGTTTTAACTATCAGTAATATGGTCGATAAAATAAAACACGATATATTGCATTTACTTTTATGTATAAATATATGTCTATCTTTAAAAAAAATATATTTTCGAAGGCAAGCTTTTAATGAAAAGATAATATATAAGAAATAATTTCGTTATCTTTGTTGGCATACTTTAAAATTGAGTAGCACATTGAAATTATATCGCTTTTTATTTAAAATCCAATGTACCAATTTTCTAAAGTTTTTTAAACTCAATTCCTAATTTATGCATCTAATTAAATTGTCTATTTTAACTGTTGTTCACATGAATGTTTATTCAAACAAAAGTTATGTGTGTATATACAATGGCCGAAGTTAAGAGGCCGCTGCATGGTTTGTCTAGATTGCTTTTTCCTCATCGTTTTTTATTGTTCTTAAATTACGTGGGCGGTCGCGTTTCTCGTTGATACTACACAGAATGTTCACAAGATATCGGGTTCACCCATCGCACCATATGGCTTCATCTGACATGGATTTTAGAAACAAAATGGGCGCTCATCTCACTTTCCGTATGTTCAGGGTTCACTATCAACACTCTATCCGACTTCCGCTTACAATAGAAGCAGTAAAGACTTTAGCAATTCATTGTATCAGACAATCGCGATAAGTCGTTATATTTGGTATGGTCGTAGTAAAGCTGTTCTTTTTTGTGCTTTCATAAAAGTTATATCCTGTAAGATTGTAAGAATTATCTATAAATAGCATATTTCAATTCTCGTTTCTACGAATTAAATTCCCGGAATAGAATGCAATGATTACAGTTTTAAAAAAAATGTTATAGTTGATTATCCGTTTCGATACTTGTGTCGTGAATAGTTTGCAATTCGTAACTACATCAAAACTGCGTTGAATTCCATTTCATGTTCGTTCGCCTCACGATGGTACGAGAGAATACAAAACACAAAACGGGATCTCGCATAAGACACGGAAATCACGATTTTGAATATTATATTCATTGAGCACGCGCAAATAAATATAAATGACAAAAACAGTAACAACTAGAAAAGCCATTGTTTTGCTTACTGGTTGTTGGAAATGCAGAACGTTCGTTTTGTATACTATAGGTACCTACCAATGTGGACAGTAAAATTATTTTTCTAAAAACGAAATAACTTTCATATTATTCCAAAGAATAATAGAAAGAACAGCCAGTATATATATATATATATATATATATATATATATATATATATATATATATATATATATATATATATACATATATATATATATATATATATATATATATATATATATATATATATATATATATATATATATATATATATATATATATATATATATATATATATATATATATATATATATATATATATATATACGTTTAATTTACGGGAATGGCGTGACGACGTCTGTTATTGCTTTCGAACAGGAATCGGATATTGAAATTTATCGTGAACCTGTTAACAATTCGTTTGTTGGTTAACCAAACTCTAAAATTGGTTTCACGAGGTCATAGTCGTCATCATTACTGTGTTGTTTATTTGTTTTTTGAAGTTTTGGTCGCGTTAAAGTCATTAGTAAGTGGTATGAAACTGCTAGTAAACTTCTTTCGTTCAAGTCGTGGCGTATGCTAATGAGTTATTTGTTTTTGTACTGCATCGCAGCTTGAATGGACATCTATGGTTAAATAAACTTGAATCAACGCACGAATTAATATGCTAAGGATGTATGTACACTCCCGATCTTTCCGTATCTTATACTTCATAGATCTTACGGACCTATTCACCTAATGTAAAAATTATTTCACATTGAAGTTGTCGACAAATATAAATAACATTCTTTACAGGTAGACGACAATTTTTTTGTAAAGAAATATGAAATAAATATGAATTCTTATTTAAAATAATTAATAATTTTCTATTTGCCTGTTTCCGATAAGGTTATTTGGCTGTGATATGAATCACGATTTTTCCCAAAACAAATATAATTTGTCTGTGTCAGAATTGATAAGAAAAGTAATAAGTTTACGATAAATAATTTTCATAGTCACGATATACACCCTCGGGGATATTTTACTTTTTTGCCCATTTTGCACGGTCTTGTCATTTTGATATTATATTTCGAAAAGTATATACATACTAGGCATACATATAGATACTTTATTTGGGGCAAGCAATTTGATATATTATGTAAAAAATTACTCTATAAAATTAATAATTGAATACGCAGGTAATATCAACAAAATAAGTAATATATTAATGAATTGAATATTTAAAAAATCAAATGCTTTCACAAAGCATAACAAATAATTCTACATAATATATACAAGTAGATACTAATATAATTAATTATTGCACAATATGAAATGCACGTAGTTCATTAAACATTATTATAAATTTATATATTTGTTACAAACTAATATTGACAGTTCCCTATTGTTTAATCATGTTGTATGGTTTATTTTAATGAGCTTTGTCATTAAATAATAATAAATTTAAATGTTATTGTTTCTCAAAATTATGTTGTATTTTGTACACACGATTTATTTAAGCTATATTTATTGTTATTCTTTTCTTATTAATTGTTTATTTAATAATAATGCAAAATAGGATAGAGCAATTTGTATCAGAATAATATATATATATATATATAATATATATATATATATATATATATATATATATATATATATATATATATATCTCTATATATCTATATATCTATATATATATATATATATATATATATATATATATATATATATATATATATATATATATATATATATATATATATATATATATATATATATATATATATATATATATATATATATATATTTATATATATATAAATATATATATATATATATATATATATATATATATATATATATATATATATATATATATATATATTATGATATCCACATTTTTGTAGAATCAGACATTCGCTTGGCAGACACATAAAATGAAAGATAAATTTGTCATTTGCCGGCAAAGCTGTGTGGGTTTGTGATTACGGTTAATAACATGAAGAAGATATCAATTAACTGTCAAACCGCTAATTAGGTAACAAAATGAGGGTCGTCCTGTGTCACATCAGTGATCAGCATCACTAAAGCGAACTTCATATATGTATGTGCACATGCATGCTTACATACAGCAACAGAGACATCTCGTGACAGTTCCCGTTTGTGTGTGTGTGTGTGTGTGAGATTGATTGTATATTCGACCAGCGGCATGTGCAGATTGTGATGGTATTTTAAAACATTTATGGCTGAATAAGTGGTCCCATTAATATTTATCGGGTTGATTTTTGTTTTATTTGACCACAGAACTAATATGTTTAATATGGCTACATACAGAGGGTCCCGAATTTAATTTGATTCATAAGTGATTTTTCCTCAGATATTGATCCCATTTGTGTCTGGCTTGACATCGACATTTTGATTTATTGTTTTTATAAAACAAATTCACGCTTTACTGCACGAAGTGCCAATTTAATATTAACAAAATTTTATTTGAAGTTGAACACCAGAAAAAGCAAATAAGCGTAACAATTAATTCATTTATAATTTCATATTCTACGAGAACCTACATAGTAATTGTTTACGTGTGTGGTTTGATTATATTTAATGTAATTTTATTATATACTACGTCCTATTTACCTTATCCATGATTTTTTGCTCAATTACTACTTTAATTGCGAAAATCGTATTTAAATATTTATAAATCATTTCATACTGAATTAAAATGAGTTTTTTTTTCATTAGTGAGTGCATATGTTATTTTAATAAAAGAATCACTTTTTATAGCTGTTTTATGGTTACACCTATAAAAACTTTAATTATAAATAAAAATAGTTTAGGTAATGAAAATTTCTAAAATAGATACTAAAAATGTCGAAGATATAAAAAACAAAATTCGTAAATTAAATATTCTAAAAGTATTAATTGATAATTTGAATTTTTTACTACTCATAAACCTGCTATGGTTAAACTTTGTATAATATAAGTTACGTTATCAATTATTTACTGAAATCAAAAGATGACCGATATATCTAATATGTAGGTAATAAAATATTTTCTCCCCTACACCAACATTAAATTCGTACCAAATCAAAATAATTCGTAGTGATACAAATTATTTCGAAAGATTTGATATAATACTCATAAATAACAAACTCCCGAAATAGTTGTTTGCCAAATCGTCTCTAAGGTCAATATTGACTTCTGTACAGCATCACAAATAATACGTCCGCACACGCCAAACGACCCTGGCTTTAATGGTGCTTGAGAATTGACAGTTTATTTTTTTGTGAAATTCTAAGCTAAATTGCTGCATTGGGGGAGGCCACTGTCAACCAATTCTATGCACAACCATTAAATATGACCGCGTATCGAACTGCAACACCATTATTTCGATAAGCACACACCAGCATCATTGATATGATACAGGGGCTCAAAATGGAATAGTTTCTATAGTATGTGAAAGAAAATTTTAATTCAACCGATTATAGGATATGTAAATTATGATTTAAAAACAATTTTAATATATATATATATATATATATATATATATATATATATATATATATATATATATATATATATATATATATATATATATATATATATATATATATATATATATATATATATATATGTGTGTATAATTAAATTTAAGAGTATTTCTAATATATATTTTGAATTTCTCCTATTCCATTTTAAGCTACCCTATTCTGAATGCCAAAATTGGACAGCTGTATACGTATATAAATAAATATAAATAAGTGATGTCGGGGGCAACTGCCGAACTCCGTGGGGGGTGAGGCTATCATGTCCGATTCGATAATATGAGGGGGTGCTAAACGCATGGGAGTTACGTCATAGAATATGCATGGGAAAGTGTGTATTTTCGACTACATATATATATATGGGGTTGTTTCTTTTATCGGTAACAGTATCAGTGTCTGATATTGAACATAAAACTTGTGGTAATTTAAATAAATTACACTGGCGACACCGTCATTCTGAATAGTTAATTTCCGACCCGTTAGTCATTTGTGTACGAGGTTATTTTGGTTTTAATTATCATATATACCAAACAAATATTTAACTAAATACATCTACATCAGATTAAATATAATTTAAAAAAAAATTTAAATATTTTTTTTACTCAGCTAAGAAATTTAATATTGAAATAATTTTTAATTTAGATCTTCGTGATACATTATTATTATTTATGTGCCGTACTGCACAGGGGCGAGACTAAATATTTGATGTTCTTGTAAGACGTGCTAACATCATGAATATACCACGTAGTAGGGGGTTGTTTTATTTGAATGTATGGTTTGGTTAGGAAAAATCATGGGGTGGCGAAATAATATTATTTAATATATTCACACAGCACTTTTTACCACTCACTTAGAAAGCAAAACTGTAGTTGCATGTGAAATGGAAAGAAAACAGTTTTGATACATTTAAGAATGTGTAAATCGGTAAAACAACTTAAATATGTATTAGTATTTGCAGCAAGAAGTTTTAATATAAATAGAAATAATAGATATTCAATTGATTACAAAATATTTAAAATTAGAAATTTTCTAAATACATGTGGTCTATTTTAGAAGTTATATATATTATATATATATATATATATATATATATATATATATATATATCTATATATATATATATATATATATATATATATATATATATATATATATATATATATATATATATATATATATATATATATATATATATATATATATATATATCTATATATATATATATATATATATATATATATATATATATATATATATATATATTAGTTGTAAATATCCTATTATTATCAATTATCACGTTTACTTAGGTAAGTAGTCAGTTTACTGGATATTATATTAACTGTGAATTGAGATTTCATCGGCAAGTGTTCGTATATGAACGAGTACCGTGCGCATATGCCTATAATTTGGCATTTGTTTCCCTGCCGGTAAAATTCCCATGTTTTATTTGGCGTTTAATCTTCATTTGCGTGGCGAATAAGAATGCAAAGAGTGCAAGATGATTACCACGACTATTCTTATCCACCTCGCTCGGATTATAATTTACGGCAATCTTTTATTGGCGTCTTATTCCATCCTTTTAAATAATCACTTATAACGAAATTTTTCTTGAATATTAATATGCCTCATATATCATTATCCAAGACGCACCATCTCAATACATAAGCGTACAGTTTTTGGCAACCAACATATGGATAGAAATACACCTTAAATTGTTTACTACTAGGTATGCATGAAATAATCCACAAAAAAAATGTGTAAGTTGTAAATGACGATTACTATTTTAGCTAGAACTAAAACCATATTTCTTTAAATCGAAAATTTAAAATCTGTACGCCAATGATAAGAACAGTAGTTTAAATTTTGTGAAGCTCATCCCGTTTAGCGTCGAGGTGAGCGGTATTATAAAAATTACAGAATACTGAAATTACATACGTGGAGGATGTTTATAAGTAAGCGGTTCCATTCTAATGCGAGCTGCCAGGTGGCTACGTTATTATAATAATTATTCATTTGGCTATGGGAGCCATGGCAACAAGAAGTCAAACATTAATCAGGCTCCTTATACCGCGCTATCGTGACCAACACAACGAACGCGTGTCATTTTTAAGGATTACTTTCCTTATGCAGTATTCGTTTCTTCGGCCCGGCATAGAGATAGTATCGCGTTACATCGAATGGCCACGTACTAAGTCTTTTTATCACACGATATGTCACCATTCTGATATAGGTACACCGAAAATTACATTTAATATTAAATTCGTTTCAAAACAAATCAATAATTAATTCTATGATATACTCTATGGTATTAAATATGTATCGTAATATTTATCAAAACACTTGATTGAATATAAATGTAAATATTTTCATAAATAAATGGACCGAGGGAGTTTAGAGAAAATTGTAACTATATTTAATGCTTTGTCATTTAGAAATGACCTAATCAGCAAAAATAATACCGTTGTCACAAACATACACGCACGCAGTCAAAGTCTCACGCATATTTAACAAACGCACATATATGTATGTTTCTATATATATATATACAAACACACACGTCTAGAACATGAAAAATTTGAATAAGCCAATGCTTGGCTATATATGTACAATGTATGTATGTACATTGTACATATACATACATGCGTGTTTGTTTTTCAGAGATAGGTACAATGCCTGACGACTGAGAGAGATTTTTATACAGATTATACTTATCAGTTACTCTTTGGCAAATGAAGAATTACCAACCATCCATATTTCTTTAATCATACAACAACTGAAGAATCATCTCAAACAAATAATATTATATAGAATTCAACATTTAATTGTTTACACAGTCAATTTAGCAAATTGTAAATAAAACGTCTTTCGCGATGTTTTGATAAAAAATACCTTTAGAGAAATCATAGTACCCAAGTTCGCTGACTCGATGAAGTAGATGCTAAAAAAAATTGTCTCCGAAATTAACTTTTACGTAGTAGGTATAGGGCTGCTCTCATTTGAACCGTGAAATTCAATTTCGCGTACTGGATTTAATATTCCTTTGTGTAAAATTGCTTACAGAATGCGCGTTATGTTTTCCAGGTAGAAATAAAAACAAAATAACCAAAAAAGTTACCAAGTTACAAAATAGAAATAATCATAATAGCATAAACGAAAATATCTTGGATATAAAATATATCAAACAAGTATTGTCTATACCATTGCTTGCAGCTGATTGTTTGGAAATTATTTATTGGAATATACGTACGGATATTTACGCAATAACATATATTTTCCCATGCACCTAGTACGACAAATATATCTAGACTGATTTTATCCAAACTAGACACATAAATCGTAGTGCGACATCACATTTATAAAAAAAGCACTAAATAAGTTTTAATTATGTTGGCTGATTTGAAAATTCGATTTTTAATCAAAATATCTCGATGTTTACGAATATGTACGCACGATAACAGTGGCATGCGTTCACAATTCGGCAGCTGTAAATAATGTTTACAAATTTATGAGTGTGTTATAATTGGAAAATCATGTAAGTATCGACTGTTAGGTATTTATGTGGACAGAGCTAATAACAATAGTACCGTACGACATAAATATTGCAATCATTATTTTATATGAAAAAAAAAAGCAGAAAATGATAAAATGTGTGTGTTTAATATATAATAAAAGGTTTGAAATAAGAAAATAGTTTTGGAGATGGGATTTTGTTTTATTTGTCCTATTTTAGTGAAATACAATAAATGTTTTTATCGATGTGAGTCAATGAACTGTTTCAACACGCAGATGATCACAAGCCATGAATCTAGTCACGTCTTTGGGGTTGTGGATAAAACACTATTCAGGAACGTATTTAGCTTCATTTATGTAGTTGCTTTGATGAAATAAATATTATATATTTAAAATGATTGATGAGCTATATTTAATACAAATTCATTTAATAAAAATAACATTTCTACTGATAAACAAATGAATCTCTTAGCAATGAAAATGAAAAATCTGTTCAAGAATAATTTAAAAAACGTTTATAATAAATTAATATCTTTTGATGCGAATACGTCTCTGTAACTCGAAGCGCACAGGTGTTCTGTAGGATTGAGTCGTATATAAAACATAGGCATATAAGAAGGGACTCACACTACCTAGATCTTTGACCATCGATAACGTGTAAGGATGGAATCGTATTCCGTGTGCAGACGTGGCCCATTTATAACAACACCTCTCTACTTCGAGAACCTCAATAAATCTCCAGTTGAACTAGTTTAGGTCTGTTACTATGTTGATTAAAAAATCTGGCTTTCCTCTTTACTTAGATTAAGTTCCAGCACTAAAATAGAGCTTTAACAGAAAATGTATTATAATATTTATATTCGTATAACATTTTGAAATAAAGTAAAGATAACAAAATGTTCAATTTCTCTTATGTAAACATTTCACAGCAGTTAATACCTAATTTTAGCTAGCGAACGTTACGGCACATCGCCGAAGCGATAGAGCAAAAGTGTACAAAAAATCAATTTAGAATGTGGTCCAAGATATGGAAAAATATTATGATATAAAATTCTATGAGCGAAAAAGAGCTCGTCTCCACACGATATTACATCCGATAAAACTGAATTATTATAAGGCCGTTTCCAAAATGGAAAAAAAATTTACGAAAATGCTGTAACCCTCAAGATGTCACTTCAACATACAATTTACAAATATATATATATATATATATATATAATATATATATATACTATATATATATATATATTTATATATATATATTTATATAGTTATCTGACTTTTGTTGCAATGATTTCGTAATTGACATATTATAAAAAAAATTATAAAATAACTGTCTAATATCTTGTCTCTATATCAAGTGACTATTATGTTAGTTTTACGATTAAGTACTGCGATGCTACTTATACAGATTTAAAAAACGTATAAGTGTTAAAGATAGATGTTACAAAGAAATCTAAAAACGAAAACAATAAGTAGAAAAACAAGAAGATAGAAACAGACGAAAAACAAAAAAGCAAGACGTTGAAATGAACAAAGCGCTACCGGATATTATAAAACGAATTTTTAAATCTATTGTTCACGCTTAGACCAAAAAACCAGAGTCGTCGGGTTCTGTTATGTGACGGAGGCTGCTGCTTCTTTACATTGTTACCAGCTCACATACAAACATACATACATACACACCATACTGGTGACCTTGAACTACGTATCACATTCCAGAAAAATGTGTTTTAATTTTATTTAATAACGAAATATGTTCATCAACATCGAAAACAAAAATAGATGTTTCATTATTCAAATAAATTCTGACAATTTAAATCTACATCAAATACATCAATGTTGGGTGTTCTAATCCTATAATCCTACCATTTTTATACTTTCAATTGAAAATATTATTGGGCTATAAATTGTTTGACATGTGTATATGATTCATTAGAAAAAAAATTAGAGATATAAAAAACATTATTAATGATAAAATTAGTAAAATAATTTAATTTTAAAACTATCTCTATATATTTAAATGGATTATTTGTGAGAACGTGAAAAGAGAATCATATATTTCAAGCAGTTTTTGTTTTAGGAAAATTATACACGTTTGTGATATGGAGAGGAATAAAACCGACTCATTTAGAAATTATACCCTATTTATTCACCATGACATGTATTGTTGCAGTAAAACAGTGGTGCATTGCATTTCAGTTAAAATTAAGCTTCCGGTTATTGCAAAACAATTTTCAAAAGTGACGGCCGAATGATTTCATATCCGCTGGCTCATATCAGTACATATTTATCATACGCTATTTGTATTTGTAGCCAATACAACATGAAAAACTTCGACTAGTACGATGACGCTGAACTCAAAGCATATCACCTATAGCGAACAAACATTATCAATTTTTTATGTTTCCAGATGAACAGTATCAAAGTATCTATACACACAACCAACGCCAAGCTTCTTAACTGTAAATTAAATTTGTTAGTGCCATCATGCGTAACAGCAAAAATTGTTTCTACGTTAAACAAATGACGGGTTTAAAATTGTTTATAGGTATATTGCTTGCATGATAAATAACAAAATATCAGTAGTCTAGTAATTTTTGTTTCTAGATAGATATATTTTAAAGTGTGACAGCAAAATTGCGATTTGAATTATATATGTATGTATGGAAAAATATGTATTGTGGATTTTTTGTTATAAGTAGGGCTACTTATTTCTTGTGTAACAGTGCGTATAGCAACTTTATCATGCACACGGTTGTAGATGATAGTAAAGTAATATTTGATATAAAGCTGAAAGCGTAAATGGTAATTAAGTTAATAGAAGAGCGCCTGAAATATTTTCAGCGTCTGTTCTTTTGTGGAATCTTACTATAATAATTCCATGTGCAGTGCTCGTAGATATTTTTCGAACAGTGTTTCGCCCGACTGACTATACTCTATTGGAGTTTAGCAACGCCATTAACTCTGCTACTAAAGTGATATTTTTCAATGTACCAGAAACATTCTAAATCAATTTATGTCTTGGAAAGTTCTCGAACTTCATCCAAACTTCGCCGGGACTGGGCGCTTTGTCTTCAGATTTAATTATTTGTTAAAAGTTAAAATACTTCAATGCAGATTCTTGTTAATTATTGGAAAGATGTGTTTAGTTTCATAGAAGCTATTTTTAAATTAAATCTCTTCTGAAAGTTAATAAAACACTGTTAGTAAGAAAATCTGTTTGAATATTTTCAATAGCGATTTTCTCATTTAAACAAATAGATAATAAAAACTTTAAACCTATCAATTTCAACAAGTTAATGAATGTATTGGTTCAACTTGAAATGCATGCTTTTCACAAATGTAAATAGCATTGTAACTCGCACTAGAGGTACAGAACATTTTCCTGGGATGCAATGAGGCAGTGAATTGCGTACCAGATGGAACCAAACCAAAGATGGTTAAGAAGCGATTGTGAAAGACATTCAACCAACTGGAAGGCCATCCATAGAGTGCGCCAGAAAATAGTGCCTACGTAAGCGGATTCTCTTCTTCAAGTTGTGAACAGAAGCGAATTCACTTTAAGTGGCAAATCTAATACGTATAAGTGTATGTGCTTACTATTCGCGATATTTTGTTTTAAAGCTTCAATTTAGAATGCTTGACTACGGTGTGGTAAGGTTGGAGTTGTAAGAAATTAATTACCAAATAGGTAAGGGTCATTTAACAATCGGGTGAAATTCCTTCATACCACTAATAATGTGGCCTGTGTTAATATTAAGATAGGAATGTATTGAAACCGAAGATTGCTATTTCAGGTCAAGAGTATCCCAGCATAGCGTGTACATCCTAATTGATATTTAATTATTAAGCTGAAAATTGACTTTATTGTGAATGTGAAACAGCTTCAAATTTCTATAGTTAATAGCACCGAAATTAAGCGGATAGTTTGATGTGTTAGACTAGTGATTTTGTCTGTGACTATACTGGGTAATATCGACTGGAATGCGTTGTTAGAATGTATGTTATTTGCATTGAAGTGAAATGGGATGCACATCGTCCACCATTTGAAATATACACCATCACAGGCAGACAGACAGACATAACACACACACACACACACACACACATACATACATAGGCGAAAGCTGTGATAAAGCATATTTAGTTTTAATTACGCTGTTCACATACAATTAAACATTCGAGTTGATTGTTTTATAAGTTGTTTATTTAGGCAATCAACGGGTTGTCCAACCATCGACGTTATTCGTTAGCGCGCGCGTTCTACCATACAAATGCATTAAATATAGAATATCTCTACTCCAAATAAAGCAATGGTACTTATAATATATATATATATATATATATATATATATATATATATATATATATATATATATATATATATATATATATATATATATTCTATATATAACTATTATATAATATCTACTGATATATATAATATATATATATATATAATACATATATATATTATATATATATATATATTGATATAATATATATAATATATAAAGCCCTGAAGGTAACAATAACAAAATTTAACATTTTACTACCTACTGATTTAATCGCATTTCAACCATAACAATAAAAAAATATATATATATATATATTTATCTAGTATTAACATTCGCCTAGAGGTTGTTTTCCAATTTTAAATTATCTAACGAAACTATTGATTGAAAATGAATCATATCCTTTTAATTCGAGTTGCTCTTTAAACATAGTTAGTTCTAGTGAAGTTTGTAGCTATCGGCATTTTAGGAAATAAGCTGTTTCACAATAGCAAAAGCCACATCAGTTCTTCTCTGGTCAGTAGTCAAGTAACTACAACACTAACATTGAAGTATTTACCGTACAATGCACGGAGCGTAACAGTGTTCCGGTGTTCCGCTCTGCGCTGCAGCAATGAATGTTTGTTACTCTGATGACGATGAGGTGAATTCGTTACCATGACGCGCAATGGTGCTTGAATTAAAATCTTGTAAACAAAACACACAAAAAAGGATTCAATCGTCGCCAATGCCGCAGATGGAAACAAAGTATTAGAAGTGTTCGTAAACAAACGTGAAACATTGCTAGTCGACAAATGCGAAATCAATATAATATAATTTTATCTCATATTGTTCAGGCGAGAAAATCGTTATTTCTTAATTACATTAAAGTTATGAATAAATTAAAAATTGAAGCAGAAATAGGTAAAAAGTTGATGTTAAACTTTTTAACTCTTGTCAAATTGTAGCTTGGGGACATGTTTTTACATCGGCCATCAACTTTGAAACGAGTCAAGAAAAACAAGAAGAACATGAAACTCATCGCTTTCATTATATCGAACACCGGAAAAAATTAATACTAATTTTGTCAAAAATTCAAGAAAAGAAAAAAATATTCTCACACAGCATATAGGGCGGACCTCACAATACAACCAAAAGCAACGGAGCGTGTACTCATTACTGAAGACGGTCAAATTCGTTACAGTGATCGAGCTCGTGTTTTCTGATTGGACAAAAATGAATGCCATCTCTCAGTGACCAAGCACCAACGGATCAGCCATGAGTTGGTCTTCTGTTTTGCGCCGGACATCTGTTCTTATAAAATAAACTGTTCCGCCAAAACAAAATATAACGGCAGAACAAAGTGTTTCATCAAAAAATATATAATACAGCTTATAATAATAATAGCTATGATGTAAATAACATATAAAATATTATTTATTATTATTATTAATAAATTAAAATATTCAAAGAGTAAATAGATCTTATTTTTTCAACTGCAAAGAGTTGCTTAACAAAATGATATACCATAGTTGCTAAATTGTGTAATCCTATAGAAATTATTTGTTTATTGTATAACACAAACTAAAGTTATTTGTTGTTGAAATTATTGATACTGTGAAAATCAACATGGCGTCATCATAACATTTTATCTAAAAATATATACATACGTTTTAAGTTCGGTTGCGTGTTTATTGACTATAAATTTGAACTCAACAAAATATTCAATGCAAATAATTACAATCAATATATCTCAGCCGAAAAAACACGGGCCTGCTGTTCAACATAAAAGATAAATGTCGTGAGTATGTGTAACCTTTCCAGAAACTAAAGAAAGATAAATTTTAACTTGAATTACTAAATACCAAGCAACCCATAAGTGGCACAATATACCGAGACAGGGTTCTTGATTATGGGACATTTATAACGAAGTCGATTCTCGTAAAATACCTCGGTTTACGTATTGAAAAGAATATAAAATGTTTACTCCTTAATCGATTTAAGTCAAACTAATAATTAATATTTTCCTAAACGAATGAAACTTGCTTTTATTTCCTTTTTAATAAAAATGATTTATGATACCGTGTATTTAAATGAGATCAAGTGTTAATATCATCCGGCGAATGAATTTGGAAATGGGTATTTAGTTTTCCTATTAACGACATCGTTGCATGTTGCTTGCCATAGCAAAAGTTTCGCGCTGACCATCGTAGATGTTATCTATGTATTTTAACAAGTTTTTAATAACCGCATCAACGGATGCGTATTATACTCCCGCAAGGTGTGATGAATTTACCTATAATTGAATCATGATATCGTTAAAACCTCATGTATCATATATACTACAGAATATTTTTACCACAAACTAATTCATGTTTAGTAGTAAATTTATGCTTTTTATTATTATGATAATAATTTTATTAATGTGTAATTAGATTTATAAAGTGAATAAAAATTATTCTATTATTTAACTCTGTCATAAAGTTGCATTGATTTTTAAAAAATATGTTAACTAATAATTGGTTTTTAAACAATTCATCCACTATTTTTCATTAAAAATCTCGATTTCGAAAGATTATAATATATATATATATATATATATATATATATAGATATATATATATTATATATAGATATATATATAATATATATTATATATATATATATATATATATATATATATATATATAATATATATATATATATATATATATATATATATATCTATATATATATATATATATATATATATACTGTTATATATATATATATATATATATATATAGATATATATATTATATATATATA
This sequence comes from Nebria ingens riversi, assembly GCA_018344505.1. Lineage (NCBI taxonomy): Eukaryota > Metazoa > Arthropoda > Insecta > Coleoptera > Carabidae > Nebria > Nebria ingens. Next base: position 40,564 of record JADQWA010001542.1, read on the forward strand.
TATATATATATATATATATATATATTATATATATATAATATATACATATATATTATATATATATATATATATATATCTATATATATATATATATATATATATATAAGAGAGTAACAATCACTAATTTCTGTTTATTGCCACTTATAGCTTTGTATCACATCCGAAATAACTTCTTGAAATTTTTCGGATCATTTACTTCTGTTTACAACACTTGAATTGGCAAATACAATGGCTATAATAATGCATGCACATTTTACTATGTTTTATTACTATGTATCCGAGTACCAAACTTTCTGCTTCGGTGCATTGTTTGTATTTTTGTCAGTTTTTTCCTCATTATCTTCCTTCGTCACCACTGCGTCAAATGAACTATGCAGAAACCAGGGAAGTATTAAAATAGTATTAATTTTGGTCTCTTTTCGAATTGTTAATGTAATGATACACACTCATGGTGCTAGTAGTTTGTGTGAGCAATGTCTACAATTCTGGAATATAAGTTGTTTTATTTTGAAATAGAAGCATGCACAGCGGATCTATTTGGACAAAATAAATCCACTTTGTACGGCGCTGGTTGGATTCGCCGTTGATGAACTCTACACTCCATTGATCACACAACAACAATAACAAAAATGATTTAAACGACTTTTTTTCGAACACTCTGCTGTGTTCGTTCGACGTAGTCGAGCGGGTCGTCACTGATCGGTGACCAGGGTTTCGATATCAAATTGAAATTCTTGCTATTCAACCAAAATACGAGTACCACGAGCGCTGTTCTATAGAAACCCAGTCGTACACACCGGATGCTGATCTAGTTTTTGATACCGAAGCCAGTCCAATTGTGTATCGTTATTGGCACGTTATTCCTGCTCCATCGGTTCCTGTTGTAATTTAACTTCGTATTTTGTTCTTCCATTGTCTGTCTGGGGATGCTTATAGGTATACCGTAGCTAAAAAACTTTGAAGTACATTCTTAACTTCTATTACTTTTAAATAAATTTTTTGATTGATTAATATAATGCAAAACAGGACAATAATGTTAATTGTAGTAATTTATATGAGTTGATAAATTATATTTCCGTGACTAGTATTCTTTTTATACTGTTGTGTCATTAACAACTAAAAAGCTCTATTGTTAGTTTTTCTAACTTTCGAATAAGGGCTCATCCACTAACGATGTAGTAGAACATGTTTGTTTTTGGAGCCGTCGGTCGACATTTCGTTGTTTATGTCATTTTTCTTTGTCTACTTAAGTTGCTTTTACAGTGAAAAATAGGAAAGGGTGTGGACTTGTTTGACACGCCAAATAAAGAAAACTACTACGCGAGACATTTAAACTTAAACACACGTGCACCCAAATACACAGTAATCATCATCAGAACGACAAATACATACATACGTAGAATTCTCATTGACACAACATTTTTTTAAGTATAAGAAGTAACCCCAAACTGATCAGAAAGTTTTACATATGAACACATTTAAAGTAACATACATACAAATACAGTGTCTAGTGATAGCTTAGTCGAGCATACAGCCTCGGATCACTAGTATTTTATTTTCCGAAACTTCAACCATTATTCAGTCAGGATCCAGATACCAGAACGACGGCCGTATGTGTACATGTCACCGACGTAACTACAAAAGAGAATTTCGGTAAAATAAATGATACTAGCTGCTATTTATCGCTCTTGTTGCCCTGTTTTTGCCTAGGCTATATTTATACATGTTCCGTTTTTAGACTGTATAGTAAATCAGGTATACCAAAAAGTTTGAATGAAGTTGTTAATACATTATATTTCTAATCGAATCGAACTTTAATACATTTTGAGATTCATTGTTTCTTTAAATAAAAAATAAATACAAATAAACGGATGCTATATATAATTCTAAGTTGCAAAAAGTTCAAGATTGTATGTAATATATGAGCTGCCAAACATTTGCATATTGGTATATATTTTAACGGTATTTTTTGTGCATATGCTTAGTGTTTTTGTTAGTTTATTACTTTCTTTTCTTGAATACGAAATCCCTATCAATTAACCGGTACCGTATTCTATGTGTGGGTAATGAAGAACGTGGGAGCCTCTTTTGTTTTACACTCACTCATATAGTGACCGCTTGAAATAAAACGGTAGCGGAGCATAATTTATAAGCCGCTCCCAGATGTGATTTCAATATTGAACGGCTCATTATAACAATACTTTTTAATTATTTTCTTACCCCCGGCGTAATATTTATGCTGGATATCGTATCTAACGCATTTTTAAATTATTGGCTATCCAATGTCTAACTTCATTTAGATGTTGATAGATAATTTATATTGATCTATTGGTTTATCAATAGATGGACACAATATATTAAAAATTCCTTGGAAAATACTTAGTTATAAATCATAGATATAAACTTTTTTTAAGTAAGGAATTTCTTTTATTTTGCATTATATTAGTAAAAGTATTAATAGCTTTCGTATCAGGAATTTATTTAAAAAGACCCTAAAGCAATGGATTCTTGTTAAAATAGCACCAATTGCTATGTCGCTCGTATTGAATATGTCTATTATAATACTTATTTATTATAACAATTTTTATAAATATCTTCCATCGTTGTGCATGGTCAAGCATAAAAGATTTGTTAACAGTTACCATAGTTTGTTTACTGCTGCTATTTATATTTATCGACTATAAATCAAGATTGAAGAATTACTATAACGTTGTATATAACTACAAAGCGCTTAAGTATTCAGATGTGTAAGTAACATTCTCAAAATAAAATATTTGGAATTCGTTGCACATTTGCATTATTTCGAAATCGCATAAGTTTTAAGAATTAATTTGATCGCAAGGCACAATTTGTGAAAAATGTATTTAAAGGAGGACTGAAGGGTGAGAGGTAAAAATCAATGATGATAGATTTAGCGGAACGCTTTCGATTAAATTTGCGTGTATACTACTTAATCTTACGAGGCGAAAATGTTAAGAAAGAATGTATTCCATCTTCGTTGTGATCCATCGTATCGTCTTTCTCGGTTCGGCGATTTTGAATGTGGCAGTGGGGTTTGGCTGAGAGACAGAATATTGAGTTAAGGTGTACGTAATCCATCTTACCATTTAAGTATTTGTGTGCACGCGATCTCTCGGTGCCGTTCACGCATAAACCATCGGTGAATGATTGTCTCGATTGGCGGCCACGGCAGCACCACTGGGACCGCTTTTCAAGTATTTAGGTAAAATTACAATTTGAGGAGAACAACCATACTATATGTTTTTGGTGTATTTGTCAATTTGATGAAGAAATAAATCATTCTAAACATATTTTGCTCTGAAGGTAATTTATAGCAGTATTGCTAAAGCTTTTAATAATGCGCTTACAACAGAATGGCTACATTAAAAAGAAGAAATGAAGAAAATTGTTTATTTAAATGAGAGCTGCGGATAGACGATGCCGTGCACTGGCTGTCAGGTAAGAAAATAGTTAATTGAAAGAATCGTTACGTTTGACGTGTCACAAAAAGAATTAAAAACTAACATAAAATTACCATAGATCAAGGCGCTTAAAATAATTTCTCAATGTCGTTGGTTTGGTTGGTTGTATAGTAGATTACTAAATTATTCAAAATTATTCATTCCAGCAGAGCGGACGGAACCATTACCGCCATTACTAACGTTCATAACACCCTTAAATTAGAAAACAACAGTGGAGGTGTACAACACGGTCCGCTTAATCGCAAACTAATGCATGCTTGTTTATATTTACTATACATATACATACAAGCCGTTTTCAAAGCAGTATTGATTATTCACCAATATTTAAATTCGATTTGGGACATGCGATATAAAATACCTACATAGGTATATCGATTTTAATAATTCGAATTACTTTTTATATATCTAGAGGTATATTAGAAATTAATAATGTATGTAATACCTACTGTCCACAGTGCAATGTAGTAATTGCTTGACATGCAGTGGCTGGTTCTTGTAAGCACCTTTTACGTTAATATGCTATTTCTATTTAGTAATGCATACACAATAACTATAAGTGCAATTAGCTTCACCGTAAACTCGTCCTTCTGCTCTGTATAAATATGTATGCTCGTATCAGCAATAAATCTAGATTCAGTTTCTGTAGCATCGACAAAGGTCACCTAATATGGCATGATCCAAGGATATTATTATAATATTACTGATCAAATCGCACCTTGTAATATCAGTTAAATTGCTTCTGATATGACAGGAAGAGTGCTGTTTATGTCGCGGAAACATGTTCAAGATTTTAATTAAATAATAATCAATATATAGAAATGATTTTCTATCGATTTAGTAGAGTGATAAATTTTGTTTATGCTACCCCATGTCAAAATATAATTATAATAAATTGTCTATTGTAACTAAATAACGCGTATTAATCAATTGCAAAGTAACAACAAAACAAAATTCATCACCGACTTCAGATACGAGCCTAACAAATGTGTTTGGTGTAATATATCACGTTAGTATTACAAACAAAATGCACAGGTGTTGCACGAGCTCCCCAGATAATAAGATGTCGAACACGCACAATATTATACTAATATAATAATAGACGCGAACGATTCCAAAGTTTAATTGACAGTTTTACAACTCACGCTTAGTTTAACATTAACGATGTCTAACCATAATATCAATGCACTGAAAAGAATTGCCTAGCTCATTAATCTCACATATAAATGTCACACATTTCATTATAAACTGTAAAGTATTTATTTATATGCCTTCTGCAAAGTATGCAATTGTTTATTTTTTACACAATATTTGTTTGAGCTAGTTTACACTTTGTAAGTACTGTGAAAGAAATAATTATGAGCACAGAAACAAATATTTCTTTTATCTAATACAGATTCGCAAAATAATGATGCAGCAATATGTGCAACCATTAGCCAAGAGTGCATCTAACTACTGCAATAGATACTCAACGGTTACGTTTGCAAACCTATATAGTGGATTAATGTTAACCGAGTTTAATAACCAACTCTACACTTTAAACTTCAACTCGTAAACATGTCTAGAACTAATGTTAGGAAATTTGTAAATATGGGGCAATATTGGTCTGCACTGCGGTTACTCTAATAATAAATTTATATGCGTTTGACAACTGGAAATACGTTCATATTAAGTTTACTGTACTGGCACCGTATGTGTGGTCATAAAATAGTAAAGCGCGAAATTAGACAAGCTATAGGAGCCGTTTCGAAGCATAAATGGTAAACAGAATATTCTACTACTCGCGGTACAAGTTTTCTTGAATGATTTCGCAATATAAATCAAAAATAAATGTTAGGAATGGTTTACGATTTTTTTCCATCAAATATATTTAAAAAATAACGTGCAAAAAACACCAACTAATATGAAAACTAATTATATTTTTCTAAAAAATTCAATTTAGAAACTTAAAAACTTTAATTTTATCCTCGTGCAATTTCAATTTTTATATGAATATATTTACACTGGTTTCTAGAAACTGGTCTACAGCCTTGAACTAAAAAATATATTAAAAATAATTTACGAATTAATATTCATTTTAAAATTTATGTTTATATAAAAAACGATATTATTTATTCTCATAATATTTATATAATTAATTGAACTTTTTAATACGAATAAATAACCAAAAATCAATTAACTTTATTGCTATAATATATATGAGGTAGATTTGGATTTCATTCAACTAATATATTTTTAAAAGAGTATTAATGTTAATTAAATATTTTATGTATAAAATCTGCATAATCCATACAGGAAGCTTTACTGTTTACAGAAAATATTTCTAAAACCCTCATCTTATTAACCAATAAGATCCATTGTAAGATACGTAAACTGAGGCAGATGTTCAAGTAGAGCCTATAATGCCTACCAGTTGTTATTAATTATATTTAAGCGATGGCACTTATCATACCGGCCAGGTTATGGATCTCTGGTAATTCAGATCAGACCGCGGAGTGTCCATGCTTCGCACTGTACAAAGTGTGACGAAAGCACGCGGAGATCGCGCGTTACCGACTGGTTTTACATGAAACTCGTTCATGTTGCCGGGATATTGACACGTGAGCGATGTGAAGTATGTTTAGCTGCTGTTTGTCGGTGCGAAATGTACCTAATCATCACGAGACATAGTTAGTAGATGTAATAGCCTATCTCTCGTGCAGAAACATCATAATATTCCACGCGTAACGCCATTACCACTCTTAGAAAATATTGGTATAATTTAAAATTAAAATACGTAAAAAAAAATAATCGTTATGTTACGAAGCGGTTTTAAAACACGAATATAGTAGCAACTTTTTAATATGTAATACAATTTGAACAATTTACTGAATTAAAGGACAGGTGAGATGGGATAGCGCATAGACAGGATCACAGAAAGAAGCATGCTAGAATTGTACATGTGCTGATTAGGCCCTTAATATATCCTTTGTTATGTAGCGCGTTCAGCACGTTGTGTATTTTTGTAATTATAGCATTTTGGGTCTGCTAAGTGCGCTTCGGCTGGTTTCTAGTTTTTGTTTGCCTTGTGCCAACGAACGCATCCAAGCCCCGTCTCTCATTGACAAAAACAACAACAATTTCTCTTGTTTTTCTCAGTTTTTACTATTCACATTATTCTGCGTCCTCTTCTCAGTGTACTTGTATTTTTTCTGCACGATTTTAAAAGCAGCAAGAAGTTGACAAGCCGATGGCGTAGAACTTGTCATGTCAGACTGTGTGCTTATTCAGTTATGCCCCGACCAACTTGAGGCAGCAGTATTTTGTTCTGCTTTCTGTTTCCGATGTCTGTGACAAACAGTTCTATACCCACAGTCCTCTTCTGTCGCCCTATTGTAATGGAAGAATGATGGACTTGAATTAGTTCTACTGGAATACTTTTATATTAAAAAGTAAAGAGATTTATCATATATATATATATATATATATATATATATATATATATATATATATATATATATATATATATAAATATATATATATATATATATATATATATATATATATGTGTATATATATATATATATATATATATATATATATATATATATATATATATATGTATATATATATATATATATATATATATATATATATATATATATATATATATATATATATATATATATATATATATATATATATATATATATATATATAAATATATATATATATATACATATATATATATATATATATATATATATATATATATATATATATATATATATATATATATATGTATATATATATATATATATATATATATATATATATATATATATATATATATATATATATATATATAGTATATATAAATTTTCTTTGAATATCTCAAAAAAATTATCAAACATATGGCATAGTCGTCGATGTTTACAGCGGCTTGTACTAAAAGTTCTCAGCTTATTTATATAGTGACGTCTTTTGCATACGTTTTCAAGTTTAAACTCTTTAAACGAGATTTTGGCCATATCACTGTTCCCATCAATAATTTTTTGTTAGATGCTAGAGCTTATGAAATACGGTAGCTCATCCATGGATACAATTATCCGTTTTTTTTTTTTTTAATAATATCTAATCGTTCCAATTAATAATGTATACTGACACATGTCAATATCGCGTTTTTAAAGTAGATATTATGCAAATCAATCAACTTATTTAAATTTATGTATATAATACAGTTGTAATCTGCGTTATTTTGAAACGAACATAATCCTTATGACAACACAAACAAAATAAAAACTCTGTTAATCAATTGGAAATATGCGGAATACTTGATTACATTTTTTAATGCTTAAATGGTTGATATTAGTATTTTCTCATTTTTAGAATTGTATAAACCAAAATTAGAATCAGAGATACAGAAGAGTTTGTCACGAATTTTATGCATTTTCGGACCTAATAGGAATGGTATCGGCCAGCGAGTACCTGAGTGAAGAAAGAGCTGGTTCGCCAAAACTTGGCAAAGGTGTGGTTGATGAAATAAAACTAATACATATAAATTCTATTAATTCCCTTGTAATTAGGGATGAATAGAAATAAGATTTTTAAACTTCAGGGAAGATAAATAAATGATACAGTTAAGCGGTACTGAGAGGACGCAAGCGAAGCCTTATGCAGCGCAATTTACGAGGTAATCTAACATCACCGGGAAACGAGAAATAAATAAAGATTATTCACAATTAAAAAATCCAATTAGTTAAAAACCTCTTATCTTTCGAAATAGAAAACATAGTCTAGATTCCTTGACAATGAGAAAATCAACTTAATTTTGTTTGTATTGTTTAAATGTTAATTTAATTCATTTAATTCCACTCGTCAAGACAACAATAAAAAACAATTCCGCATAGAAAATTATTCTTCCGGTGTCCATTAAAAATTCATGTCCCTAAGGACGGCGTGGAATACAAAAAGAAACAGTCGCGAAGGACGTCACAGTGCCGAATTACGTTACGCGGAAGATCAGACTATGACCAAGTCGATGGCAACTGCATAATATCGTTGGTAATTACGAAATACTGACATCGTCTAATTAAAACAAACACCATCATTGTAAACAGCGTCCTTTCGTAATCCTTGTTGCAGAGGAAACAAACTCATCGTCAGAGTTCACCACCGCACCAAGAATGAATAAGGAAATTATACTATCTCCGTTCCTTTGCGTGGGCTGCCCTAAGATTTCCTTCACTTTTCCTCATCAACTAATTCAGTTTGATGCGTAATAAGAAAATGTACACTGTGAACGTACGCTTCGTACGTTCGTTTCTCCGCTGGTTCGCTCTACGACCCATATAAATTTCATAATGCGAACAGACGCTTTGCCGAATACGCGCTCAGACTTCTCTAACCGTCAAACGTAAACTTTTCGTTATAGGGTGCAAGACGAGATTATACTAAATGCGTTCTATATTTATTGTTAACTTAATTGGCCACTTACAGCATCAGTTTTTCTTACTTTCAACAAATTAAAACCGAATCCTAATGTTACAAACAGACGTATGAATGAATATAAATCGGATTTGCCGTTGATTTACTGAGCCTTAAACAACAGTTACATGAATTGTGTAGATACTTGAGTATAAATAATGTTTCAAAGAAATATACATGCTGTTTAACATTCAATTGAGTCTTGAGTGTGTTGGGATGGCGTTTATTTATCCCCGTTTCCAAAAGTTACGACTACATAAAACCAATGGTACTAAACCCGAAAGACTATGCGTAAGTGGGTGGATTGTAAAATTGACGAACGGTTTAATAAATTTTTATGTTGTTCATATTTATAGAGCGTACCCAACATTCGAGTTTGTTGTTTGGTAATTTGAGATTTAATTTCAAACAATTGAAAATCCAATTAAAATTTATGTAGTAACAGCTACAAAATATCTCAAATTTATTGCAAATATATTGATTTTAAACTACTATCTACTATTTTGTAGTGTTTAGTAGCGCATTCATATTAATATCTGTTATTTCGTATACATACCTATATTATATAGACTAATACGATTTCTGTTAAATATATTTATATTATGTATTAAACTCTGATATTATATTGTGATTGATGCATGACTGGGCTTCGTCTATTTTATAACAGACAATAGTTTAGTTGTTTTCTATTGTTTGAATGCTATTTCGCTTTTGATATTCGATTGCGTGTTAATCGCATCCCACAATCGAACATATTGTAAGTTTCGCTTGACGTACAACACAGGTCGTTACATAAAAATACTTATTTTACAAGAGCGGAGAACAACATTTAATGTAATAGTTTTTTGTTGTGTTGCTCCCGTGCAATGTCGCAATAAGGTGCTTGGTAATGGACACTTGGCACGGCGTGGGCAGCCAATGAAGCAACAGACAACGGGCTCTTCTTTACTGAACTCTTCTTCTATGTTGGCGATGTTTTATGTTTCATATTTAATGATTCATTGTTCATTCGCAGCGGAGAACCAAAGCAGGCGCTCGCCGAATGTGGATGCACCACGAAACGGAAGCGTGTGCCGTCCATCAGCGGTGATAGTCTCATATAGGTATACCTCTTCATAAACCTTACGTAGGTACTGCATATAAATATTCAGCGAGCGAGTTATTATTTAGCACGTAAACGGATACCGACATTACAATGACTAATGATTTTCAATTAATTTAAGTGATGATACACCTATGTGAGATACATTTGAAATGAAGAATACGATGATTTTTAATTATTTTATAGAAGAGATAATACAAGATTTTCTAACTAGGTATAATCTAAATAATAATAAATTTAAAAAAAATGTATTTGTGTCTTGAAGAAAAGAAATAATTTATGCATTAGACACAATTTCGACTTGCCTTTCACGTAGTTATAAAAGCAAAAGAATTCGTATTTCTATTGAAGTCATCATATTTACATTTCGTCTGGTTGAGTATCTCTTGTGAAAATAATTTATGCGTGTGCAGCCTCGGTTTACGCACAACTGATTTCCTGTAGACGATTTGATTAAGCATTCCGTTGAGGAATCTCAATATATACTTTACGGCGCGGCGTGCAAAAAGAAGCAATATTGCTTCGTGTACACTCTTCAGTATCGTCGGCGACCGAACGACGGACATACAGCCACCGTTTGTTCCTAAAGAGCGTTCGCTTCCGTATTGGGCTTTTGAAGTTTTTCCATTAAATTCTAATGTCTGTAATTTTCTTATTGAAGTTACATTCGAGCGTACGAATATTTAAGCACGACTTCGGTACATTCAAGTGAAAATTGTGTTTTAAATTCTTAACCAAATTAGCTTCATAATTGAATTAGGTCTCTCAAATGGAAGTAACTTTTAGCATTAAGTGTATTTCGAATTACAATATGAAAAGAGTTCGCTACTTTCAAGACTAAATATAATTACGTGCATTAGACCGACTATATATTTTTTCCCACTTATTTCTATTATAATCTCGTAACGGTGCTATATATTCGTTATTGTATCTATTCTAACCAATCATTTTATACGAATATTTACGTAAATTATTTTGCACTAATAAATTAAAATATGTAATATTCTTATACGTAGTTTCATTTGATAGGAAAAATATTAAATACAGCGCTAAAGTTATAGGGTAATATTTTTATTAATATGAAATGAAAATAATATTCCTAGCTGAGGAAAATTCTTTAACCCAGAGATAATGTTGCCTCAGATCTAATACTATGCAAATGTAGAAAAACAGAATACATCGGGGTACATAACAAGTTGATATCGTAGTCATACCCAGACGTTTCGATATTAAAAACCACTCGTGGGGCATTGCAAGATGTTTAAAGTTTTCCGGAATGAAGCTAAGCCAATATAGCCTGAAATTTAATAAGAGCGTGGCTAACAAGTTTGTTATGAGGTTCCACACAGACTTTTTGTCCAATAGCACAAAAAGAGGGTTTTTGGCATATTCCCCATTAAATACAAACCGATGCAACTTCGCTAATGACTTTAATTCCAAATTAGATTATGCATCTGAAATGAAGTAAGCTTGTTTGGCCACGGTATGGCATCAGTTCTAACACGAATTAACCCAAATACAACTTACTATTTTATCCAACTAACAAACAAAATAAACCTAATATTTAATTGGATAAAAATATATTGGAACACAGATAATCGCATTTGAATATTGAACAACTCATATAAGGTTTCGAAAGCTGCAATACATTTTTTTTTTTTACATTAAATATTTTATATATATTTTTAAATAAAGTAGGTGTCTATATAAAATATATTAAACATATTTTAGACATTGTTATCTTGTCCGAGTCCTATACATTGTTAACAATACTAATCAATAATCAAAATAAAATTCTATTTTGAAACGAACTTATGCAAATATTTTTTTTGTTTACGAACATAAAACATATATTTATATATGTATATATATAATATGCAAATTCGTATATCTATAACAAACACTAGCGCGATACATATCAAAATGATTGTTTTTCAGATTTCATTTTTTTTTGTGTGCCAGCAAAACTCTTGCTGCGTAAAAATCGGCCACTATCAATCATAATTTTATAGTCATCCGTCAGAATCTGACAAAGAACGATGAAGATCTTATCAGGTGTTAACCTGTCACGAGTACCAAACTTAAACAGAACTGTTGCTTTGTACTCTAGCGTCAACAAACTAAATAATTGATTAATATGATGGCTCCAGCCGAATATCATATACAACGTTAGTAACGAGAAATATATAATTTTTACAAGTTTCAGTATGTATGCTGCCATCTAATAACAACATGTTGAATTTATTTTAACTACTGTAAAAATATATATTCCAAATAAATGTATTCAGGAAACGTATTTGTTGACGCCGCGGAACGTTTTGCTAATTTTAAATTTAAAAAAACACGAAATAGCGCATTTTGAAATGCGTTTACTTTGCTAATATAACATTATATGCTATTTCCTTGTACAAATAATTTATTAATGTTCACTGCTTTATTTGCTACGAAGTTTTAATCGTATTTTTAATTATAAATGAAGTTTATCAACTAACGTTGTCATGAAGATTTTTCAACTTTTTTCATTATTTTCCACAGAGAAAGTACTTGATAGAATAAATAGCTTGAATTATTTAATAGCAGTTGTAAGTCTTATGTAGAGCACAGTTTAAAAAATAAATCAGAAATTGTTGTGTTTTACTTGTTGAAAGTAGTACTTAAATAGAATGCATTTTTGTCGCGGAACTATTTCAATATTTGCACTTTACTTGAGAACTTCTATCCTCTTTTTGAACAAATATTCTTTTTCTACTTTCCTTGAAGATTTCTATTTATTTTTTTACAAAGGCGACATGCACGGAAAAATTGTCTAGTACCAAGAATATAGGTCACCGTAATTTTTAATTTAAATTGCTAAATTCTATTTTCCAGAGAACTTTCTTTGAAATATATCGCAGGTAGTTGAAAAATAAAAATTGACAGTTGAATGTCGCATGCTTAGCTCACGTAAAGAAAAATTGAGTTGTTCTAAAGCAAAACAGGTCGCGTGCATAAAACTCGAAACTGCGTGATATAATTCTTATCCGATTTTGCAAAATAATTCAAAATTACATCGACAACAATCAGATACACCCGAGAACACAGACACCTACATACCATAATCTCTTAATCGTAACACGGTTATTGGTTGTTGTAAAACTTACAACTAGGACACATGCACGACACGCACATATTTTGTAAAAATGGAAAAGTTTCAAACACACTCAAACTACCTGCATTTTCTTACATATATACATACATAATTATCTGTAAAACTAATTTACGATCGATGCTAAATATAAATTAATTATTGACTGATGTAATGTAATTACTTCACATAACATTTCAAAGTATACATTTAACAAATAGTTCATATGCAATGTTTAACAAATTAATTGGCAAACGCAAAAATTACGTTTACCAAATTGAATTTTTTAAACATACATTTCCATTATATGATAGGCATTGATATCGGGGCAATGTTTGTACAACTGAACTCTACGCTCTTTGAGTATGATGAAAATATTAAAAAAATGTCTTCGTGTTTCTATGTCGCCTGATGACGTTCGAAAGGCGGGTAACGGTGTGTTGTACGCGGGTCCTTGAAGGGTTTCGGCGTGCTCAAAGAGAACCGCGCACAGAACCATGGGTGCGGTTATCAAGGGCTTTGAAAACACTCAAAATGGCGGACTTCTTTTATAAGGACCCTCTTTAGTTCTAATACCGAGTCCGGCAAAAATGTTCATTCCTTTTTTGTTTGTATTAATCTCCAAAACCTGAATACAATGTCCGGACGTATTACAGGGCTGTTTGTGCTATTTAGCGATGTTTGAAACAATAGACCAATTTTTATACTTGTTTCATGCTACCACAGATTATTATTATTATTATTACCATATACGCTGACCAACATTAAATCTATGTTCATAAAATAATGCGAAATTTATAATAGATTAAAAAGCAGTAGTTTTTCCATTGTAATTTTGATTTGAATTGTTTAATATATTATGACGTAATGCCTGCATCAGTGACACATGATATTTTTGATACGGAGAAAAATTCGGATAGGAAGTTTTTTATTTTTTCACGATGGCGGTCGGTACAACGTGCGTATACAGTACAGAGTAATGCCGACTACTTAAGCAGAAGTACCTACACAATGGTTGGCATAATTAGCCCGTGTCCATTGTATTTGCGCAAGGTTTTAACCGGCGGTCCTGTCTATAGTATACCATGTCCTCTTCAAGCAACCACTCGTGTTACCGGCTACACATGCGTTCAGCTCTCCATTTACAAGAAAATACACACGGACATATATTGCCACACATCATTTCGCGATAATGATAAAATAATATTTTAATTGTATGTTAGGTTTTATGTCGAAGAAGAAATTGATTTTTTTGTCTTGTTAATAATGAAACGTTTATATTAAATGTCAATTTCACGAGATAGTCATTATAAACGGATCATATTATTTAGAAAGTATATAATTACGGACTTAATTATAAAAATATTAATAACTGTGGTTTAAATAATGAAAATAAAAAATAAGTTTACGTTGTTTTGAAACTAGATGATTTTAATTGTCTATAGTTTCAAAACATTCACTTACGAAGATATATTTTGGTTAAAAAATCAATAAAGATTGCCAAATTTCTAAAATATTTTAAAACGTTCGCTACAAACATGTACTATCCCTTTAAAAAGATTTGATTTTCTTTACTGTGTTTAATTTCGTCAAATACCAACGAAGCCAATTTTTTTTTTGGTTAACGGTCACATACAGAAAATTGTATCATGGAATTCTATTCGAAGCTATTATAGTCAATTCGAAATGATCTTGGCTCGGTTGGTCGAGTTCGAAGCCAGCACGGAAATGGTTGTGATATTACCGGTGTGTGACTGAATGAAATTGTGGGGGCCAATCACTTCCTTTCCTTGGACAGACGAGTTCGCGTGTCATTAGTCGACGAACACGCGCGCTTCTGCGGGATTGTCTCGAAGGCACAACGCCAGACATAGGTAATAAGCAGAAAACCGCAGAACACGGTTAATACGGTCGTTTGAACTCATGAACCGCGGATAAAAACCATAGCGCGGCTGGCTTTTAAGAGTACTTCTTTTGCGGTTGCAATATCTCTTCATGTCTGTGCGTCACTACAATACTGCTCATCAACAAGCAACGAAACATGTATAATTGACTAGAATCTAGAAATGGAACGGCGACACTCATTTTCTTTTTAGTTTTAAAGGTTTTCTGTTTTGAAGATGTACTTCTATCTGCCAATATAGGAAACTGTATTGAAATAATGAAATATACCTTAATCAAACAAATAGAAATTCAATATTGTTTTCAATAGAAAAGTATAATAAAAACCACTTTAATTTCCAACTGGAGGGGTATTTTCATATTGGAACAAAACCAATAACTCACTCAAACTACGACACAGAAAATCCCTGAAGCAATAAAAAAAAAAAGCGATGGTATAACAATGAACACATTTATATATCGAAATTGCTGATATTGCGAGTTTTGATTTAGGCATTCAACACGATGGTACTACAATGTTTTCACTTTATTGTTCTTGTCAATTTTTGGCCGGTAGCGCTGCGTATTGTGGTCCTAACATATATAATTGTAAACAAACTTTGTACAATTCGTGCAAAGCAAAGCTATATATGTTCTAACGCTTTAGTTTTAGTTATCTGGGATCTGTGTATTGTATGTTGAAATATCATGTGATGCTTGTCTCACTCTTTAGCGCCTGTATCCTTGTTCCAGTAAAGCTTTTGAGACCGCACAGAATCCATGTTCCTTCGTTCTGTGATTGTATTTCGAACTTTGAATTACACAAGGTAATTCTCGCATAAACCTTGTAAATATATTTGTCAATTTGGTAATATTCACAATGGTTTACATTGCTTTAGTTGTTTTCACGTTTTATAAAACGCAGCAAAGAGTATCAACTTAAAATCGATCAATCATCGAGGGAACAATCAATAATAAACGGGAAGTGAATCGAGGAAAGCAAATTCCAATTTCTTAGGAAGAATACATGCATCATCGCTCCTTGACAAAAACATTGAACTGTAACGTTTACATAGTAAAGCACTGAACACTGATACAGTTGTAATTTAAAGTAGGTATACGTATGCGCTAGGCAATCGGTATTTATGACGCTCGTAAGTCATACAGCTATATATAAACACGTACAAAACAAACGAATAACTAACTCTAGTCATGAGCTTCAGTTCTTCCTAGTGTATTTATCTGACTTGGCTAACAACTTATTTCTTTATAATTTATGGCTTACTACGTATTTGCAAATAACGCACTGCACTTATTGAATATTGGTATACCTATGCAATACCTTGTTAGTGCATTTATTTATCAATTCTTTTGCATCGTGTACAACTTCAGAAATAAAATTTAAACTAGCAATTTTCAAAAGACCATAATTAAAAACCGCAAATCCATGCAACTAAGTCAGTGAATGTGAAACTGCATTGCGTCATGTCTTTAATGGATTAAACCATATAGAAATCAACTAGAGATAACATTTATATAAAATCACTAATATTTATCTCGTATAAGTCCACTTGACATATGATTAACAAGGTAACATGTTCTTTGAATTCGGAAACAAAGATCAATCAAGTTATGTACCATTCACTTTTCCTGCAATAGTTATTAGAATATGAAATTGGTACTTGTACATTCTAAATTCACTTTATGTGGTGGGTATTTATTTAAATAAGTTATTATAAACTTGTACTTTTCAAACTGAAATGTTTCGTAATCATATAGTAGAAGTCAATGCTTGCTATTGTATAATTTAAATGTTGTTTTAATAATTGCAATGTGGAAACATAAATAACAGCAAATGTTATAATTTGCATTAATATGACAACAAAAAACGAATCTTTTTGTCGCTATTAACTTTTACTAATTAGACCTTTAATGGTAATTAACATTGCCGACCATAACTTCTAAGAATGCAGTAAAAAATAAATATGTTTTTGTTAGGACACACACGACCAAGAAAAGCAGTGACACAATCGAGTAACATCTGCTTGCTACCATCTTAGAAAATATGCACTAAATATTGCTATTATTTTATTCACTACTATAAGAGCGTCAATTTTAGTATTATTTATATTTTATGAATAACCATGCGTTTTATACTTTTATAATTATAACGACATTCAAATGTTAAAGTACTGTAGTAAGACTGACCGCTTTTGTACTTGTATATGCAATGTACATACATACATCAAGGTACTTACTACATTTGGGATTTATGTCTTATCCATAACGGCTTGTATGATTATAACTCAATCGATTCCAATAACCTGTTCTTTTATGAACGTTAAAAATTGCGCGCTTATTTTGTTCGGTTCATGTGCTGCGGTGTAATTATTACTCTGCTATCATTTTATCATTCTTAATACTATAATTTCACAGAAATTTCAAATGTAAATCAGACGATACCCATACATTAATATTCAATAACTGTTTTATGCAAATGCTATGCGTGTAATTAATTGCATATTTTTTTATTTAGATAATTACTGTACGAAATAATGTTTAGTATTATAGAACTTAATAACAACTTAGTTATTTAAATATTTTGCCAAATTATATACATGCAAGTATGAACAATTGTGAGTTATGCAAAAAATAATATCTTCTTTTTTTTTTTATAATGATTGCGCTTTTATTTGGGTCATTCTACAGTAAAGCTGTATTTGGTTTGGTATCAATGTTATAACAGACTTCAAATAGTAATTAATCGATCGCTTCAGCGGATTTGTTTTCCATTCGCACATATCCATGATATTTACGTCTCCTTCGTTGGCGGCAATAATACAACGTAATCCGATTACGAATCCGTATTTGCGGGTTTCCAAACACTCATATTCAACTATCAAGGGGGATAACTATGATGGTAGTACCTACTGAAACAACATTATATGATAGGCCTATCAACTTGAATCACATTGCCAAGGTGATATTTCGACGCCATCACCAGTGATGTTAGTGAATCCATACAAATATCGTGTAAAGCAATAACTCGATGGTTGTTGTTTTAAGACGCTATCAATGGCGGTGAAAACATAGTCAGTGTTGCGAGCCATGAAGAAGAAACCCGCCAACAGCAATCCAACGACGACCGTAATCATGCAATGCGACAAAATGCGCTGTCGCCGACAGACATCTGCATAATGGAACACGATAGGCTTCACCAGTGGGTGGTAACGGATAACCGAGATAGCATTACACATGGTCGCATAAAAAAACCGTGGATTGGCTCCTATCCTGTCATCGCAAGAACCAATCCAGGCCAGTTTCATTGTCTTAGAGCATTGTTTCTGGTTCACTAATTAACAGGAAGTGCGGAGGGCGGATACCAGCAACCACCCATCCATTACATAAGTACTCATTCAAAACGGTGGAACGAGAGGTTAAAGAGGGGAAAAAGAATGGTAGTGCTGGGTGGAGTTGATGGTATGAAACCCCTATGCAACACTTTTCAAAAACTCGCAGAAAATGAGGGTGACGATGCAAGTGCATCTATGCAGCTCGGCTTTGCCCCCTTTTTATATTTTATAAATATGAGTGCACTTATATACTAGGCTTGGTAAACAACATGCGTACACCAAGGGTGGAAGTTTTTCTAACGAAAGAATAAGTTGAATTATTATTTACCAATTAAACAGTCTTGAGAGAAAATGTTGTTTACGTAAAAAATATATCTTATAAGACTATATCTTCTTTTGTAAATACGTAAAGTATGAAAGAGATTTCTGGAACGTTTACAGAAACATTTAAAAAAATACAAAAGGAATATAGGAATCAACAAGTTTCGCAAGACAGCGAACGAAATATCAAAATTAGCGAATACAATGAACATGTTTAAAGCATTTGTTTACTCGAATGTCTTTTGTATCAACAAGTAATTCGTTGGAGACAAGCTCATTCTGTACGCATACAAACAAATACATTTTCACTTACAAAACGAATAAATAGTTACACTCACACATGTGAGCTGCAGAACACGAAAACCATTGAGTACAGGACAACGAGAATAGACATTCTTGTGGTCCTATAAATGAAATGAATGTCTCTACCAGCTGGCGACACGGTTTTGGCAACAGACGCTCGGGACAGGACATTCCGTAATCTCGTATGTACATACATACATACATACATACATACACCAATACGTGTACGCACTTACTTTATTAAACGAACGGGTATACGCAAACAAATTTAGCACCACCAGTTGTTGCGTCTTGACACTTAATGAACAATATATATTATCTTACATAATTACTTGAGCGTACCCTAAGTAATAGACTACATACACTGTTTGCTATATTTAACGCTATTTCTTAGAAGCATTTCTCTATTTTGTACATCTTGTTTTTATCAAATGCTTCATTCTTTGATGAAAATTAAAATCTACATTACGCTTATGAATGAATGGCATATGTCCAATAACATTATATTATTTAAATGTACCATGACTAAATAGAATGGAAACAAGTGACAAGAATTTTAGAATTGCACTTTTCCTATAGTTATAGTGCAAACCCACATTTACTAGCTTTAAATAGGTACCAGATGATGTCTTCATAATAATTAATAAATATTCTTTGTTCCAAATTACAGTAATTCATTTATAAATGGCCTTAGTGCTTTTTGTCCATGAGTATAATAATTTAAAAAAAAGTTACGCTTAATTGAAGACTCGATATATTCGCACATGTGATATTGTCTATGTGTGCACTTCACCCAAACGGATAGAGGTGAACAGGTGATCTGGGAGTTGAGGAGAAATGAAAACGATGTAGACAGCTGTCCGTTGGTTCAGTGTTTCGAATAATGAAGGAATTTTGCCTCCGCATTTTATCATCCTCAACTGGCAGATCCCAGGATAGGCCTTCTCTACTACGTGTCCGGTGCCATACATCTTGATTGATGATATTGGGCTTGGTTTGTTGTCCTCGACGGACACCCAGATATGAGGTGAGGTGATCCATACAGTAACATCACACCAAGCCACGCTTCTCACTGTTTATTTAGCCGCATGAGGCTAGCTTCGGATTGTCTTTTGTTTCTCGTAACGTATGGTGACACAACGAAACTGGATGACAATGGAAATGTGCTTCGTATAACGCCTCAATTCATACCAGACAACTAAGTTGTTATATTACATGACTCACTATTATAGACAGGCATAAAAAACCCAAAAAGTTTTTTGAATATAACAAAATAATAATTTGTCTATTATTAAACCAGAGGGTAGAAACACACATTACGGCACATGCAAAATAATTTACAACTGCTATATTTAAAATTGTTATATATGGTGTGACATAATCTCACATTACGTGAATAATTTTTGCTTGCAATTAAGTAATAAATAATAGTATATATTTTACGTATTCCGCCCATTGGAAACATAAAAAGTGCAATAAATATTAGTTAATACGCAGTATAATTTGTAAAATATATTATAACGTGTGAAATCAAATCATGTGGAAAATCGATTGTCACGCAGTCAATTTACAAACGCAATTTCGTATTTTTGCATTAACATAATTCTATATTATTAAATACATGTCGTAATAAAATATTCACTCGTTACATTTGTCTGTCTAATAGTGCATTTCATTTTATAAGTAGTTATACATATAACACACCTAATGCAAATTTATTATTAGTAATTACATTTAGAAAATGAATGAAAACCTTGGCAATACCATTATTTATTTGCCATTTAAGCGTTGAAAACTAGTGTAATATGTAATCGCTCAAACACGTTAAATTATTTCTGAAAATCCAACGACGTACTACGGCGAATTGAATTCTTAAAAATCCAGTAAAAAAAACATGTAATCGAATCGAGTTTTTTTTTTTCACGATCACATTTCAAACAACTACTAAACATGATCATTTAAACAATACAACCACATTATAGTGTATTCCTTCACGTTATTTATTTTTTTAAGAATACTCGTAAGATAAAAACAAAACGCTAATAAAAATACACAGTAGTCGTCTCGGAGAGCAACGACAAAAAAAATTGTATCGCAAAAAATTCAAATAACTAATTAAGGAGTTTCAAACATTCGCTAACGAAGTTTGTTTAAAAATGTCCAGCTATAACTACCAGTTTTATAATATTGAAATGTCAAGGTCTGGTGGTAGCCGAGCAACATAATCAGGACTGTCAACTGAGTTATTGAGAAGGTATTCGTCATACGTGAGTACTCGGTCACCAATGTTTGTATTCATGCATTGAAGTATTATTACAATCGTTGTTAGTTGGCGCAATGATTTATGTTAAATAATTAATTTTATATATATATATATATATATATATATATTAGTTAGACTTTTTGATTTCTTATTTTATCATATCTTCTCTTTTGTTATTTATTTTCAATTTATAATATACTCGTATATGAGTAATTTGACGAATAAGCCAACTATAGATTTAATAAATCTATAAAAGGAAAATATTTATGTCAATGTAACATGCAATTATACATGTGTGCAAAAACCTACTAATTACTTATATGGACAATAAAGTAAATATAGGATTAATCAAGAAAGTATGTCGCTGAAGGCTAACTATAAACAGGATATACAGTTTTGTAATTATTGTAAAATTATATGGCCGACGCTAAACAATTCATTTGCACTCATTGAGCAGGCTTTTCGTTATGTATTATTAAATAAGACATTGTCACTTTTACGAAGTGAAAGTGTGTATTTATAGTGAGTATTAACTGTTATTACTAGGCCACGAATAGATTAATAACACTTATAAATGAAGACAACGAAATAACATGTGATATTAGAACAGCCTCATGTTTCTTTCGCATTTATATTGTATGTTATTTTCTAGTTATCTAAAATACTTCACAGGTGCCACACATAGAAATGATTGCAAACTTTGACAATTATATTAACGAAATATGGTAAGGTCTCGGTGTTGGAGTTCCGAATCAATCAGAATTTGAAAGGTATTTTTATTATGCAAGGAACCAATTGACAAAAACAAATCAATCAAATTCGATCACGAATTCGAATTGTTAAAAATGTGTTACAAAATTCACCTGATTTCGCTATTCATTATTCACCAATTGTTGAATGTTTTTAGCTCATGGGATATTTCTTATCATGTGTCATTGTACTTAAATCTCGAAATACGTACTTGTGTAAAGTGGTATTTAAAAGTTAAAAATCATTGATACGTTTCATTGCAATTGCATTCAGTTATAATTCAGGGTATTATATTAAGATACATTTTTATAAGATTATTATTATTTATAATTGTTTTAGCGGGCATTTGCTGCTGTATCAGTAATAAAATTCCTTTCCAGGGGGGGGGGGGGGTATCGAGTAAATAAACGGCCTTATCCGTTATAATTTTAAAAAGATATGAGATATAAATACGAAGCTGCAACTGATAATAAATAATAATAACTAGATACAGCCTCATCCGTTATATTGTTAGATAAATAATAGAATACGATAACTGATAATAAAAATAATGATAACTAGATACAGCCTCATCCGTTCATACTGTTAGATTAAATTGTGTGAATCTGTGACTTAGAATTTGTTAACGAGATTACTATCGTGGAGAAACTTAATAATTCGCTTGGTGTTGTCATCGTTATTGGTTAGGATTTCTGAAAGGCTATTGCTCTTCAGCTCTAACAAAGATTATTTATTAAAATCCGGTCTCTAAATGAAATCTTATTTTCCGCTCAGGTAAATTTCGTAAAAAGTACACCTAGCTGAAATTACCAATTAAGTAGCAGTGGAATGTTTATCTTAAATATTTCTACAATTAATCTGTGCATTGGACATCTTTCATATTCATACATCAGATACCTGTCGTATCTCATAAGCCAATGACGAAATGTCAACAGAAAGGTTCTAGGCGAGTGAATGACGACACAAATCCAAAAAATCGTAGGCCGACTGCTTACGGCACCGGTTTTGAAAGTTCGATCTAGATTATACGTCGGCGAATGTTTCGTTTGAATCACTCCGACGGCATAACTATGTCCTACTAGTAATAATAATGTTGACAATATCCCGTCAAATGTCTTAATTAAAAATAAACTTAATAATAAAAGATATTAATTCCTCTATCTAAAGTATGAGATGGAATAAATATGAACATTGTCCAATCAAGATTAAACAACATCAAATTCTTTATAAGCTATTTATATTGCATATTAATTCATTTCGTAAATACGTATCATATATTATGACAGTTGCAGACGACCGATATAATTTACAAACATTTATGAATTGCTTCTTTCTACTGTAACATCACCGCAATATCCTTAATTTTACGTCGAATATCCTTTTAAATTACTTCTGCTTCTGATGTGGTGAGTGGTGGCTTTAAAAAGCTGACAAAAGAATAATTGAATTTTAAATTGATTTACGAATAATCGTTTTGAAAATACCAAAAATGAATTAAAATTTAAATCTCAATGACAGGCATTCTACACATTTGCATAGTATTATCGATTTTCCGGATGTTATTTGAAAATTTGTTTCGTATGACACTTTGACGCTCTACCCAGCTATTGTTGACTAGAGCCTCAAACATTTTCTAGTCATATGAAAAATAGGTCGTTTGTAAACCAGTCACCATTTATTTCTATGTACTCGCAACCCGACATAAAAACAATGTCAGGAATTTTTAATTTCGCTTTTATGATAGTAATGAGGCACTCCTCACTCTGGTGTGTGGCGAATCAATTGTTATCAACCATCTAGGAGTTAATACGTATAGAATTTTCTTTAGATTGTTTTTTAAACAATTATATGATCTTGTAATAAATGAAATTAAATATTACGTTCAAAAAATGTCATTTATGTATGCATGGATAGTATATTCATCGTTTTTTTTTTCTTTGAGATGCTGTGGTATTTCTAGTATTTTTTATTAAAATCCTTACGAATGTTATTCGGTGATTAGTTTTCCAGCGAGTCATTAACGCTTTAGAAAGAACTGGTAAGTTTCGACGAACATAATTTATAAATAGTTTCAATGTTCAAAGTTGTTGTTTTGTATACGTTAAAGATATATCGATGTCATTTTTGTGATAAATTCTATTCAATTTTGTTTTGACGTGGTAGATACGTGATAAGTATAATAAGCATAAGTAATAATGATGTTACAGCATTTAGAAATAAGAGAAAAAGAAACTGTAGTAAGCTTCTGATAAATGACACATTCTCTTCATATGTACTTTTATCGTGTATGAGTGATTTCTCTGACATTTATGTTTATAGTGATCTTAGATGTAATTATTTACAGATTTTTATGATTTGATTCTAGGATAGACTGACTTGGCATAATTATATTATTTTGTTATAATGATTAATAGTAGCATTTGAAAGATAAAGAAATAGGTAGATAATACAAAATCCATAATTTGGCTTCATGATTCACTTATTTGTTGCTTTGTATACGGAAGCAAAAAAAAGTACGGAAACAAAGCACTTGATGAAAGATTAATAAGATGAAATTCGGCGGACGTGAAAGCAAAGTTTATTTAGAATTAATTCGAGCTGTGATCGAGGCAACCGCGTACGCAGCTCTTTTTCATCAAAGACATAATTCGTTTTTTGTTTTGTTCTACTTTATCCCGCCTAATGATGTTTTGCTTGTTGCTTAGTTTTCGGTGAGTTTACTAAAACACTCGGCTCGCGAAGCATCAAAGTAAATTAAATACTAAAACCCTTGCGCGCGTACTTAACAACAACAAAAAACAGCACTAGAGCATCTAAATTTGAATAATAAGAACCACAACAAATTCAATATTTCATAAAAGAATCTTGGTAATCTGATTAATTTGTTTGGTTTTTCAGAATTAGAATGAGACAATAAAAATTGAATTACGCTTGTAATACCTAATTGTTTTAACCATGTGTAGTAAAATTTTAATTAGAAACTATATCTGCGAAGATCATCTTTAGTTGATTACTAAAGTGTAGATTACTGAACATAATTTTCATCTTTTTTTTATCTTTGGTCAATATTTCTCGTCTTTTGCGTGGATCATGTTTACATTGCCTAATCAAGCGCGTGTACCATTGCCCGTGTCGTTTCCTTTCCGACGGACAGCGACGCAACCATGTGTATTTGATGGAAATACGTTTTGATTTCTGTGTCACGTACACCATCCATTCGGCTCGAGGACACGACATACCGCATCCATGTCGTTTCTCAATCGTTCATCCATTCGCATCTAAACTTGACTCGTCTTTTTCAAAATGGTGTTGGACCGTCGTCAGACTAGAGCCTAGCCCTAGTCATACATAACGAAATACTCCTAGCTGGATATGATACAGCGAATTGACCACTCTATAATTTCTTGTTTATCTCATTTTATTATCTATGTTAATGCTTCGCGTGTATAACAAATTCTGCATACTTTTAATATACTTACTCTTATTATAAACAATTTTAATATTATTTTATTTATAATTACATTTACTAACATATATGCTATATAATTAAATATAATTGAATATTAGACTTACAAATATACACTATTTGAACCTGAATAATTTTCGTAATGGACTTTTTATAAAGCATCGTCTCAATTATTAGTGTCACTGCATGTTTCCATTATCATCAAAGCAAACACAAAAACAGGGAATACAAATGTATATTGAAATATTTTGTATTTGAATATACTTACCAAATATATTTAGATGTTTTAAGAGCATCCCGACGTCACAATCATGTACGTCGTTTTGATGTTATTTAGCATACCATTTTTGGTCATATTTTGAGTAGGTTTGCCTGGGAAAATACTCATTTTATCATATTTATAAAACCGTTTGCTAACTTACTTATAATTTACCTAAATATTGTTAATTTTAAGTTAGGTTTTAAAATTATCAAAATTATAGCGAAATATGACGAATATATTATTATTATTATTACCTACTATAACCAAGATTATATGTGGGCACTCTAGCAAAAATGAAAATATTCATATTCTCTCAACCAATTGCAGTTTTGTGCTACTTCCAGTGCCAGGATTTTATTGAGTACTCGGTAGGTGCACTCTCTATCATATTTAAAACCGATTCGTGTTAAGATTTTTCTCCGAAATTATGACACAAGTTTCAAAAAGGTGGGCAGTAAAATTTTTAAATGTTATTACTTCCCATATGTGGTTGTATTTTTATGGTTTGTTTTTTGCGTGTGGATCTATGGCCTTTTGTCCGTTTACAATTTTATACGTGAATCAAATTTGTCACAGATACGTCGAGTGCCAAAACTGTATCTCTTTGATGTTTTTAAACTCGGTAGCACAGGTATCTAATACGGTTAGATATCAAAATGTACGGCCTCCGGGCAGCGTTTGTGTAAACCACTTTTTTTACATACAATTTTACATATTTCTGTACCTATATGTTATGCGGTCACAAATACCAAAGTTTCTAAAATAATTATACTTTTTTTCTGCCTATAAAATTAATATCCTTCGCTACTGATTTTCTCATGTTCCATATAGCGTGAACAGTTATATATACGTTTATTAAATATAGCAATAAAAGTTGCTGTATGTTTTGCAAACTAAATCATTTTCTTTCGGCGTAGACCAAGTTCAAACTTCAGACGACGGAGGTATAGGACACAGTTACCGGGACTCCATGGAAACCTAATGATTAAGGAGAAATGTAAACCAAGTTGGTTTTGTGCAATGAATCAACTTTCTTTTTCAAATAGCAATAAAAATTGCTGTATGTTTGCAAATGAAATCTTCTTTTTTTCGACGTAGACCAAGTTCAAACTTCAGACGACGGAGGTATAGGACACAGTTATCGGGACTCCATGGAAACCTAATGATTAAGGAGAAATGTAAACCAAGTTGGTTTTGTGCAATGAACCAACTTTCTTTTTCAAATAGCAATAAAAATTGCTGTATGTTTGCAAATGAAATCTTCTTTTTTTCGACGTAGACCAAGTTCAAACTTCAGACGACGGAGGTATAGGACACAGTTATCGGGACTCCATGGAAACCTAATGATTAAGGAGAAATGTAAACCAAGTTGGTTTTGTACAATGAATCAACTTTCTTTTTCAAATAGCAATAAAAATTGCTGTATGTTTGCAAATGAAATCTTCTTTTTTGTCGACGTAGACCAAGTTCAAACTTCAGACGACGGAGGTATAGGACACAGTTATCGGGACTCCATGGAAACCTAATGATTAAGGAGAAATGTAAACCAAGTTGGTTTTGTGCAATGAATCAACTTTCTTTTTCAAATAGCAATAAAAATTGCTGTATGTTTGCAAATGAAATCTTCTTTTTTTCGACGTAGACCAAGTTCAAACTTCAGACGACGGAGGTATAGGACACAGTTATCGGGACTCCATGGAAACCTAATGATTAAGGAGAAATGTAAACCAAGTTGGTTTTGTACAATGAATCAACTTTCTTTTTCAAATAGCAATAAAAATTGCTGTATGTTTGCAAATGAAATCTTCTTTTTTGTCGACGTAGACCAAGTTCAAACTTCAGACGACGGAGGTATAGGACACAGTTATCGGGACTCCATGGAAACCTAATGATTAAGGAGAAATGTAAACCAAGTTGGTTTTGTGCAATGAATCAACTTTCTTTTTCAAATAGCAATAAAAATTGCTGTATGTTTGCAAATGAAATCTTCTTTTTTTCGACGTAGACCAAGTTCAAACTTCAGACGACGGAGGTATAGGACACAGTTATCGGGACTCCATGGAAACCTAATGATTAAGGAGAAATGTAAACCAAGTTGGTTTTGTACAATGAATCAACTTTCTTTTTCAAATAGCAATAAAAATTGCTGTATGTTTGCAAATGAAATCTTCTTTTTTGTCGACGTAGACCAAGTTCAAACTTCAGACGACGGAGGTATAGGACACAGTTATCGGGACTCCATGGAAACCTAATGATTAAGGAGAAATGTAAACCAAGTTGGTTTTGTGCAATGAATCAACTTTCTTTTTCAAATAGCAATAAAAATTGCTGTATGTTTGCAAATGAAATCTTCTTTTTTTCGACGTAGACCAAGTTCAAACTTCAGACGACGGAGGTATAGGACACAGTTATCGGGACTCCATGGAAACCTAATGATTAAGGAGAAATGTAAACCAAGTTGGTTTTGTACAATGAATCAACTTTCTTTTTCAAATAGCAATAAAAATTGCTGTATGTTTGCAAATGAAATCTTCTTTTTTGTCGACGTAGACCAAGTTCAAACTTCAGACGACGGAGGTATAGGACACAGTTATCGGGACTCCATGGAAACCTAATGATTAAGGAGAAATGTAAACCAAGTTGGTTTTGTGCAATGAATCAACTTTCTTTTTCAAATAGCAATAAAAATTGCTGTATGTTTGCAAATGAAATCTTCTTTTTTGTCGACGTAGACCAAGTTCAAACTTCAGACGACGGAGGTATAGGACACAGTTATCGGGACTCCATGGAAACCTAATGATTAAGGAGAAATGTAAACCAAGTTGGTTTTGTACAATGAATCAACTTTCTTTTTCAAATAGCAATAAAAATTGCTGTATGTTTGCAAATGAAATCTTCTTTTTTGTCGACGTAGACCAAGTTCAAACTTCAGACGACGGAGGTATAGGACACAGTTATCGGTACTCCATGGAAACCTAATGATTAAGGAGAAATGTAAACCAAGTTGGTTTTGTGCAATGAATCAACTTTCTTTTTCAAATAGCAATAAAAATTGCTGTATGTTTGCAAATGAAATCTTCTTTTTTTCGACGTAGACCAAGTTCAAACTTCAGACGACGGAGGTATAGGACACAGTTATCGGGACTCCATGGAAACCTAATGATTAAGGAGAAATGTAAACCAAGTTGGTTTTGTACAATGAATCAACTTTCTTTTTCAAATAGCAATAAAAATTGCTGTATGTTTGCAAATGAAATCTTCTTTTTTTCGACGTAGACCAAGTTCAAACTTCAGACGACGGAGGTATAGGACACAGTTATCGGGACTCCATGGAAACCTAATGATTAAGGAGAAATGTAAACCAAGTTGGTTTTGTACAATGAATCAACTTTCTTTTTCAAATAGCAATAAAAATTGCTGTATGTTTGCAAATGAAATCTTCTTTTTTGTCGACGTAGACCAAGTTCAAACTTCAGACGACGGAGGTATAGGACACAGTTATCGGGACTCCATGGAAACCTAATGATTAAGGAGAAATGTAAACCAAGTTGGTTTTGTGCAATGAATCAACTTTCTTTTTCAAATAGCAATAAAAATTGCTGTATGTTTGCAAATGAAATCTTCTTTTTTTCGACGTAGACCAAGTTCAAACTTCAGACGACGGAGGTATAGGACACAGTTATCGGGACTCCATGGAAACCTAATGATTAAGGAGAAATGTAAACCAAGTTGGTTTTGTACAATGAATCAACTTTCTTTTTCAAATAGCAATAAAAATTGCTGTATGTTTGCAAATGAAATCTTCTTTTTTGTCGACGAAGACCAAGTTCAAACTTCAGACGACGGAGGTATAGGACACAGTTATCGGGACTCCATGGAAACCTAATGATTAAGGAGAAATGTAAACCAAGTTGGTTTTGTGCAATGAATCAACTTTCTTTTTCAAATAGCAATAAAAATTGCTGTATGTTTGCAAATGAAATCTTCTTTTTTTCGACGTAGACCAAGTTCAAACTTCAGACGACGGAGGTATAGGACACAGTTATCGGGACTCCATGGAAACCTAATGATTAAGGAGAAATGTAAACCAAGTTGGTTTTGTACAATGAATCAACTTTCTTTTTCAAATAGCAATAAAAATTGCTGTATGTTTGCAAATGAAATCTTCTTTTTTGTCGACGTAGACCAAGTTCAAACTTCAGACGACGGAGGTATAGGACACAGTTATCGGGACTCCATGGAAACCTAATGATTAAGGAGAAATGTAAACCAAGTTGGTTTTGTGCAATGAATCAACTTTCTTTTTCAAATAGCAATAAAAATTGCTGTATGTTTGCAAATGAAATCTTCTTTTTTTCGACGTAGACCAAGTTCAAACTTCAGACGACAGAGGTATAGGACACAGTTATCGGGACTCCATGGAAACCTAATGATTAAGGAGAAATGTAAACCAAGTTGGTTTTGTGCAATGAATCAACTTTCTTTTTCAAATAGCAATAAAAATTGCTGTATGTTTGCAAATGAAATCTTCTTTTTTTCGACGTAGACCAAGTTCAAACTTCAGACGACGGAGGTATAGGACACAGTTATCGGGACTCCATGGAAACCTAATGATTAAGGAGAAATGCAAACCAAGTTGGTTTTGTGCAATGAATCAACTTTCTTTTTCAAATAGCAATAAAAATTGCTGTACGTTTGCAAATGAAATCTTCTTTTTTTCGACGTAGACCAAGTTCAAACTTCAGACGACGTAGGTATAGGACACAGTTATCGGGACTCCATGGAAACCTAATGATTAAGGAGAAATGTAAACCAAGTTGGTTTTGTGCAATGAATCAACTTTCTTTTTCAAATAGCAATAAAAATTGCTGTATGTTTGCAAATGAAATCTTCTTTTTTTCGACGTAGACCAAGTTCAAACTTCAGACGACGGAGGTATAGGACACAGTTATCGGGACTCCATGGAAACCTAATGATTAAGGAGAAATGTAAACCAAGTTGGTTTTGTACAATGAATCAACTTTCTTTTTCAAATAGCAATAAAAATTGCTGTATGTTTGCAAATGAAATCTTCTTTTTTGTCGACGTAGACCAAGTTCAAACTTCAGACGACGGAGGTATAGGACACAGTTATCGGGACTCCATGGAAACCTAATGATTAAGGAGAAATGTAAACCAAGTTGGTTTTGTGCAATGAATCAACTTTCTTTTTCAAATAGCAATAAAAATTGCTGTATGTTTGCAAATGAAATCTTCTTTTTTTCGACGTAGACCAAGTTCAAACTTCAGACGACGGAGGTATAGGACACAGTTATCGGGACTCCATGGAAACCTAATGATTAAGGAGAAATGTAAACCAAGTTGGTTTTGTACAATGAATCAACTTTCTTTTTCAAATAGCAATAAAAATTGCTGTATGTTTGCAAATGAAATCTTCTTTTTTGTCGACGTAGACCAAGTTCAAACTTCAGACGACGGAGGTATAGGACACAGTTATCGGGACTCCATGGAAACCTAATGATTAAGGAGAAATGTAAACCAAGTTGGTTTTGTGCAATGAATCAACTTTCTTTTCAAATAGCAATAAAAATTGCTGTATGTTTGCAAATGAAATCTTCTTTTTTTCGACGTAGACCAAGTTCAAACTTCAGACGACAGAGGTATAGGACACAGTTATCGGGACTCCATGGAAACCTAATGATTAAGGAGAAATGTAAACCAAGTTGGTTTTGTGCAATGAATCAACTTTCTTTTTCAAATAGCAATAAAAATTGCTGTATGTTTGCAAATGAAATCTTCTTTTTTTCGACGTAGACCAAGTTCAAACTTCAGACGACGGAGGTATAGGACACAGTTATCGGGACTCCATGGAAACCTAATGATTAAGGAGAAATGTAAACCAAGTTGGTTTTGTGCAATGAATCAACTTTCTTTTTCAAATAGCAATAAAATTTGCTGTATGTTTGCAAATGAAATCTTCTTTTTTTCGACGTAGACCAAGTTCAAACTTCAGACGACGGAGGTATAGGACACAGTTATCGGGACTCCATGGAAACCTAATGATTAAGGAGAAATGCAAACCAAGTTGGTTTTGTGCAATGAATCAACTTTCTTTTTCAAATAGCAATAAAAATTGCTGTACGTTTGCAAATGAAATCTTCTTTTTTTCGACGTAGACCAAGTTCAAACTTCAGACGACGTAGGTATAGGACACAGTTATCGGGACTCCATGGAAACCTAATGATTAAGGAGAAATGTAAACCAAGTTGGTTTTGTGCAATGAATCAACTTTCTTTGTCAAATAGCAATAAAAATTGCTGTATGTTTGCAAATGAAATCTTCTTTTTTTCGACGTAGACCAAGTTCAAACTTCAGACGACGGAGGTATAGGACACAGTTATCGAGACTCCATGGAAACCTAATGATTAAGGAGAAATGCAAACCAAGTTGGTTTTGTACAATGAATCAACTTTCTTTTTCAAATAGCAATAAAAATTGCTGTATGTTTGCAAATGAAATCTTCTTTTTTGTCGACGTAGACCAAGTTCAAACTTCAGACGACGGAGGTATAGGACACAGTTATCGGGACTCCATGGAAACCTAATGATTAAGGAGAAATGTAAACCAAGTTGGTTTTGTGCAATGAATCAACTTTCTTTTTCAAATAGC
This sequence comes from Nebria ingens riversi, assembly GCA_018344505.1. NCBI lineage: Eukaryota > Metazoa > Arthropoda > Insecta > Coleoptera > Carabidae > Nebria > Nebria ingens. Next base: position 73,003 of record JADQWA010001542.1, read on the forward strand.
AATAAAAATTGCTGTATGTTTGCAAATGAAATCTTCTTTTTTTCGACGTAGACCAAGTTCAAACTTCAGACGACGGAGGTATAGGACACAGTTATCGGGACTCCATGGAAACCTAATGATTAAGGAGAAATGTAAACCAAGTTGGTTTTGTACAATGAATCAACTTTCTTTTTCAAATAGCAATAAAAATTGCTGTATGTTTGCAAATGAAATCTTCTTTTTTGTCGACGTAGACCAAGTTCAAACTTCAGACGACGGAGGTATAGGACACAGTTATCGGGACTCCATGGAAACCTAATGATTAAGGAGAAATGTAAACCAAGTTGGTTTTGTGCAATGAATCAACTTTCTTTTTCAAATAGCAATAAAAATTGCTGTATGTTTGCAAATGAAATCTTCTTTTTTGTCGACGTAGACCAAGTTCAAACTTCAGACGACGGAGGTATAGGACACAGTTATCGGGACTCCATGGAAACCTAATGATTAAGGAGAAATGTAAACCAAGTTGGTTTTGTACAATGAATCAACTTTCTTTTTCAAATAGCAATAAAAATTGCTGTATGTTTGCAAATGAAATCTTCTTTTTTGTCGACGTAGACCAAGTTCAAACTTCAGACGACGGAGGTATAGGACACAGTTATCGGTACTCCATGGAAACCTAATGATTAAGGAGAAATGTAAACCAAGTTGGTTTTGTGCAATGAATCAACTTTCTTTTTCAAATAGCAATAAAAATTGCTGTATGTTTGCAAATGAAATCTTCTTTTTTTCGACGTAGACCAAGTTCAAACTTCAGACGACGGAGGTATAGGACACAGTTATCGGGACTCCATGGAAACCTAATGATTAAGGAGAAATGTAAACCAAGTTGGTTTTGTACAATGAATCAACTTTCTTTTTCAAATAGCAATAAAAATTGCTGTATGTTTGCAAATGAAATCTTCTTTTTTTCGACGTAGACCAAGTTCAAACTTCAGACGACGGAGGTATAGGACACAGTTATCGGGACTCCATGGAAACCTAATGATTAAGGAGAAATGTAAACCAAGTTGGTTTTGTACAATGAATCAACTTTCTTTTTCAAATAGCAATAAAAATTGCTGTATGTTTGCAAATGAAATCTTCTTTTTTGTCGACGTAGACCAAGTTCAAACTTCAGACGACGGAGGTATAGGACACAGTTATCGGGACTCCATGGAAACCTAATGATTAAGGAGAAATGTAAACCAAGTTGGTTTTGTGCAATGAATCAACTTTCTTTTTCAAATAGCAATAAAAATTGCTGTATGTTTGCAAATGAAATCTTCTTTTTTTCGACGTAGACCAAGTTCAAACTTCAGACGACGGAGGTATAGGACACAGTTATCGGGACTCCATGGAAACCTAATGATTAAGGAGAAATGTAAACCAAGTTGGTTTTGTACAATGAATCAACTTTCTTTTTCAAATAGCAATAAAAATTGCTGTATGTTTGCAAATGAAATCTTCTTTTTTGTCGACGAAGACCAAGTTCAAACTTCAGACGACGGAGGTATAGGACACAGTTATCGGGACTCCATGGAAACCTAATGATTAAGGAGAAATGTAAACCAAGTTGGTTTTGTGCAATGAATCAACTTTCTTTTTCAAATAGCAATAAAAATTGCTGTATGTTTGCAAATGAAATCTTCTTTTTTTCGACGTAGACCAAGTTCAAACTTCAGACGACGGAGGTATAGGACACAGTTATCGGGACTCCATGGAAACCTAATGATTAAGGAGAAATGTAAACCAAGTTGGTTTTGTACAATGAATCAACTTTCTTTTTCAAATAGCAATAAAAATTGCTGTATGTTTGCAAATGAAATCTTCTTTTTTGTCGACGTAGACCAAGTTCAAACTTCAGACGACGGAGGTATAGGACACAGTTATCGGGACTCCATGGAAACCTAATGATTAAGGAGAAATGTAAACCAAGTTGGTTTTGTGCAATGAATCAACTTTCTTTTTCAAATAGCAATAAAAATTGCTGTATGTTTGCAAATGAAATCTTCTTTTTTTCGACGTAGACCAAGTTCAAACTTCAGACGACAGAGGTATAGGACACAGTTATCGGGACTCCATGGAAACCTAATGATTAAGGAGAAATGTAAACCAAGTTGGTTTTGTGCAATGAATCAACTTTCTTTTTCAAATAGCAATAAAAATTGCTGTATGTTTGCAAATGAAATCTTCTTTTTTTCGACGTAGACCAAGTTCAAACTTCAGACGACGGAGGTATAGGACACAGTTATCGGGACTCCATGGAAACCTAATGATTAAGGAGAAATGCAAACCAAGTTGGTTTTGTGCAATGAATCAACTTTCTTTTTCAAATAGCAATAAAAATTGCTGTACGTTTGCAAATGAAATCTTCTTTTTTTCGACGTAGACCAAGTTCAAACTTCAGACGACGTAGGTATAGGACACAGTTATCGGGACTCCATGGAAACCTAATGATTAAGGAGAAATGTAAACCAAGTTGGTTTTGTGCAATGAATCAACTTTCTTTTTCAAATAGCAATAAAAATTGCTGTATGTTTGCAAATGAAATCTTCTTTTTTTCGACGTAGACCAAGTTCAAACTTCAGACGACGGAGGTATAGGACACAGTTATCGGGACTCCATGGAAACCTAATGATTAAGGAGAAATGTAAACCAAGTTGGTTTTGTACAATGAATCAACTTTCTTTTTCAAATAGCAATAAAAATTGCTGTATGTTTGCAAATGAAATCTTCTTTTTTGTCGACGTAGACCAAGTTCAAACTTCAGACGACGGAGGTATAGGACACAGTTATCGGGACTCCATGGAAACCTAATGATTAAGGAGAAATGTAAACCAAGTTGGTTTTTGTGCAATGAATCAACTTTCTTTTTCAAATAGCAATAAAAATTGCTGTATGTTTGCAAATGAAATCTTCTTTTTTTCGACGTAGACCAAGTTCAAACTTCAGACGACGGAGGTATAGGACACAGTTATCGGGACTCCATGGAAACCTAATGATTAAGGAGAAATGTAAACCAAGTTGGTTTTGTACAATGAATCAACTTTCTTTTTCAAATAGCAATAAAAATTGCTGTATGTTTGCAAATGAAATCTTCTTTTTTGTCGACGTAGACCAAGTTCAAACTTCAGACGACGGAGGTATAGGACACAGTTATCGGGACTCCATGGAAACCTAATGATTAAGGAGAAATGTAAACCAAGTTGGTTTTGTGCAATGAATCAACTTTCTTTTTCAAATAGCAATAAAAATTGCTGTATGTTTGCAAATGAAATCTTCTTTTTTTCGACGTAGACCAAGTTCAAACTTCAGACGACAGAGGTATAGGACACAGTTATCGGGACTCCATGGAAACCTAATGATTAAGGAGAAATGTAAACCAAGTTGGTTTTGTGCAATGAATCAACTTTCTTTTTCAAATAGCAATAAAAATTGCTGTATGTTTGCAAATGAAATCTTCTTTTTTTCGACGTAGACCAAGTTCAAACTTCAGACGACGGAGGTATAGGACACAGTTATCGGGACTCCATGGAAACCTAATGATTAAGGAGAAATGTAAACCAAGTTGGTTTTGTGCAATGAATCAACTTTCTTTTTCAAATAGCAATAAAAATTGCTGTATGTTTGCAAATGAAATCTTCTTTTTTTCGACGTAGACCAAGTTCAAACTTCAGACGACGGAGGTATAGGACACAGTTATCGGGACTCCATGGAAACCTAATGATTAAGGAGAAATGCAAACCAAGTTGGTTTTGTGCAATGAATCAACTTTCTTTTTCAAATAGCAATAAAAATTGCTGTACGTTTGCAAATGAAATCTTCTTTTTTCGACGTAGACCAAGTTCAAACTTCAGACGACGTAGGTATAGGACACAGTTATCGGGACTCCATGGAAACCTAATGATTAAGGAGAAATGTAAACCAAGTTGGTTTTGTGCAATGAATCAACTTTCTTTGTCAAATAGCAATAAAAATTGCTGTATGTTTGCAAATGAAATCTTCTTTTTTTTCGACGTAGACCAAGTTCAAACTTCAGACGACGGAGGTATAGGACACAGTTATCGAGACTCCATGGAAACCTAATGATTAAGGAGAAATGTAAACCAAGTTGGTTTTGTGCAATGAATCAACTTTCTTTTCAAATAGCAATAAAAATTGCTGTATGTTTGCAAATGAAATCTTCTTTTTTTCGACGTAGACCAAGTTCAAACTTCAGACGACGGAGGTATAGGACACAGTTATCGGGACTCCATGGAAACCTAATGATTAAGGAGAAATGCAAACCAAGTTGGTTTTGTGCAATGAATCAACTTTCTTTTTCAAATAGCAATAAAAATTGCTGTACGTTTGCAAATGAAATCTTCTTTTTTTCGACGTAGACCAAGTTCAAACTTCAGACGACGTAGGTATAGGACACAGTTATCGGGACTCCATGGAAACCTAATGATTAAGGAGAAATGTAAACCAAGTTGGTTTTGTGCAATGAATCAACTTTCTTTGTCAAATAGCAATAAAAATTGCTGTATGTTTGCAAATGAAATCTTCTTTTTTTCGACGTAGACCAAGTTCAAACTTCAGACGACGGAGGTATAGGACACAGTTATCGGGACTCCATGGAAACCTAATGATTAAGGAGAAATGTAAACCAAGTTGGTTTTGTGCAATGAATCAACTTTCTTTTTCAAATAGCAATAAAAATTGATGTATGTTTGCAAGTGAAATCTTCTTTTTTTCGACGTAGACCAAGTTCAAACTTCAGACGACGGAGGTATAGGACACAGTTATCGGGACTCCATGGAAACCTAATGATTAAGGAGAAATGTAAACCAAGTTGGTTTTGTGCAATTAATCAACTTTCTTTTTCAAATAGCAATAAAAATTGCTGTATGTTTGCAAATGAAATCTTCTTTTTTTTCAACGTAGACCAAGTTCAAACTTCAGACGACGGAGGTATGGGACACAGTCACTGGGACTCCATGGAAACCTAATGATTAAGGAGAAATGTAAACCAAGTTGGTTTTGTGCAACGAATAAAATTTCTTTTTAAAATAGCAATAAAAATTGCTGTATGTTTGCAAATGAATTTTTTTTTTCGACGTAGAATAAATTCAATTTTCAGACGACGGAGGTATGGGGCATTGTCACCGGGACACCATGGATACCGAATGATTAAGGCCAAATGTAGACCAAGTTGATTTCGTCCAATAAATCGAATTTCTTTTAAATATAGCAATAATCGGACACTTGCTATGAAAGATAGAAAAATGTCAATATTTTATGTGTTTATTATTTATAGCATACCAAAGCATTGATATCCACCTAATGATCCAACCTCTTTCTTACGGCTCGCTCCAGATGTTACCGTAGTTGTCATTTCAAATCTATTTTAAGAAGATACTCCTTTTGTCCTTGACGTATATAGCGTAATTACTGTATGATTATCACACTCCACTTATTTCCATACGATGTTATTATCATTTTAATATGAAACTTTCACCGAGCATGGCTTTACATTTGTAAGTAATTATCTTTGAAAATATTGTTATTACTTCGATATTGACAGAATCTGTAAAGGCTCGCGTCATTTAAACTGCAATAACTTTATCGATTTAATGATAATGCATTGATAAAACCCACATATATATTTCTTTATTTTCATTTTCTTACTTTGGTATCACGATTAACTTGATATTTCAACGTGCAAAATTTTGTTATACAAATAGTAACGACATGACAATTTGTATCGATTTCATTATTTACTCGCTTATAATGCAAAATTTAAATGCTTGTATAGAATGATTTTAAGGAAAATGCGATTTTCTAAAAATATGTACATAATGTATGTATCGTAAATTGTTTAAAATAGTTTCAACATAAATGGTTTTTTTTTTTTGCATAATGTTTCCGGTGTTTTAAATAAAAATGTGAAGAATGTAATAAATATATTAAAATTGTTTATAATAGAGTTCGTCAACTCTTTTTAATCAAAACAAAATAAAAACGATTGATTTTTGAAATTAATTTAATCGTCTTAATCAATCATAAATAAGCTTAAGTACGAAATAAATTAAAATTCTTGTCTTAGAAGTATTTGAAAATTGTTTGCATGGTAGTGGAAAAAATGCTTTAGAAAAAAAGGAGTTCGCGAGTATTAAGAAATAAATACGACTTTAAACGCTGCATTCCATGCGAAATTTACGGTATTTCGTTGGTTTTAATGTGGCGCTGTTTTATAAACGTTTTCGTAAAACAAATACAATAAATTGCTCAAGTATAGAGGTTGGTTAGGAGTTGTCCGCAACGGCTTTATCAGAGAACGATCTGAAACTGTGATAGTCGGTAAGAATTATACCGATGTCCTTGGTCGGATGGCAGAATCCCGTCTAACTGTTTATTTATCGTCGTCATCCTGTACACGGTGTTTCATGCTTGCTTTCAAATTAAACATGAACAGCCGACGGCGATGGTCGATTTGCCCAAGTCGGGTAAAGTGTGATATTTGTAAAGGTTACGGATATGAGCAGCATTCATACAAACTGATTCCTTGAAACATATTAACTTCTTTCGCGTACGCCTATGATAACGAGTCGCCAACATTTACCGCAGCATTCTCCATATCCCAGAGCGAAGAAGCGTGATAACCAGTCTTATATATACATATATATATATATATATATATATGTATATATATATATATATATATATATATATATATATATATATATATATATATCTGTTTTAAGGGGCAACGAGCAGAGAAAAGCACATCCACCCACACTCCGCTACTTTTTGTTGTTTAGCAGGAAGGACCATGCGAAGGTGTAAATTATATCAGGCCACGTTTGTTTTTTATGGTACATTCGTTCGCCCCCTGAATCCACTTCGGCGTTGTTGTGTAAATAAGTCTTTTGTTCAAAAAACAGCAGGTAGTAGTTGCTAGTTCTACCAAGATACGAAACCAGGTAGCACACTTTTTAAATTTACTTATGTATGCTTTTTCTGGGATGGTCCATGTTGAACAGCCAATTCCCTTTCTAGTTACGCATTCTCAAAGACACCAGAGAGACCAAATTTTCAACCAATTTTAAATATTTCTAAAATTCTATTAACATAAATCAAAGCACTAACTAGGCCATCAATACGTGTTTCCATATAGGTAATCTAAATACATTTCGTATGCACAGAATTTCAACTAAAATATTGAACCACGATATAAATAATGTATTTATTAGTTTCGAAACTTTATATGAGAACCACAATATAATGTTTTCTTTGAATTACCAACACCAATTTGCAAACCAACCACGCAACTGTCATATGTAATCTTACGTTGAAGTGATGGTATACGCTAGTTGTACTTCTGAGAAGAGCAAAAAAAAACCTACTAGGTATTTTGTATTTGTGTCCGGATAGGAAAGTATCTGTGTGTGCTGACTACAGAATCTCCTTATAACAGTAAAGAATTGCAGAAGATTAACCATAAGAGCACGTTGTTCGTTTATTCTGGTTTAATATTCTAGTCACCGTTGTACGCACTTTGTTAATTTCGATAGAAATCATTGCCGTAGAAAATTATACTACTAAGGGAAGTTAGATGATTCGCCAAAGATAAATAAATGATACAGTTAATGTAACGCAATATACGAGGTAATCAAAAATCACAGGGAAACGAGAACTGAAAAAAAGATACGTCTGTGTCTGTCTACAACTGGACCAATTAATGAATAATAATATTATTTTTCTTTTCTTTCGTAACTAGGCGAATGAGTACATCTAAAAAAATATTAATCTATAAATATATATGTATATATAGTAATGATATTGCTATCAAATTTGAGGAACTGTTTTTATTAATTTTAGTTTTGTATTTAAAATAAAAATACATCAACGTTAACGATAGAAGAGGATAGAAATCGTTAAACATGAAAATATTTGGTTTTTACAATGAAATTCATAAAAAACATACTTCTCCACACAATCTGACCGCTCATTTTCATCACGTAATGTATCGGTATACAGTGGAATCGCTCGGTTTTTTACAGTACGCTGTCGTACTACAGACATAGAATGAGAATGGTTTGACGTGTTGGATAAATACTTATCCACAATACTTATAATCTTTTTTTGTAGCTCTAAAAGTCTATTATATTCTAACACTTCTCAACCAGAGTGGGCTATACTAGATTCCACTTTAGAATTAACGGAGTTTCTATATAAGCAAAAAACAGCTTAAAAAACATAAACATGAGTATTGGGCTTAACATTTAACTTTGATTTCTTATTTATCATACTACACAGTATATATGTATGGCCAGATATATATATATATATATATATATATATACATATATATATATATATATATATATATATATATACATATATATATATATATATATATATATATATATATATATATATATCTATATATATATATATATATATATATATATATATATATATATATATATATATATATATATATAAAGGAAAATGATATTACAATCTTGTAAAGCTAATACTAGCAATTGAAAGTGGAATGAACAGTATATGTGACCGCAACACTGAAAATGCAACCATTGTCTCGGATTCTAGCAAAGAGTGAGTGAGTTTGAGACAGAGAGAAGTAACAAGAAAATAAAAAAAACTGTCGCCTTTGTTTGCTGACATACAGCTTGGGCCCAACAAGATATGTCCATTACCTGATGGCAAGACAAGAATCTCGGGCGGCAATGCTCAATATTCATTACCCTGATTGGCTTTGCGATATGTCACATTTGGGTGAAGTTCGCTTGTAAATTAATGAACGTGAGTGACCAGGTAATTTCGGCGCCTCGCCTAGCGTACCTGATCCCATATACTTTGCCCTGTAGTTTCGAAGCGACCCGATTTCCCTTTCTGGGGTCTAGTTTCTTTTTAGTTAGAGACTTAGTTGGTTAGAGACCCGTTGGCTTAAAGGCCCTATATCTATGCGTGTGACTACTGGCTATACATAGCTACCGGCGATGCCCGCCCAATTTTGCTTCAGGTATTTGTCCAGAACCGGACTTGAAGCATCTATAATATAATTTTTATTATAGTCGTAAACGCCGAAAATTGTTGCTGAATTTAGAAAAATAATTTCTGAAACATACATATAGTGAAGAACGGGCTACAGGAGAAAGTAGCAGTTTAATATAATTTACGTCAAAAAATGAAAGGTATATACGTATAAATGTAAATGTGTCACGTTCGTGGTATATATCCAAAAGTATACCCATTGTCGGAATCTCTTTAAGTGAAATGTGCAAAATAAATGTGAAAATACCGCCGATAAAAAGTCAACTTGAGCTCAATTTGTAAACGGGTCACGTGAAAGCCGCCTCTGAGTCGGTAAAGACGGCTTTGACGGTAGACGGCAGCAGGGTACGGTAAAACAACGCCCGTGAAAAATGCAGGTCATCTAATCAAATTAAAAGTTTTTATGTTGGTACTCTCTTCAGCTCGGTCTAGAGGATTCTGAGATTATGCTCACACTTTTTGTCCAGCCAAAATCACACCTGAACTTGTAATCTTGTTTCGTGGCTTCTACGCCTGACGAAATTCTAAAGCTTCGTCTCCTCTTTTATACCATTCATAGCACATACACATTCATTTATATAAATACTAACGTTAATCCAAAACAGCTTGAAATTCCCATTCTAAATATTTCTAATTCTAAGAACAGTAAGCTGAAGAATTACTATTAATTATTACCTCTATATATAATCATATAAATTATATTTTGATAGTTTGAATAGACACGTAGTAAAAATTATTGAATCATGCCTAAACGCAATGTTCATTGTTTATTTTAACTTTAATAATATCCGTGTTTTATGTTATTCATGTAATGAAATAAACTACGCCATGTAACATATAACGGAACAGAACAATGAAATAAAAATATTTAATATGTATGGTTGCACACAAGCATCAATGGTCGTATTAATTTGAAATGAAATCAACGTCGAATTATAAATCACGAATTTAATTCTGTGTCGGTTTGATATGAGAAGATAATGCAATTTTAAATTCACTCTGCTTTTGCTACAATAAGATTAATATACTGCACGCTTTAATTAACGTGGTTGCAGCAGAAATGCAGTAAATTCGATTTTATTTTGAAACGAGTCGACGGTGTATTCTACCGCTTTCTGCTGCACACGAAGTTAAATTAAGAACAATGACTGGTATTATAACGCACTAAACAATGATTCCAATGAAAATTTTATGAAATACGGCAACCTGCACTAATTTCACGTTAGAAGCGCAGTTAACTGTTTTTTTTTTTTGTGTTTTTCATTAGTTACTGAGTTCTTCGTCATAGTGTAATTACTGGTTGAATTGCTTATTTATAGAAAGAGAAAATAAGATAGTGCATCTGCAATGGAGATGTTAAGAAAAATACGTAGTGTATCTGTAATAAATTTAGTAGTGCTGATTAGTTTTCAGAAGCAATTTGCCAAATGAAATTGGTACATTTTTAGCCATTTCAATTGAGAGGAATTTTATCAATATACTTCAATAATAAATAAAGCTGTTGTAGGTATTGGATATAAACTGCCGATATTAGATATAAAATTGAGGTTTTGAATCATATCTGTCGAAAAGAGAAAATAAAGAAGATTAATAAAAATATAATAAAATAAATAGCACCTGCAAAATTCGGCCAGCTGCTAGGGTCATTAGACTTTTGTTATTTTTTTGTTACTACCCGTATCCGTCTTCAGAGCAACACAAGAAGGAAATAAATTAGAAAAATCTTCAGCAAATGTGTTGGAATGCGATCGTGTTAGTTCGCTAATAACTTAACGGGGATATGGCCAGAACCATCTTAAGGAGGGTAGATTTAAAAAGTTAACTGTTGCATATACATAAATAAATATAATGTTTAGTTAAATAATATAAGCTAAGTATTGATTTATGTTATTTTATCAATTTAGTTTTCGAGCATCTGTTAGGGTTATACTCGTATATAAGAATAATTTCTCATTTGCTTGAAGAATCTCTGAAGACAGATCTGTTTCGGCGGGGATACGGGGAATTAGTAGATTTTCAAAAATCGGCATCCGTTGTAGTTTGTTGTTCTGGTAAGGAAATGACTAATGATTCACGGATGGTCCTTCAAAACTGAGTTGAAAACAATTCGACGAGGGCCCCGTACGCAGAAGAATCGATATTTCAATGTCTGTTGCTGGAGTCGAATTAATGTTTTTGTTTGCTGCCCGAATTGACGTGAATTAAAACCGGTGCGCGTTTCCGGAACAAATGCTACGCAATGTTCCTAATTCATATTACAGCGCTGTGTACGCGCGCACACAGACACAGTTCCTGATTTTGACTGGTACGCCAAATTTATTCACGTTTTGATGCATCCGGAATTGCATTTCATGATAGAAATTCGTCACGTCACGATGACGTTCAATTCATGAGTGTACTGCAACCACGTAATTCACATACCTACTGTAGCCAGAGTACCATAGCTTTTAAAAAGATTGAATTTCCCTACGTTTTATAGAAAAAATATCGTAGTTTTAATTTTTGAAATGTATTTTCATATTTCATAGAGCAACAAATTTAGATTCGTTTTCCAGAAATTTCCAGGTATGTGAAATTACATCTTCGTCGTAATATAAATTCTCAATTAGTAATAGTTTATTTTAACTATTTATCCTATTCAGTTATTTAAGACGAGTTTATCGGAATTTATTACACGTCGAGTAACACGTACGACTTATTTGTAAAATGGGATAAAAAAGAACATACTTTGTAAAACAGTTTAGAAATATCTTATTGGTAAATGAAACTAAGGTAATAGAGATTCTAGAATCTAATTTATTAAAAATTCTAGTGAAACAAACTAGGTTAGCCATTATTTCTAAACTATAGGTAATAGAACAATGAAACAGAAGATGTGGGGGCAATTTCCTGATGAAACAATATTAACCACATATTTGTTCCAGCTGACATAATACGTATTCGTGACGGAACCTCAGAAACTTTTCTAATCTATAGAGTAGCGATTCGTGTGTATGTTGTCTTCTTTACGTGCATTGTCCCTTAATTTTTGCAATGTAAAGGTCACCAACCATTGTTTTATTTTGATTGGTATTTGTTCCGCGCTGGTATAGTTGCTCGCTGGCTGCACAGTCTATTATCAGACATTTTTCTTCTCGTTCGACGAATAAGTCTGTCATGGTCGGAACCACGAGGACTTGATATAATTTCATGGTTCATAGGCAGAATAATAATAAGTTCGATGATACGTGGAGGGCCGAAAGCAAAACGCACCGACCGAAAACAAAGTTAACGAAAAAAATGTTACAGTTTGATCGAACTTGACGGTTTTTTATTGGAAATTTATACTATCAAAAAAACAATAAATCAATTTTCGTTTTACGGTCGTCTATCAACTTTAGAATTGTTTTTATATTTGTTTCATTAACATTTATAATTATTGTTAAGATACCAAACAAGCTATTGGCCACATAAAACACTAGCCATCTGTGTTTTCAAGATAACAAAACGTAAATTTCGATGCAATTAAACTTCGGCAAAAGAGAGTCAACAATAATTGTAAACGAACAGTCCATGGCTGCGAAGAGATTGAAATGCTGGCAAGCGAGATGTACTGGCGAAGGTATGCAAAATGATTGCACCGACTGATATCATAAATCAGCGGTTTTCGTACACAAAGATTAGTGCTTGCACCTTCTTAAACAAACGCGCGTGCTCGGCGGTAAGCGACGATTGTAGGCTTTAAATGATATATAGACTGATCATAAATTACCTGAAGATGTTCACTTATACTCTATGTTCAAAGAAAACATGATCGCGAACACTTGATGTGGTTCAGTTCAAAAGTAATTGGAGCAATCGCAATAAAACAACCAATACGAAATTGTAATTGCATCAAGAGTATGTATTTACAAAACATACCTTGAAAGATTCATGTCTGATGCTATTTTTGAGAACTAATATATCACAAATGGAGTTAGTTATAAAAATATTGTAAATATTTGCCTATCACCATTAATTAAATGTAACTAGAATAAATTGGCATTGTTCGAACATTTGTCGTAACAACTTCGTGATGATAAGCCTAGCAGACCGCAACACAAGACATTATTCAAGACAAGAATTCGAATTAAAATAAAATATCATCTGATGGGAAACACAGCTGAGCCTTTCATCTGCTTTAGATTACAATTTCAGTAAAACTTTTATATGACAAGCAATCTTGTGGAAACATTTAGAGTTTATTGGATGGTCGCCAGAAAAAGGTGATATAAATGTGTAACTAACACATTTTATTTAACAAATTCGAAATGTTAACCCTGGGATATTATATAGATTGCGTGTTGCGAAGTTGTTTGAAATATGCGAGTTTCGGTGTGAATAATTTCGCTAATGATGTAGCATCGTTAATTAATGTAAACTCAAGTTGTAAACAAAACAATCATAAGGTAATTCGAATAAAGAAATATTTGCTTAATTACTGCCTACTACCATTCCGTCATTTAACACAATTGCAATTGTGTTCAAATTTACAAAGAGACTCGGGATGTGAAAAGGCAAAGAATTCGAAAAGTACAAACGAATGAATAACGTGAAATACTATTACATCAAGTCAATCTCAAAGTAGATAGAACAGTTTTCCTTAAAAAATGACAATTTATCAAACTAAGAATCTACGAAAGAAAAGTAAGAAAAATAACTGTTATATTTACTTTCATATTCTAGCTCGGGAGTACTACCTTACTACCGAACTGCACCGAGAACGCTATGTTCTAAGCGTGCACACATTACAGTGTTTAGAGTCAGATATATTTTGTTTATACTCAATGGTTCTATCATATATGTTATTGACAATTTATTATTGATGAAAAACTGCTTTAGTTATTATTAAATGATATTGATTTGCGTAAAAATTTGAGATTTCGGTCCAGTGCTATGCGATAGTGAGACTGTAGCGCGGTTTTCTTCTCGTTCATATAACAATGTCTCACAAAATGTAACGGCGCACTTCTTGTCAGGTTTATACCGTCGCGCTAATAAAAACTGGCATGAGAAATGCAATTTGTGGCCCTGTAACTTCAAAGTGTTTGCACGCCAGTGTTCAGACTTTGGGCTTGGCTGTTCGCACATTCTCCTCATCGCCTTTGGGTAATCATTTCGGCTCCAACCAGAGCCCTAGTTAGATGAACGCTGCGACAAATATCAAATGACGTCACGTCTATACCAATTTTCTCACCTTCGTCTCGTCACTTTAAATTCTAGAGAGTCTCTGACATTGGTGTAATTTTGACACGGCGAAAACTAACACATTTTATATTATTGTCTAGATTCTATTTTATATATATATATATATATATATATATATATATATATATATATATATATATATATATATATTCAAGAAAAGTCAGTTTAATCTTTGTAAACAAACAGTATTTAATCTCCTGTCCACGATACAAAAATAGATGCTTCCCTTACAAGTTATCCTCACGCTTTGAAATTCACTTTGATACTATTTTCAAGATATACCAAGACTGCAAGAACTCGTAAAAGGATTACTAATGTCATTCTTGAACTAACTAAATGTTAACTTAGAGATTACTGCAATATTTATAGCTGCAACATCAAAGAGTGGAAAATTAAGAAAGATAACTTTGACACTAATCCCACATCTTCATGAAGCTTCACTTATTTGTTCTGTATACATTCAAATGTAGTTACCAAATACTGATATTAATATATTAAGAATAAGTACGGCATAAAATGAAGAATTCAAAAAATTTCGTTTTGATTTATTTTCTATCATAAATATCTCGAAAACAATTCTACGAAATGAAAAATTATTCAGCATGTACCATATCTCAAAATTGTTTTGAATAAAAAATAATAAATGTTTAAAAGATGTAATCTTTATAACAATTGTTGTTATAAAGTTCAAAATGTTATGCCAACCATAAACTGTATAAAGATAGCTAAATCACCGCATATCTTTCAAATAAAATCCTTACTAGTTAAACAACTGTGGTATAACAAATTGATCCCATTTGACAATTCAAACTATCCCTTTGCCTAAATAAATAGTCTGACCCAAAACTACGCAAGCCGTTACTCAAATACTGACCTATCTTACAATATAAATTGTGGTGTTCTACATTTTCACATTCTACATTGATTACCCAAAAAAATCTGATAAATAATCTACATTTATCATTTATAAAACTGGTAAAAACACAACCGTTCTTAATGCAGAACGATAAATAGGCAACACAGCGCACACACAACACATTAATATATAAGTAAATAAAAAAATATATACATATATATTGGATGAGTTCCAAACGAAGACGAGCTTAACATCTGCAGTAGGTAATTGAGTGAATGGAAACAATGAGACCGAAATGGAAATAGACCGGTAGGTAGTAGTATTTTAAAATGATTCAACTAAAATTAGAAAACGACTGTTCGTTCAACGTTGATTACTGATGGTAGGAAGAATGTCACTAACGACTATTAAACATTTCGTCATATGTTATTTTGTATTTAAAAAGTAATCATAAAAATGTTTTCAGTATTTAAAATTATTTACTAAACATTTATTTTGGTTTCGTGTAACGCCATCGCTTTGGTATGTTCTTTGTATCAAAATTTAACTAAATTTAACTTCTGTACCTCTTCAGATACCTATAGTTAAACATTGATTGACGATTTCAAATTAACTATTTGATATAAGCTGATAGATATATTTTAATAAATATAGCGATCATTTTTAATATTAGTAAATAGTAGTTGTATCACACATGCGTGGTACACTTATAAATATGATATCTTCAGCAAGAAATCGCTAAAATACAATGGCTATTGTAATGCAAACTAACTTAAATATTATCTCCATCTAGGAATATGCACATTATTTTATTTTATAATGGTATTTATATAAACCTAATTATATACCAAGATTAAAACTACAGTTATCTGATCGTGAACCCTTGCGAACTTGACCATGGCTAATAGAAAATTATTGTTTTAAATTGGATAAAATTAATGCGAGGATCATTTATCTCGTTATAAATAAGACGTATGTTCAGTGTTTATCTGACAATAGATCTTGAAGCCACAGCTATTAAAGTTGGCATTTTTTTTTTTTAAATATCTCAAAATGTGTGTTTAAGCCAGGAACTAAATATATTTATATACGAAGATTACAGTAATTAATAAAAAGAGGGCTCATTTAGTAGAAAGGAAGATAACACAAATACCGCTTAAAACTGTTTCACTTAACAGATAACTTTAGAAGAACATACATGTTGTGGGTCAGACGCCAGGGCGCTGAATGAGTGTGTGCGGTTTACGCCTACCACAAACAGTCATTCCCTGAGTATTCTAATTGCACGCTCTTATTGTTGTCCATTTATTACAAGGCGGCTCCGACTGTGTTCATTTAGGGCAGAATACCACAATAGCGTTTCTTACAAATTTGCATTACTCTGTTATCATATGGTTGATATATAGTGCAGTCAAGAGCAAATAAAATGTTACCAAGTATGGATAATGTGCAAACTTTAACGGTCGTTTAGTTGAAACGCATAAAACTATTTTTATATAATAATATAGGAGTCGCGGGTATAGTTTAATATAATATTTGATCGCTACATCAATTTTAAAGCGTGTGCAGATTGCAATATTTCTCGTCAAAGTCAAAACCATGTAATTTTTGGCGAGATATATAATTTATCAACCACAATTCAACACTCATTCGCCGTTGACAGCCAATGACTTTATTCCAGATATATCAGTATACAACTCTGAAAATAATATGCATTGTGCTTTTTAGTTTTCCGCAAATGTTTAAGTCGCGTGCTCCACCGTTTGTCGTGTTGACGATAGCCTTTGGTAATTATTAGGTAGTTAGCTTTAGAAATAAAGTTATTGTCGGTAAGCAATACATTATTATTTCATACTTCTAAGAAACTAAGTATGATGTACATGTTTACAATGGATTTAGACATTTTTAGAAAGGATTCTCGTAGAGATAATTTTCTTGGCTCTTCGGCACAGGGCAGGATAATTACTGCTTACACTTGAGATTTATGAATTTTCCATTTTTAAAATGATGTATAATTAAAGCAATTAGACAACACCTTATGGTTGACGTTGTACAGAATTTATTATACAACCAGTGGTTAATTAAGAATTAATGAGAATCTGGGTAAAACATTTTAGGAAATGTTACAGTAGATCTGTTGAAATGGTAATATATGTATATATGTACGTAAATGTAGGTGTAGATGTGGACTGTGTAGGTTTCGATTTTATCTACCCATCTTTGTTCATGTGAAGTGGGGTGAAGGCCCAATGAACATTGTCAGCTTAATATAGTACCAACTGACCTCTTCAGCTACCGTTTGAACAATGACTTTGATATCCGAGAGAAAATCCATAGCTGTAAGTGGGATATTTCACTAACGGCTACCCCATGCTAATTTGATTATGTAAATATGTCGTACATTGTCGTGAAGTTTAATTTTCTTGTGTTTTATTACGAGTATATTGTATATGCTTGTTTTCGGTACCCAAATGGCCATACACATTTGCTTAAATTACTATAAATTTGACCATTCATCAAACAAAGACTTTTTACTGATCTAAATTTATGATTACAATTACGAAAAGAAACTTTAGGCCGCAAATAAAAATTAATATTTCACATTCATTTATGACAAATTTCATGTTCGATTAAATCAAATTTCCATAAAATGAAATTAATTGAATTAGTAATTGGAAGTGGCCTGTATAAATAATGTGAAATAAATGCAAATTAGAGTAATAGAACCAAAATATTTTTCGCATAATAAATAATTGTCTGTTGATCATAGGTCAATTGTGTGATACGTGTGTGGGTTATAATACGTAATAGAAAACGAACCAATTAACGGTTGTGATAATTAAACTAGGAGCCTTCTCTGTTAATTAACATTGACAAACAAAATAGAAATAAATCAAAGTATAAATTATAAAAAAAATATTTAGAGCTGACTATTATCGGCATTCTTACAAGTAGGTTGTTATTTAAAAGAGTATTTCAATTTAGACAACACAGATTAGTTTAAAAAAAAACTTTATATATACGATTCAAATAATGTAAATTTTCTCTACACTGTATAGTGTATACGAATGATTCTCACGAATAAATCGATGGTTTAAAAACTTATCTATCTATAAGTTTACGCGTTACTACATAACTGCAAAATAATAATTATAAATATTACTTCTCATAACCTTTAACAACTTACTCACCATCAAGATAAAATAATTAATCATGTTAAAATATATATAAAATCTGCCATCTAGGCATAGCTGTAAAAGAATAATAAATGTTTGGGTATAGAATATCTGTAAGCTGTTGGAAAGTGACACCTCGCACTATCATCAATACAATCTCCAAGTCAACTTCCTTCATTTGTAAGAAGTCATTGCTTTACGCTTCGACTAGCTAATGCGTTCGGTAGCGCCAAACATACAAGCACATAGCCACATATAAATCTTACCGACAATGTTTCTCTAATTACTACTGACAGACCAGTAACTGTAAATATCTCGTGGTTGCCACAAGTTGTATATAATATTTAAACACCGCATGAATCGATTTAAACATCATGAAAAAAAAAAAAAAGAATAGAAAACAGTGTATCCGCAAAATAATTCCTAGAGTGTCAGTGTTTGTTAGACAGAAGATTTATCATTTGTCCAGCACACTCTATGATGACTAAACTATATATGTACATACATAGGTACATTTACTAAATATATTACTTAAGGAATGAAAGAAAAGTAATATTTTAAAAACTATAAATACATATTGAAATTGGCTCATAAAACAGTTAAATTATATACTTTCCTAGCTAAATGTAAATTTTTACGAGACCGGACTCAAAAAATACGCCAATTTTATTAGCTAATAAAACGTACGTATTTTGTTATTTTTATAACGGTGTATATAACAGTATTTTGACAATTTTACGAATCATAAATCCGATCCCTCCTATATCTTGCACCATATCGGCGCGTGGAACGCATCGATCACTTGACGCAGAGGCACAGATTCCCATGCTCCATTGACAACAAAAAATAAATAAATAAAAAAGAATGTTAACAAAAAAAAAGAGGTACACATTAATTGATAGATTCAATTTATTTGATGTTTAAAAAATAAATAACGTCACTAGTTGAACTGAATCGACTTTGTCAAACAAGCGAAATTTTGACTATGCGTAAATTGAGATGGATAGAATATTTTATTTAACAGCGTTGATTGTAAATGGGAATTCGATATTCTGGTACGATAAAAACACCATCTC
This sequence comes from Nebria ingens riversi, assembly GCA_018344505.1. Taxonomy (NCBI): domain Eukaryota; kingdom Metazoa; phylum Arthropoda; class Insecta; order Coleoptera; family Carabidae; genus Nebria; species Nebria ingens. The sequence continues at coordinate 92,421 of JADQWA010001542.1, forward strand.
TGATAACGATAATATATCGTTTCCACTAAACTGGCCGATTGGCTGACAAATTATCACCAGCATAGCTATGAAATAAACAATCAGGAATAGGTGAACGATTTCGTGCTACGGATTTTTGAAACTTCCAAAAATAACTTAGATTCAGACTATATGTAAATATGTATGATAATTACTGGTAATTTATTAGTGTATAACTCGAATATATGATCACAAATATTTGGTAGCTTATTGCCGCCGGATGTACTATGCAAATTTAATAATTTGGTGCATAATTATTATAGTTTATTTACAAATAAACAAATATTATTCTTGTTTTGATTACAATACACATATTACCAACATGAGAGTATCATCAAGGACCTGATATGCACTATTTGTAATAGTACCTACCTATAATTGCACCATTCGCTCATAATGGAGTATAAGTCATTAAAAACGTTAATTAGAGTTTTCCATAATTAAATTTAACTTTTAAAACAGCGTGCATATGAAAACCAACATTTGCAATTCGCTGACAATCCGTTACTTTGCAACAAACAATATTGATTTTCTTGGTCACACAAATGTGTGTAGATATACACAGCGTTTCGTCCGTGACATCGCATAAATATACAAAACAAACATATTTAACTTAGAGAATCGTGACTCGAGTGTTTCAGCATTTCCATCCTCCTCGGCAACGTCAACTGTGCTGCGAACGACGCGACGGACGATTTTAGTAGAAATCTCATACCAAACGTAACTTCCAACAATTTAATTAAAGATAAGCAAATTCATGCTAACTGTTTGTGCAAACAGTAAATTTACTCCGAATAGAATAACAAATCAAAATATTTAGTGGTACACAAATAACTTATTAACTTTGCAACGAGCATATACCTAACTGTTTTAAATTTGGTATATAATTTCTAGCGCTGCGCTGCTTCGCTGACAAATATCTGGGGAAATTTGGCTTCCAAATACAAATCGGAAATGCAATGCAGTGTTCAATTTGCTGTTCTGCATATTTTATATGTTACCAGTCAAAATGTGACTGTGTTTGTTAACAATTTTTATTCTAAAACAATGAATTGCAAACCTGCTTTATTATGCATTAAAATTTGTTGCTATAATCATATTACGCTCTCTATTGCTCCATTTATTTAAAAAAAAAAGCTAATATATCAACATTCACCATAGTTATTTCATGATAAACTTGTGCATTGAAAAATGTTAGAAAATCAACCTTCTTCCGTCAATTTAGGATTTCCACCCGGGTACTACATGGGCGAGAATTTCCGTTTAACGTACACCTTTTCTATGTAGTGTTCGTCGAGTTGAAAATTCACATACCGAAAAAAAAAACATTCCTAACAAGTGGCCTGATGTTGGAGCTCGAAAAGGTTTTAGGTATACGTGATGGCGTGGTTCACAGAAGGGCAAACAGCATGTAACATGGTTACACGATTATATATAATCACACGTGCGGTACCTAGTTAGATGGCAGTGCTAGTTAGTTTGGGTTTGACGTTAATTCAAAGTAATTCAATTTTGCCTGACAGCAGTATTTGATTATGATAATCAGTGACTGTGTGTCTAAGGTTCAAAAATGACATCTGTTGAAATTCATATCTTATTCAAATAAAAGTATCAATGTCTATATATATATTCGAAAGTCATATTATCAACTGTATTCGATAAGAGGAGATGTGAAAATGGAATGACATCCTTAGATCACGGGAGCCAAATTAATATTGGTGCTTGTGCTTAAGTGTGCAACATTCATTTACGTTGAATCGCAGTTATTTATAATGGATTCTTAGATAGATAGAAAGAAGTAGTTGCCACATGGGCGCGACCGTGTGGGTTACGATAAATTAATGTTAAAGTCGAATTAAACACATTGACAGTTCTACAGAGAACGAATGATCATCTCACACCAAGTCGTGCTTCGAATCGTTGACCAGATACAATTCATTGGCGCACTCTTTACAATAACATCAGAAACCAGCGTAGCCAAATCTACATAATGATTTTAAAATACTCTAAGCAAATGACTTAAAATTTGAGTAAAATTATTTCTAGTATTTGAATTTGCCTAATGGTATTACGAAAATAATTGTGTGTGTGTGTGTATCAAATGTATTGGGCGCGCTACTGATATTGAACATCGGATGGTGAGTGCTATCGCTCCATCCACGGTGTGGATACTTGGACAGACCCTCGCCTCGCTCGAATCGCGCTATCCGTGTCGAAGCGACACCCAAATTAATGAGTGGACACTTCTCACAGCCCGTTGTCGGTTCCACTTCATCTATTGTATTTTTCTTGTAGAAGCCCACCCTCCGCGTATAACTTTATATATTGCTCGGAAAAGTGCCTACTCTCGTTCACGATCTTTCGATGTGTGCTATTATTGGTAGGTATGTACCAGTCGCGTTTCATCTACTACTCGTATATATGTATATGTTCGAGTATATGATTTATGACAAGTTATCCGCACATATTTGGCCTCTTACCACTCCGTTGAACAACCAATTATTACTTTTATCTCATAGTGAATATTTGGAAATTAATCATTTTATCTTCATTATTGGATACGGACCGTTGCACTTTTTTTTAATATCATAAAGTACAAGATATAAGGGGTTTCCTTCATATATACGCGAGTATACTTGTAATTTTGTTCTCAATAATTAATATTAAAGATTCATCTAGTGTACTGGACTTCTTTTGATTATATTATAAGTGCACGAAAAACTAATCATTTCAGTGATACAGTTATCTGGTACCGGGAGGACGCAAGCGAAGACTTATGCAACGCAATTTCGAAGTAACCAAAAATCACACTAAAACTAAAAAAAGATATGTCTGTGTCTGTCTACAACTGGACTAATGAATGAATAATAATATAATTTAATAAACAATAGAGTTCGCTGGTTGTACCACTCGATTAAAATGATTTAACGGACGCAAACATTTGAGAACCTTTCATATATTTCTTACAAAAGACAATTGTGAAAAAAAGTTAGTTTGATAGGACACTTTTTTTTCATTTCGAAGTAAACTACAATACTAGACTGGCAGCTACAGCAGCCATTCTCCGTGATTAACAACAAAACTGTAAAACAAACAGTCGCCAAGCTGTTGTTGCGCAAGTTTGAAGACATCTGTCGCCTTTTAATTTTCGCAAGACAGCACAATTCCATTTCCGGACAAAGATACAGAAAAAGAAGATATTTCGAGTAGTCTGCACAGAACTTTCGCAACACGAAATTGTTGTTATTTTCTCAAATTACCAGTACCAAATTAATTGCAACAATAAGGTTTCTCAAACTGTTCATTCAAACATTCATCAAAGTTTATGTACATATATTATATTGAGACAAATATTGAAAATTATGTAGTTTCTCAAGTGCAGAGTGTAAAATACTTTGCATTAGCAAATTCATTAGGTCTTTCATGAATCTATCGTATGAATGTTCTCATAGTAACAATGAACCACGCCAAAACTATGTAACTAACGTCGTCCTTATCATCGAAACTTGTGCAAAAGTCGATCGCCGTGAATGCAGGGTGTGTCTGTTGTTTGTGGTATTGCGGCGTATTGTACCGCACGCGAAGAACGACCACATCGAGATGACACGCCAGTAGTTGGACGAGTAGGATGCAGGGTTAGTTTAACAGAAACAAAGATTCCATCTTTCTTTACATGTATACGCGCCTCTCACTCGCACATTGCTTTAGTGAGAAACACAAGAGGCACGTCTTTGTACCAGGTAGCGAGTTTGGTAATTAACTAACATTATTCAAGATAAGGAACTCGAGGGAAGGCCCCCGAATAGATACCAGACGCTGATAGGATCCAACTAGTGCTCCAAAGTGTGAAACGGATTCAAGGAGGTGTCCGTCTCTTCAAGTGGATGAATCTACGCCATTGTTACATTTTGTTTTGTTCGCATTTTCTTTTAGTTCGCCTCTATTTTCTCACTCTCAGTATGAAAGAAAGTATATAGAAATAAAGTCTATTTCAACACAAACAAAAATAAATGTAATATAGAGTGAAATTGATTTTTTATGGTACCTACAGTCTTTAGGAAAATGCATCCAGTCATTATAAGCTATTTCCACTAAACCAAAGCTTGACTCAAGCTCATTCAATTATTACTTATGCTAAGTGGCTTTTCAATTCATTCTAGTACCTGTTTCTTAATACAATAATGTGCTGACAATAGCGATAAGAGACAGCTGGGACAAAATAAGACAATCCTATTTATTTCAATAGAAGTAATTTAATAATCTATTCTAACACGCAATACATTAAGGTGAAACAGGCTCAATTTGCTGTTAGTGGATGGTATTGTAAGAATTAAAATGTAATGTACCAATTCAGCCATTTAAAGTCAAAATATAATAGGATTGAGAGCCTCGTTAAGTAAGGATGTTTGCGAAATCTACAAAGAAGAGCGTCACCTCTTAATTTGTTCATAAATAATGGCCGAAAAGTTTGATTACTTCGAGCCAAGGCGCACGCGACGCGACGCGACGCTCCACTATGCGACACGGGTGTCATAACAAAACATCACTTTGTATGATAGTCACTCATCACGGCCTAAAACTTTTCGTTTCAAATCACACAGCGACCTTAAAGTAAATTAAGCCACCGTTCTTTGAAGGTAAGAGATAAGACCCAATTTATTTGATCGTTCAAATTAAGGTCCTGCGTCAGGTTACGTTCTTGAAACTTTAGTTTCTTTTAAAAGCGATCCTTACGATGTCGGTTACCTCTATCTGTTTCCCTCTGTGTCTGTCGCCTAATTAGGCAATAGAATAGCTTCCGTAATGGTTGTCGTTTTCGAAATGGCATTTCACGGTTGACTTTCCGTTTATGCGTCACTCACGCAACCTAACGGTTTCCTCGCATTGCATTCGTTGAAAATAGTCGCCAGTTTAAGTGATGATTGTGTTTTAACTGTTGTGTTAAGATCTTTGATAGTGTCAAACGATTTTCGACTTTGTTTTACTCCCACTAGACATTTAAGCGTGTAGAAGCCTCTTAAAATTTAATTTTTATTTGTGCGACGAAATAAATATAGTCTTTTAATGAGAGTATGTAGGGAGGATGCAGAAACCCTATCTTGATCGCGTTGATTCGTTTCTTTCAACTTGTCTAATAGTTCTCTATCGCATTTGATTACGTTGACGGCACATCGTATAGCCACCCGGCAAGCATTGACAGCAGAGAAATGACGGTAGGCTCTAGTCTGACTGGCTAGGGACTTGGTTAGATATATTGACAACAACTGTTACAAGGCAACCGTAGTGTCCATTACGCCCCAAAAGAATGACCTCACACCACGATGACAAACGGCGTAGCTTGCGCCCGGGAGACATGCGGACAACCAACCAGACGAAAGGATAACAACGGAATAGAACAATACTACGAACTGTAACAGTTGCCCTCGATGACATATCACTAATGCATTACGATGATTTCTTTCATATAGGTTTCAATATTATTTTATTTCCAAACAAGAAAACAATTTTATATTCAATTTTTAAAATTCTATAAAGATAAGTTTAGAAGACTTATGCGTTCTTCAAAAACAAATAACACTATTTAAAACATATTAATTCTCTATTCACATACTGCTACGAAAATGAATTACTAATCAAATTAGACGCCAATTAACAAAACAGACGCGTAGACATCTCTAGTGACTTGAAAAATGGAAATATGTTGGTTGTTGATCACGCATCACGTCTAAATTCTAAATACAGTCTGAAAACATTGTTTTGACGTTCGCATTTCAAGCGAACAAAGGGGTTCTTTATTTGACAGGCGTGTGTACTCTACGCAAGGTAACGTCTACGTATTCGTTTAGAGCCGCAAAGAAAAACAGCACCAATGTGATTGCCATAGGCATATCTATGCTAGACCAAAGCACGTATTGGCCAAAGCAAAAAAAAATTGATGGAAGAGATACATAAGTATATTTTTAATTATAATGTTTTGATACCAGCCTTGTGTTGGTCACATTTAATTTTAATAGCACACTTTGGTAATTGTTATATTTATTTAGAGGAAGTGTATTTTTGTGTAGAAAAAAATATATTTGTAGGCAGAAAATTGGTATACATTTAATTTGAGAAATATCAAGTAACGCTTATATAGCGAAAATGTTAATGGTCTAGAAGTTATTTAGAAATTTCACTTTGCACGGATTTCCACTCTAGCGAGAATATTTATTCTGACCCAAATCCATGTCAACGCTTAAGAATAAAAGTACAGCTGTAAAAATGGGAAAGCTTTCGAAATTCGAACGGTAGATATACGAAGGAATATATCGAAAAAAGGTACGATTCCATCATGTTGAACTTGTAATCCAAGTCGCGTTTTTCTTCCGTTCACTTCCATGAGTTGGTGCAACTCCGTTGGTGGAAGAAAAAGGAAACCTTTCCTTTCCACCTTTTCACAAAGTGTAAACAACCAAGCCGGCCTATACTAACAAGAAACATATTTGTGTGAACTGTCAAACGACTCACGTTCACACCCACGATGATAATAGTAGTAGAGGATATCGAATGCATTGGTGATTCAACACGATGCTTCAATATATACACATAGGTACATATCGATATATAGTACACAAATATGGGAGTGCATTTCCAATGTTGTATTTGCACGTGATGCAATTCTTGAACGTTTTGCTGCTAGTGAAATATTTGAATGTGCAGCGATTGTGAAGACATCTATTGATGTCTTCACAATTGTCATAGAACAAAATTAGAATTATTTATTGTATTTGCAGCGAAACAAATGCTTAGGCGTAGTAAAAAAGAATGAATAAATATACAAATTGTTAAGTGACCGATGATTTCATTGTAATAAAATACCCCTGAATAATATTGCGTTTAATTCGTTCGTGTTCTAAAAATACATAATTAATATTAATGGGAAACGAAAACGTCAAATCAAGTCAATTTTTTAATTAATAATCAACTTTTGATTACCCCAGTTCGCGCATCATAATTTTTCACTCATTAACATTTTAATGAAAATTGGGATTAAACAATACTAAATTACTTTTGTTTTACCAAAACAAAATCATCATTGCAAATTAATATCATAAATAATCAATGTGAAAATGATATCAAAGTTATTTTACGCTTAGCTAAATTTTTGAATTAATTTGAAATTTCACATCCTGGATATTTGATTTAATTTACAAAATATAATTATTTACGTATCGTCTGATACAAATACTATTCCGGTTAAAGCAAAGTCAACGGCCAAAGATCATTGGGTAGTAAACTGGCTTGAAGTTGTTAATTAAATGCATTGCACTTACGTTCTATTATTAAAAAAAACTACCATCTTAGAAATAATTGAATAGCCTGATTTATCGTACAATTAAACTAGCCATTTTAGACTTTCATAAAAGAAAATTGGTCTTTCTATACGAAGAATCATTACTACATATAATGTCTACCAGTTTTTCTTTAGTACAGTAGTGTTCATTATTATTATAATACCTTCGAGAAAAGTAAAGCCTGCATTTGCAATTTGCAATTGGTTTTAAATTAAAAGTAGCTACGGCCCTGTTTCAAAGTGCGATATTTGTTTTCACACAAGTAAACGCAGTAGAACGAACCATATGCAGTGGAGATACGTCCATAGTTGCATATTTAACCATAGGTATATAAAAGACACTTTCGTAGCCAACGCGTGTGTTTGCGTTGCTGGGTGCATAAAGTATACTCGGTGTTTTCTGGATTGATATTTGCTGTTGTTCAACTTAAAAATGACAATTAACCAAGATTTATATGCGCTTCTGATACCTGAAGTTCATGTTTTGTTCTTAACTGTGACATTTTTAAACTCCAAGTAATATCTGTTTATTTCGAAATGTGTGTACTTTTATTCACTTAACCGGAATAACGTAAATAACCGCGTCAGAGTCTATTTTATTTATTGGAATTTACAGCAATGAATACTGATAACATAATTCAGCCAAATGTCTTAAGTGTTTCCGTTAACATACTAATACAATTTGATATTTATTTCACGTGTTTTAATATTGCATAAAAATCTAAAATTGCTTCTATGAATGCGTGATTAAATTTGCAATCGTTATAAAATATATATTCAGATGTTTATTTCTCCCAATACGATAAATAAACATATATGAAACGACCTCATTTTTAGAGTGCTTAAAATAAGTAGACTAACACGAAAACGAACTATGTATGTGTGAATAAGAATCATTAATATTTCTGATTATTATCGTCAAAACGTGCTAATAGCAGCTCATACAAGCAACACCGATATACGATCGTATTTGTACACATTTGGTCGTCTATGTTGCATTTTCTAGAAACGATTCTAGGAAAACCGTTTTTCGCAATATACTTCTAGGTAATGTCAGTGCATGCGTTTTTATTTTATTTACATTATAAACGATGCGTGTTTTTCTTCGATAATTATCGAATTAGTATAAAAGTGAACATTCACACGTACCTACTAACGTTTACGAGCTGGTTTCAAGTTCTAAGTAATCGCCCGAAAGGTTGATTATGAGCAAAGAACAAAGACGTAATAGAGTGTTTAATTATTGGCAAATGAAAATTGATTGATTAAATTATTAAGCTTAGTAGTTAAATATGTACAAAAAAGCTATTAGGTTCACAATTTGAAATGTTCTATATAGGTCTGATTTATAAACTGTATAGATAGGTACCGCATAGTGCATGTTAGCAATTTGAAATGCACCTTATTTATATACCGGACTAGAATACGAAAATAAATTGCAAGACTGAGAAAATAAAAGTGTATATCAGCATAACTATTTTTAAACGAAATAAATTTATACTGTAGCGGTAAATCACAAAATAAAAATATTGTTTGCATTTCTGAAATTTAAAAAGGCAAAAGCAAGACATCTACCAAGAAATATTACTTTAGTGTGTGTATTATAAATCTATGGGAGTTCGTATCTATCTTCTGGGATTAGTGACTGGAAATCAGTTGCTTTGACATTCAAATATAAGGGAAATGTCGTCGAGTTTTTCCCGGTTTTCCGCCGAAGATACGACACAATAAATTTGTCAAAACCTTTATCAAATTCGACAGATCTCGATTTGTACGTGGAAAGACTTTTTTATTTATTTATTTATCAAGTTTTCGTTTTTACCAGCCCATCCAGAAGCTAAGTTAAATGCAATTTATGGATCTTATCGATGTAAATAAAATGCGAAATTTTTGTTCAATTTAAACATGAATTTATTGTCCATTCGGGAATTTAAGTTTTGTTGCTACTGCTATTGCAAAAATTTAAATGAAATAACTGTTTGTTTTTCAAAGATATACTTATATATTTTTTTCATACCGCTTGTGGTTAGTATTTATGTATGCAAGCATCACCTTCAGTTGGTAAGTACACGTCAAAAGAAGCACACGATTTCCTTGACATAAGAAAGATAAGATTTTACGACTGGCGTCGCCGGTAAAAACTAATAACAGTACGAAAGCATAAATTACCAATGCGGTTATGTCACACGAACATCAGAGCCGAGTGTTGGTGACATTGTGATCTGGGAAAGAGACGAATGTCTTGTTTGTTTTCCAACAGCCGGGATAATGTAAAATTCAGGAAAGAATGTCATTAAAATGCCACGTCCTAAGAGATGGAATAATGAGGAAAGTATCTCTCTCTCTCTCTCTGGTCCCAAAGTAACAAACACTTTTGTCATTAACGGGCTCGCTGTGATGCCAGAAATCTCCAAGCGGCTGGGAGGAGATAGAACTTTGAGCCCTATAATAAATAGGTTTCTGTTTTTCTGACAACTGAAACAGTTGATGATCATTATTTACCTGCGTCACTGAGCACGCCCGCAAATGACTACTATTAGCAAAGTGATATGACAATAGACCCATAAGATCAAATGAACCAAAATCATACATGAAATGAAAATAAAAATCATTTTAAAAATATTAACGCAGCAGCACTACCCACTATAAAATAAATTTCACCTATGAAATGTTCGTTTCAATTAAATGTCACATGTTCTTGCGATGTGATTCATACATACTTGTGACATATTGGATATGCCTCTCGCCAATTTTGCAATTGACCCCCCGATTAGAGCAAGGGTACACTTGACTTACTTTGGCTCGTTCCCCAGTTTCTTATCAGACACTTCGTTTTCTTTCTCGCTTTAGCGGAGAAGCGCCTAGCAGCATCTCTTCATAAATTGATCGTGCTTCAATGGGCTTTGATGAAAATTTGTCACCGTGAAAATTACTTTCGGTGATTTATATCAAAAGGAAAATATGCGGTTAACCGAGTGTTTGCGAAATATGTTTTAAAATCGAAAATATTTTTGTTGAGGTGTGAACGCTGTTATTCAACTACAATTGAACAAAATGTAAACTGTTATAGACATTTGTTACTTTCCTGTACAATTATTTACTCGCGTTGCTTTGCATAATTGTAAGCTATTATATAGAATTGAACGTTCATAAGAAATTGAAACATGAATAACGAAGTTCAAACGTAAATTGCTCCATGATAACACATTAATAACGTTGAATAACTGTTATTGTATTAGCGTAGTAAAATTCTATTAAAGTTTAATTCAGCGTTACCTTCGTGAAACTGTTAAATTTCAACTATCCGTTCGCGTCTAGTGAATATTAAATGGTAATATATGATCGCGTTCGTCGGCTGGTTTGTTCGTTCGCCGGCAAAAGCGCTAGCGCCACCGTACGCCGGCATAAACAAACGGATGTGCGTGTATTAATGAGGTAGAAGTGAAACGACGAAATTACAGTATTCGGATTCCGCACCATCGGGTGCACGATTGTCAGCACAGATGTTAAAATTTAAATATTGAAAATCGCATTGTTGAATATGCAAGCAGGCTGCGTGTATAGACGTATATCTAACACACAGTTAAAATTTCATAACTAAACGGCGTTCATTATTATATTACTATTATGATTACTATTCACTTGTTAAATGCAATATTTTGTAGTAATTTTGTTTCACCATAGAAGCTTAGTTCCCTATGGGGAAAACAAAAATTCATGCAAATATATACATTAGAAAAACAAATACTAAAACCAAAAACCCCGAAACATTGAACTAACAACGATAAAGCTTTACCAATAAATTAGCAGCTGCAAAAAACCATTGCATATATAAATCAAGCTCCTGACGAACTCTGAGGTATTTACATCCGAACGGATTTGTCTATATGGAAGCGAGCGGTGACTTTTAATCCGATTTGAATTCGAGGAAAACGAGACGCGAAAGAGTGGTAAGCGACAGTTGGAAGCGACAACTGAAATCGAGGCACACGAAAGACGACACTGGGGGTTTAAGGTTGGGAAGTCACCCTCGACGCGTCACTAACGCCCTCGCCATAAGATTAAACTTGTCATCACCGAGGTTCTCTAATAGGATCAATATAACAGTGCGTCGAATTGTGCGTAGCAGGAGGCCAATGTCATCCGCTTTTCTTGCTCGAGTTCTGGACTTACAACGGACATATATTTACGGACGAGGGCTGCCAACGTGGAGGGCACAAGTGGTAGAGTGGATCACGTTAGACCAAGCGTTCTATTTTATTCACATCACATCAAACCGAAATTGACTTTCGACTCACTGAGCTGATAAAACGGCGAAGAGTTTGGCCTGGCGAGTATGAGGATGATAGCGAACGCATGTATGTACCTATATATTCATGTGTGCGTGGATTTGACCGTGTGTATGTGTGTGTGTGTGTGTGTGGATAGGCATAAGGGAGCATGCCTCAACTACATGGTTCTGGAGTTTTATAAAATTAATTATATATAGAAAAAAATTCAAAAGGCGTCGAGTTTATTTATAGTTATCGATCCCACATTTAAAAGCAAATATTAAGAAAGGGCGTGAAAATAACTCTTAAATTCCTAATTTAAAATAGTGGGGGTGCAAACGTGCGTAGATCTCAAATAATACGTTACTTTAATACTTCCGACGAAACATTGTGCACAATCTATCTAACTTAGCCATGGGCGCTTAACTTGATTGAACGCATACGAGACCCGAAGAAAATAAATCCTTTGACTGTCGTACGGAACACAGGCGGGGTTCAAAATTGTGATTTATACCGAAATAAGATTTAAGGTCGACCATTCCGATATCCGTTCGCACACAATATATTCTTGCAAAAGTACCTTCTGCTGTTTGTAGCATCTTCTGTGGTCAGCAAAACTGCGAAGTGTTGATGGTGCCACAAGTAAACAAACATCCTTAACGATATTCCACTATAGTAGATTTATTACTTTTTTTGCCAAGTGCAACTTTACATTTCTGGGGTGTTTCTATTTGCAGTGCAACTGCAAGAAAGGAATGTTATATTTCACTGAAAGCGATTTCATGTTGATAAACTTTGGAAATCTATTCAATAGGTTAAGTGGTTGATATATTTTCGCAGCGAAGCAGTAAGTGTATAAAGTTAACACTTCGCATTGGAAGTTTCAGTTTGGGTATTTGCATTTGTAAAATATTGCTTGCCACTGTTTGGTGTTGGCACTTTTAAAGAATACATCAGTGTTTATTTTGGTAGTTTTACCAATGAAATGGGTTAACGAAATTCTATGTTATACCTACATAGAGAGCATTTGATACGAAAGCGTAATTGAAATTAAATATACTTGTTGGAATAAAATGTTTATTTGAAACCGTCAAAGTAAATCATAATTGTATTCCCTTAGGAGCACATTAGCGTCATCGCAGTTGGGACCATGTATTCATTGAAACACGTAGCGCAATGAAAATCGAATAATGGCATGTAACGGATGTCGAGGTAAGTGAATATGACTGCGAGGTGTGAAGTGTCCCTTGGTGACGCTGTGGTAGCTGGAGTTTGGCACACTCTATGTGCAACTGTAGCCAGCTATAACAGTGCACGTTGTTTGAAAACTAAAAAAGCATTAATCGTGTAACAGCGTAGATGAAAAACGGCTTGCGCGCAAGCATAAAGCTCGGGGATCATGTGTGCGTCTTCTTTCTGGGCAATACCTTCCGTGAAAAGGATCGGCAGCGAACGCAGCCGGTGCCGGTGTCGTAAACAGATCGTGTTGCTAAATCCTCTTTAGTGTAATCCCCGGGCGAGCTTGCAGACAACACACTAGAGTACGCATGCACGTACATACATACACTACACTACATCAAATGCAGAATCATTGTGCACGATCGAGAAGTTCTAACTTGGCTCCCCTCAACCGCGTTTAATTCAGTTTACTGCGACAAACTACCTGTCATCCGACGACGTTGTTAAATGCAATGGCGTCTCTGTGTGAATAGGCACCCTCCATCATCAAAGCTAAACTCGGTTTCGCTAACTTAATGTTGAATAAATTCGTTCATAGACAATTGCAATTTCGAGTGGCAAGTTAATTATCTAGCGTTTCTACTATCCTGACAATTGTACATTAATTTTCTCTGTGGATATGAACATTGAGTTATCCTATTCAAAGGCTTGCCGTTAGGCATATATATATACGAGTATATTCATACTTTAAAGTTTAAGGATAACGATTACCTCTAGTTCATCTTATACGTACATCTTAAGATGCTTATATTTTAATTAAAGAAAATATATATTTATATAGAAAATGTATAAAAGTCAAAATTAAAATGATTAAAAAGGCTTCTTACCGACAAAGAAACAAAATAGTATAAATATATTTATCATTCGATTAAATTTTTTTTTGTCGGCAATGTCAAAAGCAAACGGACCTTATTCATCGCTGAGACAACCCCATGTCTGTAATTTAACCACAATTAAATTGAAAGCCTGAGATTGACAAATAATCAGAGCAGCCGAAGGGGTCGTGTTCATCCTTAGAGATCGGTACACAGACCCATGGTGCGTCTATGAAATATGAAACGATTCAATATTTTACCCTACTGGTTCTCTTAACACAATAAGAACTCGATCGTGCACTATCTCCAACACAGAAGTACGATGGTCCATTGAAGAAGCTTCCCCTCTTTCGTCTGTAAGACTGTGAAACTCGTAGTTGGCTTATATATGGCAATTATCGTTTGATAGGAAGAGGATATCGTAAGAAACCAACACCGCCGTATATGCAATATTCGACCGGCTGTTCCGCCTCTGGGAAGGATGCCGCTTGCAATAACGATTGTATTCGATCGTCTTCTTCTTCCTGGCCGCAGCCGCAACCTCCTTTGATCAATCCTTTACTTTATGCACTGTTGAAAGGTGCATGCGGTTAGGTGGTGCTGTACTTTGACAAGACGCCGATCACTAAGGATATAGAGGCGGGGAATAGCATAAAATGCATCACTTAGAATAGTGCTGTGCTTCGTAGAAATATGATCGTTCAAAAACGTATAGAAGACGTAATAACACGTTGCTAGAAATATTACTTTTCGTTATTCAAGTGGATTAAAGTTGAGTCGTTTGTGTTGTTTATCTGTATTTATTAAGCGATTGTAGCGCATTCATATTCGTTCGGTAGGTTAGACTAATTGGCTTGAGGGTAGGCAGATTCAATTCGCGTACCTATTTGCAAGAAGGGCAAATTAGATAGGGGAACTAAAATGCAGTCGGTTTACGTATGTAATTTGTGTAGTTGAAAGTGTAGCGCCCTTAGATTCATACAGTTTTTTATAATCCTATTTTTAAGCTTCGGATTCATGCGACGAAAGCACAGACTCCTCAAAGGTCTTCATATAGGAGAATTACAATGAATAATGCTCCATACCAATAGATTAAAATATAAAGACGTGAAATCATAATCTTAGCAAACGTGACATTCTATGTTTATGTCTTGTGAAGAGTATTATATACTAAAATATATAATATTTTGAGTTTCATACAAGTTTACTTCAGATTACGTACATTCATACCAAAAAAAATAGTTTAGTGAAAAATATCCTTTTATGTTCTTCACATAAGAGTATTTTGTTTGAGAATCTTTTTGGTTGATTGTACACAGAAATGTAATATAAAATATATGGCTCGTTTAGGTAAACATATACCAAAAGCACATTTTCAAATGGAACACGTGTACATAGATACTCTTCTAAATTGAAAATTTCGTGTACATATATGAAAATATGAGTGGAAAACAATATAAAAATTGAAACAGTTACATTTGTTTGTTAATAAGATTTAACCATGTTTTAAATTAAATTATCAATGCAGATTTTTGAATTTCAAACTTTTACAAGAGATGTAATTAAGAAAAAACTATAATTAAAAGATTGTATTCGAAAAATAAATAAATTTAATCTTCGTTGCAATAGTACTGATATAATACCGCAGGATTATCTACAGTTAATGTACGTATTACGTTGGCGTATACAGATATATGTACAGTCTATTGTTAAAGAACAAGCATTGTGCGCAATGTGCAGTCCATTTCAAAGCAGTGGAACTATAATAGAAAGAATTCGCGAATTTTAAAAGTTCCCTTACAATAAATTACCGCAATTCTACTAGGCCGTGTGCAGTGTGTGAGTGAGTAAGGAGCCGAGAGCGCATCCGGGGCTATAGTGATCCCGTAGTTTCATCCCATGCAATCCTTTATGAATTATAGATAGCAGTTTTTTAGCGGAAGATTCTTTTTCTTCGTCTCTTCTTTTTTCCGTTTGCCGTACAGCGGAAAGAGAGCGGCTACGGAAGAAATGTCCATTTCCCTTATTACTTTAATCATAGGAACCATTTGGCACAATTCATCAGACTTCGTATGATTTATTTCATCTATAATCCGAACCGCGAGTTACTACTACTAGAAAAGAGACTATTTTTATCTTTGTTACTCTATTGTTCGATAGGTAGGTTACGTTGTATTCAATTGAAAACCTCTAACGCCAATACGCCCATGTCTGTCTTTATAGAAACTATGTGATTATCATAATGCGAATTATTTCTTTATTAGTATTTAAGATATGCTACAGTGATTACGCTTATCTCTGTTAGTTTACAGTATTGAAATGTCTTTGTCTGATTTTCGTCAGAATTTGAATGATGGGCTTATAAAGCTGCAATCGTACCTACTGTATATAACGTTTGTTGAAAACAGAAACATCTTCAGGACCCAAGAGAGCGGAGAGTCTCCTCTTGTTCTTTATCGCGTACCTATTACTCACGCTATACAACAGCGAACGGTCTAAAGAGTCGTCTTAAAATTGTCAGAATATATTCGACTTGTACTAAAACTCAGCACAATAGCGTCGGAAGCAATAAGCCCTACGTTATTAAGAATTGCGAACATAGCAGCGTCTGTATTCGTTAGATAACAACCACTTACGTTGATAGCTTCCCAGAAATATGCAAGTTTTACTCTAGGTGTTATTATTATTTCGATTTTACTGTACGTCGAAAACTTATCTCAATGCAACCACTCATATTCAATGGCTTCATAATTACTTCTCCCTATCCTATTTAACAATTGAAGTACTTTACGCACACTGAGATATAATTTACAATTATTAGTGTATGTCATAAAGTTCTTGCGAGATATTCATGTCATGTATCTAACACATTTAAAATAAAAGTGGTATATTTATACTTATATACTCAAATGCATCACTGACCAAAATCAAGTATATGTACACGCATTCTGGCATATATCGGTTTAGATTTAAATTACCATAACAATGATACCTACTCAGTAGTTGTCTAGGATTGAACTTAATGCTACTGTCGTCTAAGTCTTAGATAATTCTCAATCTGAGATGGGTGTGTATATTTTTATGTCTTCATTTCTGTAAGCAACTAGAGATGTAAATGCCATGTGTCCGGGAACCCATTCGTTCATTCCTATTACTTGATAGCTGACACAGACCGCCAAGGCATTTAAAGTACTTAAATTCATCTCTAAAAACCGTCCGCGTATCAGTTGGGGTTCGTTTCTATTATCTCGACGATAAAACCAACAAGTCTTCGGGTCCCAATTACAGATCACTTTGGAGTCATCATTTCGTATCTGCTTCCGGAACTCTTTGTTGAAATCACTTCCAACCATGCTCTGTATGGTAACAAAAGGATAGTATTCATGTTGCCAGAAGAAAGAGTTCAAAACGCGAAAGAAACACGAGTTATCCGATGATCAATATGAAAAATATTTTATTCGAAATTTAATACTAACTTATATATTTTTTATTATTTGAGTATCACGTAGTTTAAGTGTATTTCAACGTCCGGCTTGGTTCTTTGCTTGTTTCGGTAATGAAGTGTTCTCATTTGCCAACGAACATATTATAGTTACTTTACCATCGGCGGGGTTGCCGCGGACAAAGACTTGCCACCACCTATCTCACTGTGCGTATAATAGAGCCGTAACCCACCCTAATAAGGGGCTGGTAATGGTAGTCTTTCAGTGGTGGGAATTCTTGTTCAACCATTTTCATTGTGTTTGCTACTTTATTATACCATATTCCTACACCCAAATTAACATGTCGTTCCGTGGACCCCATGTTCTTTTCCGAAATTACAGTACTTAGCTTTTCGGTTATTTCTTTGTCATTATTTTACGTGAAAAGCACTTATTTCATTCGCTCCACAAAACATTAGCGAATTTAAAAGAAAGCTCTCATTGAGTCTATACGTTTTTTGTTTTTTTTAATTTCTATTTAGTCTGTCGTGGTCTATGGATCTGAAATTGATTTATGCGATTGTTAGGCGTTCTAAGCAGGTCACCTGCCGTCTCGATATTTAAAATGATAACATGTTAATTATGCATTGTACTCAGAGTGCAAGTGGGTTGCGTTTTCTAGTGTAGGTGTGTCGGTTTGTGTGTGTATTGTATTTAGAAATCAATGACGTGTCTTTGTAAGGTCGTTGCTATGAACAGTAGTCGTTTGTTTCGTATCGGAACATTTAACTTGAATGGTCGTGAACAGATAATATGACTACTGGTTTTTCTTACCATTTCAAAGCTATATATATAACGATCTCTATTACACTTTAGATTCGATGAATTATGACATATTACTGGAATGTTATAATGTGTCTGTCATTAGGAGTAATTATTGTCTTCGTCTTACATGTTACAGATAAAATAAAACAAATTTTGAAATAATGACATTATTTTCTTAGAAAATTACTTGACTGATAAAGAAACAATTACAATTAGACTAAATGAGAAATATATTATTTGTTTTAGCTTATTTAAAAAAATATATTAAAATTACAGCTTTGTTTAACACAACTGTGAATAGAGTATTATTTTACGAGAATAAGAATTTATGCTTTTATTGCTTTACAGCTTAAACCGTGTATCGCGGAAGCCATATAAAACTTATTTTATAGTAATTTCATTTCAAAACTTTATATATGTACGTATATAGGTAGCGTAAAGATGTTTGCTTCAAACAATAAACACTGATAGATCTTATAATAGTTTATATTTGACTTCACTTCTCTCTCAACACTATGAGGAAGAAAATAAATTAATATTAGTTTCTTGTATAACATGTATAACACATTACAGAAAACGTAATAAAAAGCGGAAACATCGAAAAGTATTGTGTATCCACTGCGAAAAATATTTAATTTTAATCAACTCTAACCTTTTATATTCACACGGTGTTTATGATATGTAGTGGCTTCGCCAAGCGAGAAAATTTGGTGGTAATTTGATTTACGTTTTATGGATTACGATGATTTTAAGATGTTTGCGACACATTTATGGCAGTACCACATATTTAATATTTTAACAGTAATATTCGTTTTGAGCATCTCTGAATTCATATTCTCGCAATAACGTCTAGATGTGTGTCTGTTTGTGAAAGCAAGTACAGAATTCTCCGAATTTGCCTTCTTGTTTAAATTTATATCAAAAGCAAATACTAATTTGAAATGTCTGATGGTAAAGGCTAAGTTTGTTAGATGAAGAACATAAAAGAACTTCTTAATTAACTCGATAAAGTAATTTTCTCTATTATTTAATCAACAACGAGCCAATCCGGTTGATCTCAGCTGCTTTGTGATGTCAAAGTTCAGTATTTCCGATGAACCAAAGTTTAATTTAATGAATTCTGTTGATGTTTAGTGTTAGGGAACAAATAAAAATAAATAGCGAAGATAAATAAATAAATAAAAAGCAAAGCTTTGGTTTGTGTGTTGTATACTGGTTGAACTATACCAAACAGAATAGTAAAGCTACTTGTCTTCTTATCACATCAATGTTGGAAGAGTTTTAAACTCGTTATCGAAGCCCACTCTCGTCTACCATTGCACTAGTTTTGGTTCGTTACCGCCCGTAAATTTGTTAGCGTGGTATTGTTTCGGGATGTGTCAAAATTAGTTGCTACTAAACTTTTATTTTTAATTATCTTCTCGACTGCGCGTCGGTAAAGTTCTGTTATTACGACAGTTTTAAACGCTCGCGGTAAAAACCGAACAAAGTTTTACTTCCATTTATAAAGTTCTACGTCAGTGCTACATAAATATATTTCGTATCGACACTATTTTTTTAAAAATTGGTTTCTAATAATACATTCATCAACTGCTTTTCTAAAAAAAACATTACTCAAAAATATAAAATACAAACTTTAATATAATTTATTTTATCTTTAATCAATTTTGCAGAAAATTAATTTGCATTTAAAAATGTATTTAATGAAATCCATTGAGAAAGAAAATAAAAACTAATGAAATAATTAATATTGTTATATCATATCTTTAATGTGAAATAAATCATCGCCAGTACTAGAAACGATTAAGAAATAAAAATTAAATGAATTGGTTAGCCCTACCTGAAGAGCATTGCACAAATGCACTTAAAAACCAGTCATATAACAATAATATTTAATTACCATTAATTATAACTATCTTAATGTGCATTCTATCTGTTATCGCACCGAGGGCATTTTTTATTTTTGTCTAAATGAGATATTGCCATAAAAAAACTGGTAACAATTTTGAGTTGGCACTTTCATCGTCGTAATGAGACCATTTAAATTGCTGATTGAGGATCAGGATTTAAACAATCAAAATACTCGCATCGTGAAACAAAAAATAGGTCAGCATGCATTAGTGCTCGCTCGTATAGCTTTCAACATACATATATACATTACTACTTGCTTTCGTTCAATAATTTAATAGAAAAAGGATGTTAATCGTTAATTAGATGAATATTGTTGATTTTTTCAACAATCTTTTGCGAAATATATTGATTGTATTTAACAATTTTGATTATACGAAAGAATGATAAATACTACATGGACATTTTGTTTATTTGTCGAAATTTTATAATAAATTATTAGTTTTATAGAAAAATGAATAAATAAAACAAACTGTAAGCGATTTAAATCTTATATTTTACGTTCTTCGCGAACATGTTCTCCCGATACTATGCTGAACAACTCAAGTTAGAATATGTAACTTTACCGTACATGTTATGTAAATTCACATGCAAAATGTAAAAAGCATCTCATTGCATAATCCTCTCTTTTGAATCATATTCGCCGGATACAAAACTGAGCAATTGGCGTTATAATATGTAATTTTACATGCAATACTAGTAAAATCACATAGAATTCTGTGAAAAGCGCTTCTTTGCACTTATGTTTTCCGCATATTAATATATGATAAAATATCATGCAAAATTGTAGATTTAGTCTCATCAATATTTATTTCATTTATACACAGTTGGTGTAACATTTATTTCAACCCTTAAGCAGCTAAAAATTATTTCTAAACCCGATTATTCTGTTTAAAATAGACCAGTGAATGATTGTAAAATGAACATTTTTAGTTTGAATTTATTTTACGTATATTGTTGAAGCGAATACAAATAATTATTAGCATAAAATGATGCATCTCATATATGAATTATTTGTTTACGTAATTTAACAGATTGTGTTAATTTATACTGTAATACATTATTAATATCGTTATTTGCACTGACCGTTTGTGTTATGCAATTCTGTCTAGTGAACTAATAAATTCTAATTATGGAGCTACTAAATAATTACGTCGCATTGGAATATGCATATTTATTTATATATCTACGCTGGCAAAAAAGTAATACAATCATAGAAACAATGCCATTATTTTTTGTTTTGAATCAAATGTGTTTTTGTACCTATATATGAAAATAATTATTTTTAGATAGACAATTTTTGTTGTAAATGTGTTGTTATTTATAATTTAAAAGTCATGTTTTTGAGATTTTTCATATAACTCGCATAAATCTAATAGGATAGTTTTGCATCTTTGTTAAATATTATACATGACGACTCCTCTGTTTGCAAATGATAATGAATATAAATAATTTAATTACAAGAAATTTAATATTTATAAAATAACTCATATCATTTAAACACACATGAAATGTGATATTTAATAAAAGTTATAATTATTATATAGTATGATCAAATTACAAAGTATCAAAAATGATTCCATTTGCATAAAAAATGTAGATATGCGTGTTTAATGTAAGAAAATTAGAAGCGTTGGCGGAAAACAAAATAAAATATTATAAAGAGAATTATAAAATCGCCATGAAGAAGAATGAATGTTTATCGGATATAAACACTGTCAGAAATAATTCACCCGATGTTTTTCATTAAACACATATTTGCCGCGAAGAGCAAATACGTTGTAGCATGTAATGTCTCAGGTATCCGCGCTTCACTCTAAGAATAAATCTTAAAACACATTGTGTGGTCCCGACTGGCTTCTAATCACTGGGTAATCTAAACATATACGCGGTTCCTTATACACATGTCAAAAGGAACAGAAAAAATAGAAGAAGAAAAAATCTGCACAAGAACCAACAACCCTCCATTTATATAACGAATGCGCATAGTTCCATTGTTAATCGATCGAAAATTAATCGATCTTTAGATCTAGATACTATTGATTCGATCATTTCTGTTTTTGTATTGCACTGCGATGTTTTTCGGGCTCTCAAACTGAAATATGTTGATTCCGTCAGAAGAAAGGGAGATGTATTTTTAGAATAGACATTTGTAGGTATATATCATTCAAAGAATCTGTTAGTATTTTTGTACTTCTATGAATTCTAAGTACATACAGATATGAATCTATTTCTACTGAAATTTATAAACAGAAATAGATTTTATTGCGTTTGTGTTAGTGGAGTTCGTGAGGGAGGTCCTTGGTGGAGTTAATATTAAATGAAAAAATATGCTACGGAAATACCTATATTGAATATTGAATTGTTCTACGTCTAAAAAGCAATGCGTGTGCATGTGAACAATATACCTATCGTTCAACGCACTGTATTTTAAAAGATTATTCAAACCATTGACTGATTCATTGTTTTAGATACTTTCAAATAGTTTTTTGCGACACTTTTATCGATTATTCTCAACGACAACCAAAACCTGCTCGATGAATACACAGAGCTGTGCGGAGATTTTTATGTGTACATTGATCCACGAAAGTATACCGGCTTTTCATGTAAGAAACATTCTTGGCAATAGTTCTTGTACGTCACCCAGAAAAACTTGTCATATAAGTGGAATTATATTTTATTTACAGAGTTCGTAAACCTTGCGGTTGCGAACCGGGCCATCGTTGCCATCTTGGTAAACAAAGCAAATGTATATACTGAAATTACGATAAGATGTCAAATATAAATATGAAAATTCTAAAGATTTACGCTTGCATAAAGTATTATTTTTACTTTTTATTCACCAGTTATGATAACCAATAAACTAATGGTTCGTTGTTCATTGTAATGGGTTTTTTTTAAAAATATTTCATTTTGAGTCTCTTTGGACCGATTATATGTGTGTGTGTGTGTCAATATTTGAGGAGTATTTGAAAATATTGTATGAAATCACATTTCCTGTACAAATACTAAGATAAAATTACGTTGTTTCTTATACGGTGCACGTAAGAGGTAAACATACGCGTGATGAAGTGAGATCCAGTATGTCGAGGTGCATGCCGGTTATTTGACATTGTTGCTTTGTTTCTTCATCTGTTCGGTTGGCGAGTTGGCGGACTCAGAAAAAGTGGCATTTGCAACGAGCGCAACAACCATGGACAATCTGCACACCCCGCACACTTGGATCTTAACTTTATTTTCGCCACCGTCCCCCTCGTCTCTGAACCGTCCGACAGTGAAATATTAATGCCATAATATATTATGATATTTTATGTGTGTTGGCTTTTGATTAAAATTGCCGTTATAAGTGGACGATATTCCCCGTAATGGTGTTTCAGTTTTTAGCACAGGCGTACTGTATGACAATTTTTTTATTATCTGGGTATATATGCTTGTGTTCAGCAGAATATGGTCGGAATTAAGTTTTCACCATCTTGAATGTATATATTTTTATAGTTACGTGATTCTTTTTCAGATTAACTCATAAATATATGATTTTTAACAACGGTTCGGTCGCGATCGAGCATAACCACAAATTACTTCGTGATTAAGCGTTTTGCTCATAGCGTTTTTTAAACGTATACGCCGTTTATAGCAAAACAAAAAAAAAACATAATACATATAATATAGTTTTTCAGTATTTATAGTATCGTTTATTTCTACATTCAAGGTGTATTACCGCTGGTATGTCTGATATAAATAGATGTACTTGATTTTAAATAGTCACTAAATATACTCATATACAAACGAGACATCATTTCAATCTTTATGAAAATAATAAAAAACAATATTGAATCTTGTTTCTAATATAAATAACATCCAAGTAGTTAGTAGCGCTAAGCTACAAGCGTATCAAAATTAATCGAAATATCAAATTTAAACTAGCAAAATAAGTATTTTCTCACAAATAGGTTGCATTTGAACAAAAGCATAAATAGATAAATTCAACCAACAATTGTTGCATAATCATTTCCGCTGTGGTGAACTAGTCTGGATACTGTGTCATGAAGCGAAACTATGAACATTGTACAGGAACTTGAGTTGAGAGTTGTGCAAAGCGACACTGTCGCATCATAAACCGGACTGTTTAGGTATCATATATGTACTTTGTTTTATTCATAAAAGCAGACGACACCCGTGTCAGACACAAACACCATACGAGAGCTCTTCGGTCCGGACACATACCTATACCTATAGCCGCTCGCACACACACATACTTGGAATGGTATTATTGCCTGCCTCGATGCTTTGCACATTTAAGAGGAAATGGATCCACTTGGCTCTAAAAGCCAAGCAATACGTTCGCTTGTTCTTCGAGCGCACTGCGCGCCGCACCGTGTGCCAGTTGTTGGTGTGTCTCGGCCCGAGTCGCGTCTCTGGAAATGTGCAAAGGGAGGTCCCGCGGGAGCATTTATCCCCGATACATGCCATGTGTGTATGAGGAGGAATCGAGCCCAAGACCCTGGCAATATCACGTGCTTATGAGCCTGCCGTGCACGTCGAAAAGAACACTGAACTTTGATCTCGCTTTGCGGCCATATTGATTTTGTTTCTGTTATATTCTTTCCTACTATTGCCATCCGGGGCATCATATGAGGTTTTTCTTTATTTCTTGGTTTCTTTCACGTTTGAAGATTTTTTCATTCTTCAACGTTGTGTGCTTCGCCTGTTTTCTTGTCAAATCCACGTATGCTTCACTCAACCCGCATATATGCTCGCGTTGAGCCATCCAAGCCTAGCTTGCGACGATATTACATTTTATAGTTTAATACTGTTTCAAATTTCGTTTCCTAAACACATTCACAGGCGCATTCGATGCATTCGACCTGAATATAGAATATTATTTTACTCTTATCGTATACTGATATATGCACAGTGAATAAAATTTTATAAATATATACATATACATTTTTATTTTTGTGAGTGATGTTACGTTTATATATAATATATAATCGTCTTAATATGAAAACTTTACGAGACCGAAACCAGAATGATATTATCCAATAAAATAGCAAAAAATAATCTAATTTCAAACATATAGTATTTCAAAGTACGGTTTCCCGAAAATGTACTCTTATTGTATGTGTACTTATAGTTGATCGAAAATATATATATATATATATATATATATATATATATATATTTTCATTTTACTCGAGTGTTCAATACGCTATATCAGCAATTGTTATTCTTGAGAGGTTTGTTAAAGTTATTATTCTGCAAAAGTTTCTTTAGAAATAATTCAGATGGTATTGGAAACCGTTTCAAATAACTGCATATCAATAAAATGCAATACAGTTTTGCAATTTTGCACCGAACTGCACACTATACTTCCATACAAACAAATGCAACTATTTTATTATTTTCTTATTATCCCTGACACATAAACCGAGCTTTTCATTGCTAAAAAGTTTTCTATGGTTTTACCGCAAATCGAACTCTTTTATTTCTTTTTCGATTATACTCGTGTGTATTTTAAAACTATGTCACATCTTATCGTTATCACAATAGTGATTTAATGTTAGAACGAAATGTTAGAAATATCATTTTAATTAGTAACTAAACTAATCTTATCTGCATTCTGTTAATTTTCGACTTGTTTTCTTGAGATTGAAGCGCTGGTTATTAGATAGTATCATTATTTATGAATGTGATTAATATTACAACATATGTACATGTCCAAACACATGAGTACCCCGTACAAATTAACTTCTGATCATCTTGACGTGATCTAATTTCTAATTATTTTTATAACTTTGTCTACACGATTTTAATACAATATCTTCTAAAATGTCTTCCAAAATATTCAACCAAAATAACACATTAGTTGGTAACACATGTGCTACTAGTCACAAAAGATAAACCAGTATGAATGAAATATGCACGTGCTGCTATTAGAACAAAACAAAAAATTGTTGACAAGAAACCATCGATACAACAGCTGTAATGGTATAGGGTTGTTGGGTATAGTGGTAAAGTCATTGACAACCATTTGCAAGTTGAATGCACTCTGTGACGTCAACATTTGCTGAACGCATTGTTATTTGGTGATATTGCATCTAGTTTTTTAATCGTATAAGAATACGTGCGAGTCTGTTAAAAACGTACTTTGTTGCGGTCACATTTATATTAAATTCAATATTATAAATTTTCCCCGACCCAATTGGATTCTTGACAAGTCTTTGGTGTAATTGAATGAATCTATAATTCGACAGGAGATGTAAACTTGTATGTTCACATAGTCAGACGCGCGGTGTTTAAAAGAGAATGCTATTTCGTACAATTATCATAATTAGTGAGACGTTGCGGACCGTGGGTCTTTGCGACCCGTCACAACTGAATCGTGATTCACGAGGATTCAAATCGTGCAACTAGAAAATCCAGTTCAGGACCGTCTTTAGGTCTACGAGAATCTTATAACGTCTAAGTGTAATAGAGAATTAACGAATCGCTACAAAAAACTATTAAACATAGAAAGTATTTATGATATCGAAATATATTTAGCAAACATGTTATTTTAGAGTAATGATGTAAATAGGTTGTTATTTGGTGGATTGATTGATTGATTGATTGAAAGGCAAAACTTTCAAAAGAGTACCCATGGTACGCTGTGAAATTGTTTGCCTACGAGTTATTGTTTGAACTGACAATTAGGAACATTCATGACTTTCTTCTGGTGCGGAATTCATTACCAGTAAATGAAGATGGATTTGGTACGTTTACAGTTGCCGTTAACGAACGTTGCCATACGGGCAACTATGCGCGTCTCATTGTAAACACATCCATCAATATTTCGGCACCATTTACCGTTCGCCGTTCTTCTTCTAACTCAATTATTCACATTTTGGTACGTTAGCAAGAACAAAACGTTGTCTAAACTTAGGTAATTCAACTATGCTATTTCGTTGTAACAATTCGACTAAATACAATACAATTTAAAACGAACAATTAATGGCTACTGTAGTTCTCGCGCGACGGTAATTTTTCCTTTTAAAAGATTTTCCACTTAATTATTTTTTTATAAATTATTAAACATATTTCAAGGCTATTTACGCAAAAGTTTGAAGGCAAAACATTAATTTTCCTCCAGTTTTACGAAAGAATAAATATTCATTAAGCAAGTCTCCACGGATTACTAACACGATTCGCAAACAATCTTGAACTTTTCTTGTAATAAGAACGCATTTAAAAGGCTGTAATTATATTTAACGATAGAAAAAAAATTGGGCAAATTAATAAGAAACCTTAGTTGATAAAGTTATTAAAAACTTTATTATTTGAAACGAAATATACGCTTTCGATAAACCATGAAGAAGTATTTGATATAAAACCAAACTTCACAGCTACGTATGTGTGTATCCATTTTGCGGTCGAGCCATACTACAGATCAAGAATGTAAATCAATCAGGGCATGGGTTTGTTCTCCAATGCCGGCGTGTTCCCAGATAAGAGGGAAATATAAGGCCTTATTGTGTCGGCCGCGTGTTAACATAGGCACATAAGTGTACTCGTATCGCGGTTATACAAGACAGAACAACCACACGAAAGATTACACAGAAAAAGATTTGTACCCGGCTCATGTATATCCAATACCACTATACTCGAAACACTATACGACCGGTGCTATCGTCGTTTCGAAATATAAACCAAACGGTTCAGAACTTCTGCTCACATGGTTTCATGTTGCTCTGGCGTTAACAGAATTCGTTTTTATCGGCTCTAAGCTATGCTAGTAAAGCGATTCGTGTTATATGTGATGATAATATGTTGGCGCACAGGTGTGGAAACAGAATGGTGTGTTTGTAGCATTTAGCTTGTCGCCGGATGTAATTAGAATATTATATTTTACTTTTATATAAACAGCTGCATTTACACACCTCTTTATAGCAACTATTATCATTTACAAATACCATTACCAGAACTTCGTAGCAAAATAAAAGCACTTGCTAACTGCATATTTGATAAAACTTTCATCAGTCACCAATTTAGTAATATTTTAAAAACTACAACGTATACAAATTTGTTTGAGATGTAAAAAGAGTGACAATAGAATGTAGTAACAATTTTATAGTGTTTATCTAAACTCCTCATCGACCATAAAACTAAATTCTAACATAAATAATTGAGGATACAAACAAACACTTTCGTTCTGATATCAACAGTAGGAAATACAATTTTTTTTATTGTTTTCGTAGGAACAGAAACAAAGAAAACTTAACGACGCGTTTAGGCATAACACAAAACCGCACTCTAGATAAAGCGATTGTTATTTTTCGGTTGTTGCTTTATACTATCGTATTTAGTTGACAAAAAAGGGAATTAAAATATTTACGATCAACGTTTTTCTAAAAAAAAAAAAAAAAAAGTTATAAACTGATTATAATGGAATACAAATTAGGGTGGTTACTTACTTTCATGATAACGATTTTATGGTTTAGTATATAAATTCTACAGAACTAATAAAACGTTATCATAATTATTGTATTCCATTATTATTTGTAAAACAAATGACCTCATATCAATTTGTATGCACGGAAAAAGTTTGTTTGTATGTTCTATTTAAAATCAACTGATCAATGATTATAGAACATATCTTAACCGGGGAGAGACAGTAATTCCGTTTGTACACATACGTTTGAAATGAATGGCTTCACAGCAATGTCATGTAAGCTCGTTTAAACAACCTATACGAAGACATTGAATTATTTTAGTATGTGCACTAACTAAAAAGAAAATAATTTTGCATGAACATAAGAAAATCAGCACGTGATGTATTTAAGGTGGCATCCTACGCACTCATTGTTCTAGTTGTGGAATAAGTTATCATGTGGTTACGAAAAGGAGGTAAGTTGTTGTTTTAGATGTTTTTATATGGTAGGTACTTAAAAAAGATACCAGACCAAAAATGTCATTGTTACTCTGTCGACAGTATTTTCCATTATTTGCTCGACTTGTTTCATAAATTCACGCATTGCGAATTGTGTAATATACGTGAGTATTGTTTGTCTATGTCTACCCAGTGACTTGAAACACTTTCAACTTACATATGTAGCTTGTTAAATTGAATATGTTTCGTGTTGAACTCAAATCTATTGCTTTCATAAATGTGTATTTGTATCGTGCAAATAAATTCAATATAATTTTAAACGTTTTCCAAACATAAATTATGGTAGAAATTTAGAAGATTTTTAATGATAAAAACGCCTTAATTAAATAAAAATCAAGCCCAATTATAATTGAATAGTTTCAGCACTAAAACGTCAATTAAAACTTCGAATCATTAATTTTTGAACTTCTGGTCGGATGCATCCATAAAAACTACGCATATTATTTATTTATTTACGTTTTTATAAATGTATAAATGTTATCTGGCAATCTGCTGACCGACTTTAACTACACAATAGAAAATAAATTATAATAAAAAAGTAATTACTTATTCATATCTTGAAATCATTTGTATTAATAATACCTAAGCACAAAAAATTTATATTCTCCGAAATTAATTTACCAACTGTTTTATAAACGGAACTACATTACTAATGAAATCAATTACAATATTTAATAATTAAACACCCCATAGTTTGTCACGCTAGACTTTAAAATGGGGTACACCTGTATACCTTTTGTCCAGACGGAAAAACATCGTAGATATACGAATAGCGTAAGTTTCCAGTCAAGTGTTAATAAAACATGTATGTTTTATTCAATTGAGAAGTGCTTCTAAACATGTTTCTTTATATAAAATTTCTTAGGTATATTTGATTAGAAGCAAAGCAGCATTTATTTTTGACTAGAACATATTCTATGACCATTTGTGAGTATACAACTCATATAATGAAGAAGCGTGGTTGGTTTGCTATTGAAAGTTGATATCAGCTGACATGCCCTAGCATTTCCTAATGAGAAGTATTGGAAGTATTGTTTATTATCCCGGTTACCATACGGGAGACGTATATGTGGGATGTAACATGTACTCAGTAGCCACGCAATTAATCTAATAGTTTATTTCTTGTTGTGTGTTCACTTTGGTTTGTTAAAATTTACTGTGTAACTTCCTAAGCATAGAATCTAATCCCACTCCATCAATGCAAGCATTGTTACACATTTTTGTGCTGATGACCAAATCAATTATCAAGCCTCATTTGCATTCGTTTGTAATTTTATAAAGTGTATAGGCGTACAGTCGTTTTTAGTTTAAATGTATGGCGTAAAAGATTCATTATCATATTGAATTTTTAAAATTCTTAAATCATTTTGGTTTTCTAAATTATATACGATGCTTTAAAAACAATTTTATACAATTTATTATTTATATAATTAGTATTTTATAATGCGCCGTAAAAAATGCATATAATGCACTCATTAGTTAATGCAATTATTTAATAATAAACGCGCCTGGAGTTTCTCAGTTGCATCCCGCAATAATAATTACAATATTGTAAGAAACACATTTTAATAAATTAATGTATCATTTGATTAGTGAAAGGAGCTTAAGCCTCGCCACCACGTTAAGATAAACTCCATGGGGCTAAGATTGAAAACCAGTAAACATTATACCGTACCCCGGCAGAGACCTATATGAAGATATTCCCACCCCCTGCCAATTATTTGAGACTGCATTTACGTTGATAGAAAAAAAAAAGCTGATAAACGTATAATTTCAAAGTTATTGAGCAAAATCATAATATTAAAGCTGAAATTGTAATAAAATTATAGCTGAAACGAGTACATGTACAAGATTATTTATGTGGCACTGAAAGGGTTGGGGAAGGCCACGGAGGACTCTAGCTTATAAACTAACATCTTAAGTCTACTGAAAAACAAGCTGAAAAATTAGTAAAAGTTAGGCTAGTAAAAAGTATGATTAGCTTAATTAATTAAAACTAGCTGAAAAAACTTACAACTACAATAGCTGAAAGGGAAAATGTTAGGCTGAAAGAAAGCTGTAAAATTAGAAAGGGTTAAGCTGAAAAGGAATTGGTTAGTACATAAAATAAACACTGGCGTGACCAGATTGTAGAAAAATGAATTTATATTTAATATTTAAAGTATTACATATATATTTAATAAATATATATATTTAATTTTAATAAAATAAAAGTTATTAATATGAATCTGGTCACGATTTAAATTAGACTAATAAATAAAAATCTAGCGAAGTCCAACACAGCGCCTAAATGGGTCAGCGTGATCCTGAAGTACTGGAAAGTAAAGTTTGATTATTTTTACCAAGCTAGACTTACGTTTAACTCAGTAAATCCTAACAGGACCCTTTACAGTGCCTCTTATAAAAAATATACACACTATTCAAACCAACCGTGTTGCAACTTAGAAGCACCTGAGTTTCCAGGTGCTCCTTTGTTGTTTTGATGCATAGCAATATGTTTTATTGCGTTTAAGGGCCTCACGAGGACCCGGGCCATCACGAGGACCCAGAGCCAACACGAGGACTCAATGGACCAACACGGGGACCCAGAGCCAACACGAGGACTCATACTTAAAACTATCGTTGTTCAATTGATTCAAAACAAATTAAATAACAAATATCTATCATTAATATTGCAACAAAATCAAAATAAATTACTTTAAAATTTAATTAAACCAACTCTTTTATGTATTGAATAGAAAACTATAAAATATTACTTTGAAAAGTACCCCGACGGGGGCCCTACTTAATTGAAGATTTGTTTGAATATTTGAAGAAATTCCCACCTCCTACCTAATATTTGAGATACTTATTCTAATTTGTGTTTTTGAGCACGAAGCACACACGATTGTGTGCTGTGCAGTGCATGCGTGATGTATTTGTAACATTGGGTACGACACAATGTTACACCTATAAAAACATATCTGCAAGAAATTTGGATTAGAAGGCGAACTGCCATAGATAGGGTGCAGTGTGCAAGTCTGCTCACACACTGCGAAAACTTTAAAGGTGGACACCCAGTTAACCAGGACTGGGACGTCCGAAAAACGTTAAATCTGAAAGTGTGAAAGTACAGTTAGTTATTGGGGGCCCACCTCGCTCCTGCGGCGGGCCCAGTGTTTCGAGATTTCATTTTGACCAAACGGAATGGTCAAACCAACCAACAAATCAATCCGGTTCCCAGTGAACCCAGTTCGGCACTTGTGCTAACACTACTGCACCCTGGTCGTACAGTAGAGAGACTCGTACCATTCCAGAGACACCGGGCACCCACCGTACATCGTAAAATGTGCGGATAGGCTTTCTTGGACGATTCGTCAGTCGGTTGTTTGCAACGCGCCAATATTAACAAGTGCCACCCATCTCATTTAACCGACCGTGTACTTAGGACCCTGCACATGCACGAGCTAATGTACCTTTCTACACCGCATCCCAGGTCATCCGTGCCACTGGCAATGACCAACCTATCGGTGTATCCAACCTTAAGGCACGTCCACAACCGCCAGCAGATTTACGCTATACGAAACGTTACTCACGCGAAGCAGGACACAGAAGGAAGCTACGATAGGCGGCATGCCAGTGAACACCAGACCCCCAAGACGAGAGCATATACTAAGTACCTCCAGCACTCGTATCAGATGCTGATCGACGTGTAGTGACGCAGTCAAAAGTACAACAATCGCCTAACATATTGATGAAGTCACACCTAATGATATCAGCGTTAGATGACTTTAATATTGAGTTTGAATAAGATATAACTTCAATCGCGAACCGCCCACCCCAAAACACCCGAGACGCGAATTAAAAACCCAACCAGAATGAATGCAAACACCCGAGAATCTAAAAGACGCGACCATACAGAAGTATCAAACAACGATCTGCCCCCGCAGCAGAACTGCCAGAGTGTGGACAGTACGCGATATCGATACAAAAGGTCTTCATGTTGCAGTTGTCCTCTAGAAGTCCAACGGTGGTTGCTCCAACGATGTCAAGGAGGAATGTGTATTTATAAACGGAACGAAACGAAACGAAACGAAACGAGAAGGAACTGAAGAAAATACTTGCTCTGACCGTAAGGGCAGGTGCTACCGCATATATTTGAAACCAAAGCGCGTGTTTCAGACATATGCAGACATTTGTTTAAAGAAGTTAAATGAACCATGGTAAGGTTGAATTGCTTCAACCACCACTTCATCAGGTTCTGTAATAAATTATCAGGGTGGTTTGGAACAAGTTACTCTCTAAAGTTGAACATAGTTTTTGTGGCATGTGCTATTTTATATGATTTTAATTAATTTTAATTATTGTCATTTAATTAAAAAAGTTTACAAAGATTAATATGTGTGAATTAATTTATATTTCCCAGTTGTTTAACCATTTCTGAATACGCGCCGTATTCAGGAATTGTTAAAAGAAGATAGAAGAAGAAACATTAATAGTAATAGGTACACCCGAAGACAGAGGATTCTCTTTACATTTTGCATCCTATAGAAAATCACTACCTGATATGCACGAAGTATATTAGAGGTACAAATGGTACTCACCAAATCCGCATCCAATACTTGTTCCTCTCCTATACCACAGCTGAAGTTCTAGTTGCTCCTCTTGGCAGCGATTCATTGATGATTGCACTGGATTTTATTTCGCGATATCATTTATTTTTAATCACTCAGAAGCACAATTTTTATTCATGAATTTACTAGAAATTTTTATTTAACACTCACTTTCACTATCACAGAGATTAATACTTTATAGGGAATGGCTGATATTTTACGTAGTCATTTCAGTAATTGATAAACACTCGCGTAAATATTCAAATACATTAATCACTTGTTGACGAATCGGATGGTACATACATACATATATTTATAGGCATATAAACAATAATAAATATAGAAAGAAAGAAATAAACTGGGAAATATAAAGATAGCACATGCCGGATATTAAAAATATCACTTACTTGTTCTATTCTTAAAGCCCTTTCGTTGTTGTGGATTGGTCACCCCTAAAACATTGGCAAATATATTAGTTATCATGTCTAGTAATTAAACAATGCTTAAAACATCCCCCCCCCCCCCGCGCCTTTTTAAAATATTTATTTATTAAATTCTGAACTCAAAGTTAACGAAAATAAATCAAATTTATTCCATAAGATCGCGCTATAATTTCTACTGAATATCAATTATCATTAGGTATATTAGCTAGCTTTTAACACACACAAAAAAACATAAAAGAACCGCGATATTAAAAATGTATCTATAAATTTAGTATCAACAAAGTTTCTGCTGTTAAACGGCCTGCCTCTTAATATTATTATACAATAACTGGTTTAAACTGTAAAATAAAAAACATCTAAAAATCGCAATAAAATCACTGCTAATAGAAGAGCCAAAAGTATACAAAATGTATACAGATTTTAAGCTCAGCAAACAACCACCCCTGCTTGGCGATTCAGCGTCCGGGCTCCATCCCATCTTTGCCCTATGATTGCCTATGATTTATTAAACCCGAAGTTCTATATGATTTAAAACACAATTTCCACTTACACATTGTTTAAACCCGCGTTTAAATTACCTATATTATTTAATCCTACATCAGTGACAGACTTTTTTTCCACACTTTTAAACGGAAAGAATAAATATTTATTTTAAGTTTAAAGTAGGTATACACTTAATAAACACTTAGTAAAACCGCGACACTTGTTCAAAATAATCAACACATATACATTAAACATATAAATAATTAATAAAAACACATTTTAGTTGTGGGGAAAAAACCGTTTTGCAAAAGCGCCCACATGCGCACGGGGGCCGCAACGGGTACATCCTATTATTGAATTTAAATTTTTTAATCTTTACTGAAGTTAATAATTTCTAAGAAAAGTAACAATGATTTAAATAATATTTGATTTCGGTAAAACTGAGTCTTTCGATGGCAATCTGACGTTTAGTAAAAAAACATATAATCGCTGATGGATATTTCCAGATAATTCATCGAATGTGTTTTCTTGATCTACTCCCACCCCCCCCCAACCTAAACTTTGCCCTGGCTTAAGGGGCAAATCCCTTCGTAGGTATGCTTTTCTATGTATTTCGTTGCAGCTGTCAGATTGCCATCGAAAGACTCAGTTTAACCTTGATTTCTAATAAATTTCAAGAGGAAATTTATTGCTATTTAAAAATAAATACAATTTAAACAAATATCCAAAATATATAAACCCCGTTCTCCCCCCACCCCGCAGAGAAACATACATGTTATAAGAGGGTGACTGAGAAAAATAAATAGGTACATGGCATAATAATAAAAATTACCTTAAGTCTCTGCTACTTGAAGGACTGCATTATGCATTACCCGGTTGATCCTGCAACAAAAAAAAACATGCAAATATTCAAAATAATATTCTATAAATGTTTGTAGGTAGTTACGTTTGTTTAACAATCATTAAAATCTTAATATAGTCATTTAAAGTATCAAAAATGGTGTAACGTTTTTAAAAATAATTATATAGGTATCTGTAAGCATCTTAAAATAATTGTACTAATATTAATAAGAAAACGGAAAATCTCTATTAGCTATGGAAGGTTCGCGAAACTGCATTCAAACTCCCGTAAATTAATTGTACGCTAATTAAAGTACGAAAAACACTATTTTACGCGATTTGACACAATTTAAACAATTTAAATGCTATTTTAACAACAATTTATATACATTTACATGCATTGGTTACACATATAAAATAATCTTTTCTGGTCGGCGTCTATCGATAAACTAGTTGGTTTCGAACGGATTTCAACACGTTTCTACGTAACAAGCAATAGCAAAATAAATTTCGGATACATAAGATAAACAAGGATAGATATATTTCAGAGTGCAAGTGCCCGTTTATGAGGATTATTTTCTAATATATTTATATCTCAATTGTTAAAACAATCAAAACTAAAAACTGGGTGCAAATATAAAATTGTCCGTTTTAGTGAATCATGGGTAGGGGGTTGTTAATACGAATATAAATTTTCAGCCAAATCGGTTGAACCATGTGGGAGCTACAGCCCTGCATGTACATACGTTGATAGCGAAAGCGTAAGTGGGTCAAGTGTACCTTGACCTTGGAAAAAAATCGTCATTTAAACAGATATTTTTTTATCTGAGATTAAGTCCAAAATATGCTTATATCATAATTTGAAAGTGCTGAATGCAAATCTGCCATCAGAAATGCTGAAAACCGTCTAGTTTCAGAATTATTGACTGAAATGTTTGGAGAGAAAAAAACTACTTATCGCGCAAAAAGTAAAAAAAATAGTTAAAAAAATTGAGATACTGAAACGTAATATCGATTTTTCTCGGTATTTTTACCATGGAAATAATTTTCAATGCGATCGAAGACAATTTTTTTTTGCTTCAGACGATGCATTTTTAGACTTACACAATTATGAAGTTCTAATTGATCTTGTTAACGATTGATTGATTTCACTGTATTTTATTTCGCGAAATATAATAATAATAGAAAGTTTAGCACGCTTCTAACACTAATACTAGACCAGTTCTATTAAAATTAACAGTGTTGCATGGTAACTGAATGTATTTATAAGAATGATTGTTGATCCGCCATTTTTGGTTCAAACAAATTTTTACTAACATGAGCCGAGTGGCCCTGTTCGGCGGCCATGTTGTGTATGCGCGCGTATACGTATATATAACGACAGAATTCCCGCCAAATTAACAACAACAAAAAATGGTTTAAAACACTGTTACCCTGTAAAAATCGTAGTAAAACAATCCCGAACCTATATCATAAATCACTACACTTTTTTTCGTATATAAAATGATTATCAAGGTCATAGTACACTTATATATAAAAACACTCAGACAAATGAGAATTAATACGCAATTTAACAAATAAATGAAGGCCCAAATAACTATGTTTATGCATTGTTTATACGAGAATCAATAAATAATAGCACTGTTTATAGGGGAACATATTAGATTAGCTCAATTGTCACTAACCTCTCCAGCAGCGTCCGTCCGTCCACTGCTTAATCGATGCGGCCTAAGATCTTCATTTCACAAAATCGTTATTAAAACTTTAGTTAATACACGTTAATCCTGACTGCGTTTTACACTAACATTAATTAAAAACACCATTTAACACAAAAAAAAAATAGGTTAAGTAACGTGGCCCTGCCACAGCCAAGATTGGACTGGACTGAGGTGAATAGTTTACACCGCCCCTCAACTAACAGTCCCCCGCGATTCCATAGCCATCTAGATTTAAGTGATAAAATTACAATTTTTTTTAATTTTTCATAATAAAATTACGCAAATCTAACTTCAAAAAACGATTGGCCATGTCTTAAAACCTATTTAAAACACTCGTTATAATTTCTATCAAATTTTATAAGCCCACAATCAACCATCAAACTTTTCATGTGACAACGGAATCGCAGGGGAATGATAGTCGAGGAGCGGTGTATACTGTTCACTTCAGTACAATCCTATCTGTGGCTTGACACGTTGCTTAGTCTATTTTTTGCATAAAATGGTGTTGTTTAGTGTTTTTAATTAATTTTAATGTAAAACGCAGTCAGGATTCACGTGTATTAACTATATCTTTAATAACGATTTTGTGGAATGAAGATGTTGGACCACATCGATCGACCAGAGGACATATACGTCTGATTAAAAATAAACAATTTCGCGAAATAAAATACAGTGAAATCAATCAACTGTTAACAAGATCAATTAGAACTTCATAATTGTGTAAGTCTAAAAATGCATCGTCTGAAGCAAAAAAATTTGTCTTCGATCTCGTTGAAAATTATTTTCCATAGTAAAAATACCGAGAAAAATCGATATTACGTTTTAGTTTCTCAATTTTTTTTTTACTATTTTTTTACTTTTTGCGCGATAAGTAGTTTTTTTTCTCCAAACATTTCAGTCAATGATTCTGAAACTAGACGGATTTCAGCATTTCTAATGACAGATTTGCATTCAGCAATTTCAAATTATGATATAAGCATATTTTGGACTTAATCTCAGATTAAAAAAAAATCTGTTTAAATAACGATTTTTTTCCAAGGTCAAAAAAAAAATGCAAAAATAGACTAAGCGACGTTGCCATGCCACAGATAGAATTGTACTGTAGTGAACAGTATACACCGCCCCTCAACTAACATTCCCCTGCGATACCATAGTCACATGAAAAGTTTGGATGGTTGATTGTGGGCTTATAAAATTTGATAGAAATTATAACGAGTGTTTTAAATAGGTTTTAAGACCTGGCCAATCGTTTTTTGAAGTTAGATTTGCGTAATTTTATTATGAAAATTAAAGAAAATGTAATTATATCACTTAAATCTAGGTAGCTATGGAATCGCGGGGGACTGTTAGGTGAGGGGCGGTGTAAACTATTCACTTCAGTCCAGTCCAATCTTGGCTGTGGCAGGGCCACGTTACTTAGCCTATTTTTTTTTTGTGTTAAATGGTGTTTTTAATTAATGTTAGTGTAAAACGCAGTCAGGATTAACGTGTATTAACTAAAGTTTTAATAACGATTTTGTGAAATGAAGATCTTAGGCCGCATCGATTAAGCAGTGGACGGACGGACGCTGCTGGAGAGGTTAGTGACAATTTGAGCTTATCTAAAATGTTCCCCTATAAACAGTGCTATTATTTGTTGACTCTCGTATAAACAATGCATAAACATAGTTATTTGGGCCTTCATTTATTTGTTAAATTGCGTATTTATTCTCATTTGTCTGAGTGTTTTTTATATAAGTGTACTATGACCTTGTTAATCATTTTATATACGAAAAAAAGTGTAGTGATTTATGATATAGGTTCGGGATTGTTTTACTACGATTTTTACAGGGTAACAGTGTTTTAAACCATTTTTTGTTGTTGTTAATTTGGCGGGAATTCTGCCGTTATATATACGTATACGCGCGCATACACAACATGGCCGCCGAACAGGGCCACTCGGCTCATGTTAGTAAAAATTTGTTTGAACTAAAAATGACGGATCAACAATGATTTTTATAAATACATTCAGTTACCATGCAACACTGTTAATTTTAATAGAACTGGTCTAGTATTAGTGTTAGAAGCGTGCTAAACTTTCTATTATTATTATATTTCGCGAAATAAAATACAGTGAAATCAATCAATCGTTAACAAGATCAATTAGAACTTCATAATTGTGTAAGTCTAAAAATGCATCGTCTGAAGCAAAAAAAATTGTCTTCGATCGCATTGAAAATTATTTTCCATGGTAAAAATACCGAGAAAAATCGATATTACGTTTCAGTATCTCAATTTTTGTTTACTATTTTTTTACTTTTTGCGCGATAAGTAGTTTTTTTTTCTCCAAACATTTCAGTCAATAATTCTGAAACTAGACGGTTTTCAGCATTTCTGATGGCAGATTTGCATTCAGCACTTTCAAATTATGATATAAGCATATTTTGGACTTAATCTCAGATAAAAAATATCTGTTTAAATGACGATTTTTTTCCAAGGTCAAGGTACACTTGACCCACTTACGCTTTCGCTATCAACGTATGTACATGCAGGGCTGTAGCTCCCACATGGCTCAACCGATTTGGCTGAAAATTTATTTTCGTATTAACAACCCCCTACCCATGATTCACTAAAACGGACAATTTTATATTTGCACCCAGTTTTTAGTTTTGATTGTTTAAACAATTGAGATATAAATATATTAGAAAATAATCCTCATAAACGGGCACTTGCACACTGAAATGTATCTATCCTTGTTTATCTTATGTATCCGAAATTTATTTTGCTATTGCTTGTTACGTAGAAACTTGTTGAAATCCGTTCGAAACCAACTAGTTTATCGATAGACGCCGACCAGAAAAGATTATTTTATATGTGTAATCAATGCATGTAAATGTATATAAATTATAGTTAAAATAGCGTTTAAATTGTTTAAATTGTTTAAATTGTGTCAAATCGCGTAAAATAGTGTTTTTCGTACTATTGTTAACGTACAAATAATTTACGGGAGTTTGAATGCAGTTTCGCGAATCTTCCATAGGTAATAGAGATTTTCCGTTTTCTTATTAATATTAGTACAATTCTTTTAAGATGTTTACAGATACCTACAAACATTTATAGAATATTATTTTGAATATTTGCATGTTTTTTATTGTTGCAGGATCACCGGGTAATGCATAATGCAGTCCTTCAAGTAGCAGAGACTTAAGGTAAATTTTATTATTATGCCATGTACCTATTTATTTTTCTCAGTCACCATCTTATAACATGTATGTTTCTCTGCGGGGGGGGGGGAGAACGGGGTTTATATATTTTGGATATTTGTTTAAATTGTTTTTATTTTTAAATAGCAATAAATTTACTCTTGAAATTTATTAGATATCAAATATTATTTAAATCATTGTTACTTTTCTTAGAAATTATTAACTTCAGTAAAAGATTAAAAAATTAAATTCAATAAATAGTATGTACCCGTTGCGGCCCCCGTGCGCATGTGGGCGCTTTTGCAAAACGAGTTTTTTCCCCACAACTAAAATGTGTTTTATTAATTATTTATATGTTTAATGTTATATGTGTTGATTATTTTGAACAAGTGTCGCGGTTTTACTAAGTGTTTATTAAGTGTATACCTACTTTAAACTTAAAATAAATATTTATTCTTTCCGTTTAAAAGTGTGGAAAAAAGTCTGTCACTGATGTAGTGATTAAATAATATAGGTAATTTAAACGCGGGTTTAAACAATGTGTAAGTGGAAATTGTGTTTTAAATCATATAGAACTTCGGGTTTAATAAATCATAGGCAATCATAGGGCAAAGATGGATGGAGCCCGG
This sequence comes from Nebria ingens riversi, assembly GCA_018344505.1. Lineage (NCBI taxonomy): Eukaryota > Metazoa > Arthropoda > Insecta > Coleoptera > Carabidae > Nebria > Nebria ingens. The sequence goes on from JADQWA010001542.1 coordinate 133,065, forward strand.
ACGCTGAATCGCCAAGCAGGGGTGGTTGTTTGCTGAGCTTAAAATCTGTATACATTTTGTATACTTTTGGCTCTTCTATTAGCAGTGATTTTATTGCGATTTTTAGATGTTTTTTATTTTACAGTTTAAACCAGTTATTGTATAATAATATTAAGAGGCAGGCCGTTTAACAGCAGAAACTTTGTTGATACTAAATTATAGATACATTTTTAATATCGCGGTTCTTTTATGTTTTTTTGTGTGTGTTAAAAGCTAGCTAATATACCTAATGATAATTGATATTCAGTAGAAATTATAGCGCGATCTTATGGAATAAATTTGATTTATTTTCGTTAACTTTGAGTTCAGAATTTAATAAATAAATATTTAAAAAAGGCGCGGGGGGGGGGGATGTTTTAAGCATTGTTTAATTACTAGACATGATAACTAATATATTTGCCAATGTTTTAGGGGTGACCAATCCACAACAACGAAAGGGCTTTAAGAATAGAACAAGTAAGTGATATTTTTAATATCCGGCATGTGCTATCTTTATATTTCCCAGTTTATTTCTTTCTTTCTATATTTATTATTGTTTATATGCCTATAAATATATGTATGTATGTACCATCCGATTCGTCAACAAGTGATTAATGTATTTGAATATTTACGCGAGTGTTTATCAATTACTGAAATGACTACGTAAAATATCAGCCATTCCCTATAAAGTATTAATCTCTGTGATAGTGAAAGTGAGTGTTTAAATAAAATTTCTAGTAAATTCATGAATAAAAATTGTGCTTCTGAGTGATTAAAAATAAATGATATCGCGAAATAAAATCCAGTGCAATCATCAATGAATCGCTGCCAAGAGGAGCAACTAGAACTTCAGCTGTGGTATAGGAGAGGAACAAGTATTGGATGCGGATTTGGTGAGTACCATTTGTACCTCTAATATACTTCGTGCATATCAGGTAGTGATTTTCTATAGGATGCAAAATGTAAAGAGAATCCTCTGTCTTCGGGTGTACCTATTACTATTAATGTTTCTTCTTCTATCTTCTTTTAACAATTTCTGAATACGGCGCGTATTCAGAAATGGTTAAACAACTGGGAAATATAAATTAATTCACACATATTAATCTTTGTAAACTTTTTTAATTAAATGACAATAATTAAAATTAATTAAAATCATATAAAATAGCACATGCCACAAAAACTATGTTCAACTTTAGAGAGTAACTTGTTCCAAACCACCCCTGATAATTTATTACGGAACCTGATGAAGTGGTGGTTGAAGCAATTCAACCTTACCATGGTTCATTTAACTTCTTTAAACAAATGTCTGCATATGTCTGAAACACGCGCTTTGGTTTCAAATATATGCGGTAGCACCTGCCCTTACGGTTAGAGCAAGTATTTTCTTCAGTTCCTTCTCGTTTCGTTTCGTTTCGTTTCGTTCCGTTTATAATACACATTCCTCCTTGACATCGTTGGAGCAACCACCGTTGGACTTCTAGAGGACAACTGCAACATGAAGACCTTTTGTATCGATATCGCGTACTGTCCACACTCTGGCAGTTCTGCTGCGGGGGCAGATCGTTGTTTGATACTTCTGTATGGTCGCGTCTTTTAGATTCTCGGGTGTTTGCATTCATTCTGGTTGGGTTTTTAATTCGCGTCTCGGGTGTTTTGGGGTGGGCGGTTCGCGATTGAAGTTATATCTTATTCAAACTCAATATTAAAGTCATCTAACGCTGATATCATTAGGTGTGACTTCATCAATATGTTAGGCGATTGTTGTACTTTTGACTGCGTCACTACACGTCGATCAGCATCTGATACGAGTGCTGGAGGTACTTAGTATATGCTCTCGTCTTGGGGTCTGGTGTTCACTGGCATGCCGCCTATCGTAGCTTCCTTCTGTGTCCCTGCTTCGCGTGAGTAACGTTTCGTATAGCGTAAATCTGCTGGCGGTTGTGGACGTGCCTTAAGGTTGGATACACCGATAGGTTGGTCATTGCCAGTGGCACGGATGACCTGGGATGCGGTGTAGAAAGGTACATTAGCTCGTGCATGTGCAGGGTCCTAAGTACACGGTCGGTTAAATGAGATGGGTGGCACTTGTTAATATTGGCGCGTTGCAAACAACCGACTGACGAATCGTCCAAGAAAGCCTATCCGCACATTTTACGATGTACGGTGGGTGCCCGGTGTCTCTGGAATGGTACGAGTCTCTCTACTGTACGACCAGGGTGCAGTAGTGTTAGCACAAGTGCCGAACTGGGTTCACTGGGACCGGATTGATTTTGTTGGTTGGTTTGACCATTCCGTTTGGTCAAAATGAAATCTCGAAACACTGGGCCCGCCGCAGGAGCGAGGTGGGCCCCCAATAACTAACTGTACTTTCACACTTTCAGATTTAACGTTTTTCGGACGTCCCAGTCCTGGTTAACTGGGTGTCCACCTTTTAAAGTTTTCGCAGTGTGTGAGCAGACTTGCACACTGCACCCTATCTATGGCAGTTCGCCTTCTAATCCAAATTTCTTGCAGATATGTTTTTATAGGTGTAACATTGTGTCGTACCCGATGTTACAAATACATCACGCATGCACTGCACAGCACACAATCGTGTGTGCTTCGTGCTCAAAAACACAAATTAGAATAAGTATCTCAAATATTAGGTAGGAGGTGGGAATTTCTTCAAATATTCAAACAAATCTTCAATTAAGTAGGGCCCCCGTCGGGGTACTTTTCAAAGTAATATTTTATAGTTTTCTATTCAATACATAAAAGAGTTTGTTTAATTAAATTTTAAAGTAATTTATTTTGATTTTGTTGCAATATTAATGATAGATATTTGTTATTTAATTTGTTTTGAATCAATTGAACAACGATAGTTTTAAGTATGAGTCCTCGTGTTGGCTCTGGGTCCCCGTGTTGGTCCATTGAGTCCTCGTGTTGGCTCTGGGTCCTCGTGATGGCCCGGGTCCTCGTGAGGCCCTTAAACGCAATAAAACATATTGCTATGCATCAAAACAACAAAGGAGCACCTGGAAACTCAGGTGCTTCTAAGTTGCAACACGGTTGGTTTGAATAGTGTGTATATTTTTTATAAGAGGCACTGTAAAGGGTCCTGTTAGGATTTTACTGAGTTAAACGTAAGTCTAGCTTGGTAAAAATTAATTAAATTTTACTTTTCAGTACTTCAGGATCACGCTGACCCATTTAGGCGCTGTGTTGGACTTCGCTAGATTTTTATTTATTAGTCTAATTTAAATCGTGACCAGATTCATATTAATAACTTTTATTTTATTAAAATTAAATATATATATTTATTAAATATATATGTAATACTTTAAATATTAAATATAAATTCATTTTTCTACAATCTGGTCACGCCAGTGTTTATTTTATGTACTAACCAATTCCTTTTCAGCTTAACCCTTTCAAATTTTACAGCTTTCTTTCAGCCTAACATTTTCCCTTTCAGCTATTGTAGTTGTAAGTTTTTTTCAGCTAGTTTTAATTAATTAAGCTAATCATACTTTTTACTAGCCTAACTTTTACTAATTTTTCAGCTTGTTTTTCAGTAGACTTAAGATGTTAGTTTATAAGCTAGAGTCCTCCGTGGCCTTCCCAACCCTTTCAGTGCCACATAAATAATCTTGTACATGTATTCGTTTCAGCTATAATTCTATTAAAATTTCAGCTTTAATATTATGATTATGGTCAATAACTCCAAAATTATACGTTTTTCAGATTTTTTATTGCTATTAACGTAAATGCATTCCCAAATAATTGGTAGAGAGTGAGAATCTCTTCATATATGTAGGGAGTGGGAATTTTTCAGTTAGGTAGAGGTTGGGACTATATTCAGATAGGAAGAGTCTCCACCGGGGTACTTTACAATTTTTACTGATTTTCAAGCTTAACCCCATGGAGTTAATCTTGACTCAGCGGCGGGGTTTAAGCTCCTCTCACCTTATCAAACGATACATTAATTTATAAAATGGTTTTTCTTGCAATATTGTTATCATTATTGCGGGATGCAACTGAAAATCTCTAGTCGCGGTTAGTAGTTATAAATATTTACTTCGTATAAATATTTATTGATAATATTAAAATGTTTAATTTTTTAAAAGAAACGCCTTAGATTTTTTAAAATCTTCAGGTCAGTAAATTCTTCAAAATATATTGTTTTATTTGACGGAAATTTTCGCAAAAGCAATACATCACGTGACAAATTTTAAAATATGTGTATGTTTCTTTATTGCTCTGTAACCGTTCGGAGCGAAGAGGTTCTCTCAAGACTTCTTGGCGTATCACCGAATGATATATGTTATCAACTAGAATGCTGCCAGCGTTAGATATAAATTTTTTTTCTTTTTCTCGTGAAATATTGATGCAATAACTTTATGAAATATGGATTCAATATTTTTATTCAGTTAATATAATTGCATTGCAAGAAAAATGTCGCATATCAAAATATTGATTGCCACTCTACTTTACTTCAATTATATTTAAAGTATCTTAGTTTCTTTAAACACCTTCTTAGGAGTTTCTTGTTTGGAGATAGTGTTCTAACTAATCTAATTTGATTTGAGTTTTCTTATTTACTAAGTCGAAAAATACTGATTAGGTATGATCGGTGGTTGTCTTTGCTTGATTGTTTGTTTGATTGCTAAATACTTTATTAGAGTTGTTTTCTTGGGGGAATAAATCAATAGTTCGCAATTATTAAAGTGTATAATGATATATATTGCCTATTAAAACTGCAATATAATAATTTTGATTTATGACCAAATAAATGTACTTCGTCGGATATATTGGCTGTAGCAAAGTTAATTATTAGTTGAGCTTGAAATAAACTCAATATTTGTATTTAATTTCAAGGGTATAACGGTCAGTTGTTAATCTTGAGGATAATACCAACAGTTATAATAATAATATTATTTAACAAACTAAATTTAACTGCATGAACTACAACCGCAGTAAACAAAAAAGTTAGGTAAAAATTAATAAAGCTCGTAACCAGAAACAAAAGAGTATTTTCGTACGTGTATGTTTAACATAAAACACATTCACACCACGTATAGTCATAGTGTGCGATTGTTTAATGCATTACATTAAAATTCATATGACAACGTTTATTTTGCAAAGTGTAGAGTATGAACTAATGAAACTAATAAAATACAGAGCATATGTAAATATAAATTTTGTGTCTTCGTCACACACGCAAAGATTTGTTTCTCATTTTATATGATGGTGCACCTAACACAGTTTACCAGGAACGAGTGTTGTATAATCCTATAACGTCGTAAATTTAAGAAGTGCATGTCTACGAGTACTTCCAAGGATGTTGTAACACATTGTTACATATTGGAGTTGAATTTACGCGAGTTTCAAATTAAAATTATGGAACTACCGAACAACGAAATTGAGTTATAATTTCAGATTCGTATCTTACCAAACACGCAAAAATCATTTGTTTTCTATAACGTGTAGGTACTATAAAAATAAATGATACACATCAATTCTTCAAGTGAGTATCAGATTCCACTGCATTCAATTCTTGCTGATCTATTCAAACACCCATCTTTGTTATTGGAGTACGCTTCTGTATAAGTTTAATATGATTCACCTCTGGATACGAAAGCCCAAAGTTCAATTAATAAATCAGTAGTAATCGTCAGTTTAGCAGATATTTAGTTTCAACTTACTCTGCCCTATATATTACCAAAACCACTAGGCTAAGTACACATAAACCGTACGACGCTTGTACAGGTTGAACTCTGACATCGATTTCTGCATTGTAATGAAATAACAATGCACACTGAAATCGGAAATTGCATCATCCATCTCTTAACTCGCAACATTCACCCTGGATATCTAGATTCCTAGTGATATCTATCAACTACTCCATTCGACATAGTTATAGTCGTCTTGAGCGAGCTGAATACAAATTGATATATACATATGTTTATATAGCTTGGTTTTGAGAAATGAGTTAATTCTTTGGATTTTTAATAAATTCCCTAGAAGATTTACACAGATGAAAAATTATCTCCTCGCATATATTTATTTGAAGTGTGCCTGCAAATTATGTATTTTCTTGAGGTAGTAAATTCTGTTGCAAATATCAAAGGGCCGTGATGCGATTCGTGCACGGTGAGTACCATGTCTATTAACCTTAACATTACGTCGACATCCCCTTGGCGTCGTGTATACGTGAAACATTGTTAGTAGTAGGAGTACCCCAGAACAATGAAGGAAAATAACACACGCTATACCACAGCGTTCCCTAGTTGCGTTGGTTTAAACATAAAACTGTTATTTCATGCATGAATACGTAGTCCCATTTCACGTCTAAATTATGTTATATAAAATACATACTGCCGCTTTTGGTGTAATCGTTGTATGTACCTGATGCAGTACATCATACGTATATGTATGTATGCACACCATTGACATTAGTAGAGAAATCTATTCAAGATTGTGTTTTATTATCAATAAACACACAAATAAATGTTTTTATTAAACATAATTGTGTACTTATGACTCTAAACATTCATTGCTTTTCGTCAAATGAACTTTCGCTTTTCTGTTCTGAAAGTTTTTATTCATTTGAGTTAAAAAGTATTTATCCATCTTTGCGATATCTATGATATACACCTTATATAGTTTGGGTGGTGATGTGTGCCAACAAATTTAATATTCCTGTCTGTATCCCTGCGGGCTCGTCGTGTCACGGGTTGAGCTAGAAGGTCTTCTACTTCCGAACAGTTTCTATATTCTGTCGGCGGCTTCAGGCTAGTCACTTCACGCATACGCGCCCTTGCTGCGCGGCCTCGCATCTTGCTAAGACACACAGATGAAATAACTAACCCTGCTCATCCCTAACAGCCAATTTTCGCAATATGTTTACTTAATTTTTTACCCTGATACATTGATATTTTGCGGATATACGCTAGTTAGAAGATTCTAAATGTATTATGATAAAAGCAGTATATTTTTTAACGCCAGTCGAAGGTATATGAAATAATATCAGCATCACGAAACTAGCCGATGAAGCAATACAAAGTTTTGAACAATTCGTTTGATATTGGGGTCAATATGTAAATTTAACGGTAAATAGGAGTACATGCATACAACGTAGTTTCAGTGAAGTTTGGACGCATCGAAAGACAACCAGGATATCGCAAACTTCAGTTTCCAAACACGCCAGTCAGACTCTAACAAAGTTTCGACCACGATAAGACGCCATCGTGCGGTATTGCACATTTACAAGATAACTAAACTTCTGTTTGATATTCTGTACGCAGTGACAATAGTTGTCAGTAATATTAATTTATTGTTATTAACCAAAAGTAATATGCTCGCTTCTGAGGAAATAGTAAAGCGTTTTATCCGTATTACACATTATTTATTCGTCTGAAACAGTAAAAAATACCTCATTCTTTAAATAACATTTTAGTGAATGTTGTAAAATATGTTTAAATACCCCACATAGTTTCTGCAAACCACACAGGATGCACAAAAGGGTTAAAATAAATACGAAGGCTGTGTGATTTATGTAAGCAATAATCTTTTATCATGCGTTTTATAATGCGGCGACCGTTTTAGTTATGAGTTGGGAACATGTTATTGCACATACGACATTATTTTATGCTCGGTACATACATACATACATACATACATAGCCTAGGCATATGTGTATGCAATACGTATTTTAACAACATAGCAAAAGCACTCGATATTAATTTATAGCTAACATTGCTAACAAAAATGCTGTAGAAGCCTAGTAAACAACCACTAACAATTCATATATTGATATTATCAACTCATATCTCGTAACTAAAATCACCGGCATATCGTATAGGTACTAACGTTTGTTTAGTATGTCTACACTTATGTGTAACACAATTGATTACTTTCGATAAATTGTCGATACATAATAATTAACATCTAAATCTTAAGAAACATTTCAAAATATTTCCCAATACATAATGAAGAAATAGAATTTGAATTAGTGAACGAAAAATGAGATTGACTTGAAATTTGGTGGTTTTACTCCATAATAACACAAAACCCGTGCAACCATATAAAAAAGCTTACTAACGCGCTTTAATATTGAGATTAGTATAATTAATAAAGCTTTCGCTAATAACAAATACCAACGGAATTCCACGGCAATTTGTTTGGGGTTGTTTTCGGATTTAAATTTTTTATGTTGTTGTTATAGCTTCGTACGGTACCGGTAACATTTTTAGCTTTCGGTTCATTTATCAAGATTACCTGGATATGCACGGAGAATTTATAAAAAAATTACAATGTGAGGTTTTGTTAACAATTCTAATTTATCTTTCAAGAAAGTATAAAAAAACTTTAACATATTTATTTTGTAAATTTTATTTTAGTAGCTTGAAATTATAGAGCAATCTCACAAATGCGTTTCATTTTAACGCGTATATACTGATACAAACTTTACGTATCACAGGAGGTTTTACAATGTCGGAAATGAGTTTCAAATCAGGTTTAGATCAAAGAAAATGTGTATTATGGTGCAACTTTGCCGTCGTTTTCTTTTAATTATTAATATTTAGTCGTATACACAGAATTAATAATAAGTATACTTTTCAGTAAATTGTTTAAATTGCGTGAGTTTATCAAAAGACAGTCAAGTATCAAATATTCTGTTTAGAAACAAGTGAAGTATTAAATTTAATCATAAATTTGTTATTTATAGACACTGAATTACCACTTGTAAATAATCCGTGTATATTTTCATCACTTGACTTGTTATTCGTATTTTGATCATTGAGAATAATAAAATATTTTCGCATAAAGATAGAAAAATTAAATAGGTATGCTTAAAGTTTCACAACATGCTATTCAACATTCCAAAATCCCAGTGCTTAAAAAAATAAACTAAAATTGTTTTTGGTTGAAAGAAAAACGCGATAATGGCAACGATATGGAATTCTTAAATTACTTGCCAAGATTTTCCACGGTTTTGTGGCTAGTTCGTTTCACTGGCAGGGAATTATATTTTAATGGTACTTTTTAATGAACATCCTCGCCAAAGTGCTGCCGTGGAACAATTGAACTACAAAGAAACAATTAACGAAGATATAATATATACCGACAGAGCGGGCAAAGTGCTTTGAAAACTTTCCGGTTCACCGCAGTCAGTTATCCGACGTGGAACCTAACAGAATCTCGCCGCATGCATAGCAATATATGGTTAAAATTGCGAGGAATTACAATATCGTTACACATTATCATAAAAATACGATTTCAATATTTTGCACATTTATCATTTACCGATATTTATTACCTACGTATATATATATATATATATATATATATATATATATATATATATATATATATATATATATTTCATAACGAATAAATTTTAATCCAGATAAAATAGATCATTACTTATATTAGATATTTAAATTTAGTGCAAGTGTGAAACATTTTAGAACTAGTAATAGAACTTTCTAGAGCTTACGTTATTTGCAAGGAAATATCTCAGTTTGTAAAGTCTAACAAGCAATTTTATCCTTGGGAATTAATTTCTGAAAGTTGAAAACTTAAAACTATTAATTTGAAGTATTAGGATTATGGCGATATTTCTAGAGGTTGACGGAAAAATGATTCGAATTGGAATATATAAATAAGTGCTCTGCTCAATATTAGAGTCGTCCATAAAAACGAATAACAACGTGACAGAATTTGAATTCGAAATGGGATGCTTACAAAAAGAACGCTAAAAGTCAGGATACAAACAAGATGTCAATCCTCAATTGACAAATCCTTGTGTGAAAATTGAATTTAAATTGTGTTCACTTGAAGCGGCAGCACACAATATTATAAAAAATGTCTTCCATCAAAACAGTGAAATCACTTTTTTTTTGCTTTGGTGTTGCCAAGCCTTGCGATAAACATCAATTGGCAAATATAAAAGTCGATATACAATTTGTTTGTTTTTTTATTCAAGCTTGATTTGTAATGCATAAAATTTTTCACATATGCAACTATGTAGTTATAAACACGATGTAATTCTTATGTAATTTTCAGACAATTGTAGATTATCTATTTCGTTCAATTTTGTTATTAAATTCGGTAATAACAACCCTAAATATTTCTTTTCTTATTTCCGAATGGAGTTATTGCTTCCATTTAGTTTCATTTCACCCCGCAGTGTTATCGCCTGTCGATCGTACAATTGTATGTGTGTTACAAGCGGTCTTTTGTGTTCCAATCGAATTTTTCAGATTGTGGGATCTCGAAGAATTTATCTGATACATTTTTCTGTTTCACACAAGTTGTTCTTCTCAACAGAAAAACGACAGCATTTCCTTTGATAAAACGCAATTCGAATTTTCAATATTTTCTTTTAACTAAATATTTTTACGCAACAATACACTCAAGGAATGAGAAATATTTTCATCATTCTATAGGATAATAATTACAAGCTGTGTTTAGTAAAATAATTCTAAGTTATAAAAAAAAACAAATACTCAATTTCAATTTATACCATCAACTTATAAAGGGTTAATAAATAAATTGTTTACAGAGAATTAACTTATAAAACGATCAGTCGATAAGATATTTGTTATTTTCCACTTGGTTGACGGAAAAATAAACTTGTTTGGTGATTCGCGTGAAATCAGCAACACTTGAATACGAAACAACTGTTTCTAAATTGCCGCGAGTATTTTATCAGTCGTCGTTCGATGATACTTCCACAGGCCTCATCATCTCTTATAGCCCCTTAGCACTGAAGTGGCCAGATTAAATTTTGAGACAGCAGAAAAGAAAAGTCGTAACAAATATCTTGTGTTCGGCGGCAGATGGCAGCCGTATCGACCCCCGAGGCCAAGGAAGAACCATGAACGTGATCCCTCGGCAACTATAGCTAAGAGTACCAAAAGAAAATGGCCAAAAAAACTCTCTGGATCGTCGGCACGTAAAAACAAGTATAAATGTTGGCCAACTCTCCTACCTAATGACAAAATAGTTATTTTACAACTCCCTGCACGGTGGGTGCGACCTAGAGGGTGACGCACGTAACTTTTTTCGATACAGTGGTTTCTTTCACAATTCATTTAATGATATACAACTACACTGAAATATTTTGCATATTTATAGTTTTTAGATTCATGTAGGTACTTATTACTGTAACATCAATTTCTGTTATCTAGCACGAATACATTTACTTCTTTGCTATAAAAACTTTATTGTCTCTTCGTTGTTAGTTCTTCCTCTGTTCTGTACTGAATAAAAAAAAAGCATAACATGAAATTCACAAGTTCTCAACACAATTCGTAGATGTAAAAACACAATATCAGTAAAGCAGCGCATTTGAAAATTTGTATACGTATACTTCTATAGATTTGTTTAGCTAAGAAGTACAGGAAACGATAACCAAGATATACGAAGTTCCGTTTCTGGTCTATTCATATTTAAATGTTAATTTTGAATATTACTATACTTTATGGCTTGTATATTTGCATAAGAAATGCGCTGAATATAATTACGTCAATGTTTTAACTATGTACTAAGATTGAAGATATATGTATACTGAAGAAAATACATAGTTTTTTTTTTTTAACTTTTTCTATCCGAATAAAATAATAATACATAGTATTTAAGTTGTAATAATTTAAAATATTATTGATACGTTTGAATAATGCAAGAAATCAAATCACGATTTACCAAACAAATAAAAACTCTAGGCACACAATTCGTCGATACCATATTTCTTCTACGTTTCCCCGAATTACCATATGTCAACAAATGCGGCCAGATTGTTTGCCAAGAAAGCCAGGAATCATTTTGATTTAAAATGTCATATCCAGAAATGCGAAACGTCAACGCATAGTTTCGTACGCACCAAATCAACTAAAATATTATCCGTGTATAATACAATTATGTATGACGTAGCAAGCACGTTTGTCATAAGCCAAGCGTGCCTAATAGCACCTAGTGAACTAATCTAATTTATAAAAGTCATTAGCCAATGATGCTGCCCGTTGGCCACAAGACATCACCGTCCATAAACATTTACATAAACAATTTCCTCTGCGTTACGGGATTTCGTTGCACGATTAAGAACTGCACGTACTCTAAGTTTATTACGATAAAAGATAACGTAATGCAAATGTAATTGAATAGATGCAATTAGACTGCCTTGCAAAATGACGCTTACTTTCACTGCAATCACGAATTATACATTATTGTTTTTAAATCTTAATCATTTTAATACTATTGATGTCAAATTTTATAAAGATACTCTTGGAAGTTTTTTAACAGCTATCACGAATTTTTTTTCGCTTTCATGATTAATTTTTCAAACAACAAATACTTACTAGCAGAAGACGCAGTTTAACAACAAACAAATAAAAAAACACAAATGCCAAAAACAGAAAATAGACAAACATAAATATGGCTGCTATCCTAGAATTCCTGTTAAAATAGTACAACACATATAGTAACAATTGTTTCAGCGTACAATACCAGCAAATGACAGAAAGCCTGAAACTTGCCTTTGACAACATTTCACGAAGGCAAGTTTCAGAGCTTCAGGCTCCACTTAATTCCACATAGGTATATTTATCAATACATTCACATAACGTCTCATAGTTTTACTTGTGTTGAATCAATTTAAGAAATCAGTTTTCTCGTTCACGCTAATTGAAAACATTTATCGAGAAGATGTGAAGTAGTTACTTACGATGACATGCTTGTCACAGTAAGTCCGCGGTCAATTTATACAAGCGAACGTTTTGACGTTACATTGGTTACAGTAATTTGTGTGAGATGTCATCTGTATCGTTGCGTTTTGACTGCACAGTGACCCTATGACATTCCTCTACCCATACTAAATTCGTTACAGATGTTTCGTGGTGTGCGGCCGTTGAATAATACATTTCGTCGAAGAATTCACTTTTGATTACCACTATTTAAATATCAAACTTTTATTTTATTTAGTTGTGTTCTGGCGATGTCAGCTTTATTGCTAGCGAAATGACGACGACAGTTAAAATAAAACCAATACGAATAAAAACGACATATAAGATATATCATAGTATACTTTTAAATAAAGATTGAAACAAATAAAATCATAATCTAAATTGATAGAAATTCTTCATGTCTCTTTGATTTAAACAATTTTATAAAATAATAGTATGACGTTTAATTAGCGTACTTAGTAATAAGAGTAAAAACATTTTAATATCGCGTACGTATGAAAGGGATCACACATGCAGTTCATATAGTATTTTATAATAATGTTGTTTCGTTCCCTTAAATCCGTCGTGGAATCTGACAAGCAATAAATATCTGTCAGCAGCTATAGCTGCCAAAGCCTAGACGGTGTACGATCATGCCGAAAATACACAACAGGAAATTAAAAAGCAGACACAGAGAGAACACATACCCACTACGACGGTGATCACAAAGAAAAAAATTTACATAAAAAGATCAGTCTGACAACGCAAAAATCTATCATGTATGAAATGTAATATTTAACAAACGCTTCCCAAGTTCACTTCAGGGAATATACTTTTATGTACTCGTGTATACGAAAACTGTTACCCTTCTTTTATTCCATAATACGTTTGTAATTGTGTATTGAGGAAATCAGTTTTCTTTTTGAGATAAATAATCAACTTAAATATTTTTTTAAATTATATACAAGTTGTATAAAAACTATAGGTCTTAGTAAATGAACAAGCGTGGAGGAAGTCATAAAAATATCTAAAAATAATTGTTATTCCCTTTACGTAAAACTAATGTCGTATAGACTAAGTTGAGTTGTATGAATACGTTGTAATAAGTCAAGTGATTCATGATGGAAGTTAATTGAACGGGACAGTTCTCCGAAAACATAAAATTTACCCTAAATTTAAAAGTAAGCTCGATATCGCGTTACAGACGACGTGCACCGGTGTTTGGTAATGAGTTACGGGTCGGGCGGACACCTTCCATTGAAAATAATTTGTTTTTCCAGTAAATGCCTCATTAACTTGGACGTGTCTGCTTATTTATAAAACATACTTGAGATGATGCAGAAGGCGGCGGATACTGACAGATAGACGAAAAAAGAAATACAACATCAGAGAGTCAGAAATATTTAGTGTTGTCTACATATTTGTTTAATTAATATTCATAAAATACTTTGTCTAACTTGCTAATTATATATATATATATAAAAAAAAAAAATGGTACTTTTACTACGTTTTGAGTCATCATAGTATCACTAATTTAAATTTATTCTCCAATTACTATATACGATATAATAATTTTACTACTGAACTATTTCATGTGTGTATTCGGAGGATGGCAACACATGTCTTAGAATGCCAATCACTTGGCTGTGGTGATGTAGGTTCTAGGCTTGTTGAAATGCCGACGAAGTAGTTATTCGAAGCCCGAAGAGATGAAATGGGTGGTAACTGTGCGTTATGAATAATGAGATCCACGTCATAATATACACACAGGTATACACCAATCACTAAAGCTGCCTGACTATAGCGAGACATGGAGGTAGAGAATATTGAATTAACAGGCTGGTAGACAAATTTGACAACCCGGACAGGTGAATGACAGATGAACGTGTTCCAGGCGCGTGCAAACGTCAATGACGTAGTTCTAAGCTTTATCCCAAATTTCGCAAAACAAAGTTACTATAACTCGATAAGAAACGTGCGAAGTGGAATTGACTATAGTGATCCAGCTACGTTGGACATTGAATGATTTGGGGCATGATAGGAAGCGCTGAAGGATCAGGACACTCGTTAATGAGATATAGTTACGTAGCGCATTTGTTTCAACGGTTCTGACACTAGGAATCCGACGCACATTTTCATCTATTTACATTTTTGTCGTTTCCATTTTGTCCCGCAGTGAAATGTCTCAAAGAGATTTGTTGTCGTTATATATTACATGTCTGGAAGGAACGTCCTTTATCCCGTACGGTTTCCTATGCAAATACGGTTTTAAATAATTTCCAGATTGTATATATATATATATATATATATATATATATATATATATATATATATATATATATATATATATATATGAAATATCTCATGCACTTATTATTTTGCGATTTATGATAAATTTCATTTAAAACTAAATTCAACCAACAAAACAATATTATAAGTATTATATCTTCTCTTGTGGATACGCTACCGAAAGAGAGATAAAAACGCAGTCCAATAGCGATCGCTATTTTTATGTCTAAGCATCTGTTCCCGGGGTATTAATTCGTTTCGGCATGGTGATCCGACGCATACTGAATTTATCGTACGTACGTATGGTATAGCCGTGACACGTGCGTGTTTGTTTTTTGTCATCACGCTAAGTTTAGCGAGTAACCGTGCTGTCACGAGCGCGGAGGCGCCGACGCCCGCCGCACAAGGGACGCCTGCTTCCGCCATTGGCTGCCATGACGGCGGCCACACACATAGATCATCAGACAAGACGTCTTCGAAACCATTTGTTTGCGTCATATACCTCTACACTACGTGCGACTGTATTTCCTCTCTCACACATACAAGAGAAGAAAAAAAAAAAAATAGAAATAGACAAAAATAGAAGTATAGCATTTAAGAGTACAAAATAATAATTTGCTACTATAAATAAACCATCGAGTATGACTTATTTGAAATATGTATAATATTAATGCTAAATGGCTCTTAAGCACAATAAAACCTCATAATCTCAATTTCTAAATGTAATACTAATAATTTTCTATCTTAATTTTGAAAATGTATCAATTGGTAAAAATAATATTATACATATGTCATATATACAAATTGTAATTTTGATAAATAATCTTCGTTCGGGTACGTTAGAAATTATCTTTTAAAGATAGTTGAATATATATATAGAACAGTTATCTGATATACGAAAGCGGATTAAGAAAGTCACAAGGGAACTAAGCTTAGGATCATTTGCTTAACTTACGCACAAGATGCGTAAACGCCAAACATCGGAATAGGAAATTGGTTTGTTGTATGTATGCATACTTGCCTGGTAAATCCATGAGTAAATCATCCCTGTACAGAAAGTCTCGTCACGACACCGATTAAAATACAATTACTCGGGAATCAAAAGCTCTACCCTCATGCCTGTACTGCTTAAATAAGTTTGGTAATATTAATATTATTCTATGTATGCAAGCATGTCATGGTTTATAGCATATAAATATATAATTTATAATTTTAGACTCGAGATTTGTGCTGTTATTCAACCCTAATAACCCTTTGTTTATTATTGTCAAGCACAACTCAAAGTTTTGTTGATATTATATATAAAGAAAATAGAATGTAAGTTTCAAGACTAATGTTTACACTATACAGACAACCAAGAATCCAATTTTAGACTTATATGTATTATATTGTATGTTCGCCCTTTTCCATTATATACCTAAGCGTAAAAAATTCGACAAGAAAGTCACTATAGCTGACAAATCTATTACATAGGCGGCAGCTGAGCACAGCTGGGGAGATGAGCTGCGGCACCGGAGTTGACTGACATCCGTGTGTTTGCGCGGGGCTTAATTACTCATTTAGAGGTTGGCAGGATGTCAGAGAGAGGTGCACGTCCAACATAGCGAACGTTAGCACCCTCGTGCTCATCCTTTACTTTTTCCGTTAGTCTGCGCAAATTATTTCGCTTGCCTTGTCAGTATAGACAGGACCATGAAGTGGGGAAATATTGCAATGGTTCACTTTGAAAATAAATCGATTCGCCATATGAATTTTGTAACAGGCACAAAATAACAACTAGTACTCGTATGTACACTAAGATATATAGTATATTCATTGATGTGAATTCTTTTGAACCAAAGTGTTTATATATGGTCCCTCCTGTAGTGTTTCCAAACTTCATGGCCAAGAGTGAGCAAGTTGTGTGTACCGCACCCTATAACTCTCCGAGGCATTAGGCTAACCCCCGGCAGCACAGCGTTGACTGCGCGTTCGCTAAATTAAGTTTCCGTCAAGGGGTTGCTTGATGCTC
This sequence comes from Nebria ingens riversi, assembly GCA_018344505.1. NCBI lineage: Eukaryota > Metazoa > Arthropoda > Insecta > Coleoptera > Carabidae > Nebria > Nebria ingens. The sequence goes on from JADQWA010001542.1 coordinate 150,090, forward strand.
GGTTCAATTTATCCTTTAACCGCTGACACGACGTGGAAATATCGCGAGCGGAACACGTCATCGACGAACACGGCACCATCTCCGTGAGAATGAATTGTCAGTCATTTTCATGATACTCCATAGCCCCCGTACCTACACTAATTATGCAGAGTGTACTCTCCTCCTCGGTTTGGCACGCTACATTTGTCTCTGGGATATCTCATTAGGAACAGATGCGCGCACGTGCAGCATGGCGACCGCTGCACACGTCCTGTTCGCTAAACCGTATGCGGTCACAGCTTACCGCCGCGCCGTGTGGACTTGTGCGTCCGACACCATCATGGAATTCTCATTATGTCTGTGCGCGTCGCGGATCTAATCAAAACTTCAATTTGATTCTAATTACCGACGCTAATTTAGAGCGTTCTATATAACTCAGTTTATCGGTAGACCAGCTAAACAATACATGCCCCGTTCAACCATCTCGCGCATTACACGCGCGAGAAGGCACATTTCAAACTTGTAATTGCACTACTGCACTTCTAAACTATTGAAAACAAGCGAATACTAAAATTTAGTCAAGTGCAACGTCGTCGCGTCATTAAGTCAAATACATCATGCGTTGACCCCATTTACCGGCGAGCCAATTTTTCGATAGGAGATCCATACGTTCTTCGGTATTTTCCCATCCTATCTTTACTTACTCCGACATCTAAAACCAATCGATCAAAGCAAAGTATGAATAATTCATCACTTCTACTTGTCAGGGGTCTTAATTACGAGTTAAATCGTCGTTCCCAAGTCGTAAAATACGAAATGAACAGAATATGAACGAGTCTGAGAGTACAGAGTTGGACTTTTAAACTAGCTGAGCTGTGGCAATTGGATATTTCCTTTGCAATCCAGCCCTGAATGAATATGTAATGAATAGGAAGACTTTTCAATCAGCATACAGCATATTAGAATATTAATTAGTATGTTAATTTCGCATTGAGGATTATTGATTTTCTGTTTAAATAAAAAGCCTGCACACACATCTGTCTGTCGGAGGCTTGAGTGATTTAATTAGTGATTCAACGTGCACATGCAGACGCACAGCGTGTGTGGCGCAACGTGCGCCTCCGCTGACGGTGGTGGACAATGATGGAAGCAGCGCGTGCACCGGCACCGGCACCGGCGGCTGGCCCGCGGGACTCTAGCGTTTACGAGTCGCCTCGTCGAACCCCGATATCCGTAGATTATGGCTCATTTGCCTAATGAATAACAAATGCGATCATTAAACTGTACAAATGTTTATTTGCCGGTTAATGCGGATATTGACGTGTAAATGTCTGCGGGGACGTGGTTCACAGAAACATGCGTGAGTGCGTTCGTATAGGTGAGCTTGTGTACCTATATACATACATACATACATATATATGGGGTGCGAATCATTGATATCATTTATGCATTGACATCGAGATACATAAAGTACATAGATTAGAAACGGGTGTCCACAATAATTATCATTCAAATCGAATAGTACATTTTAGAAAAATAATGGGCATACTTCACAATGCTCTTCTCGTGAACGATGCACATTTTTTTGTAATATATATTTTTAGCAAATGTGTTTGCATTGATGGCGTTACTGAATTAAACGGTGCTCCATGCACGCAGTGTAGACGACTAGTGTTTTGTCATTTTGGAATTGAGACGATCTATCTTGAGTCTATTTTTAATATACGCCGTGCGACGCCAGTGAATTAATCGTCGTCGAGATGTTAGACGAAATCGACTGTGTGAAAGAAATTTTTCATCGGTGAACTCTATTAAATTTGAAGGGGCGACCTGATATGTGCGCGGTTTGTCTGTGGATATATTAAGCACCCCAATAATAACATAGTACGTCGTATATTACGCCACTATTTTTAGAGCTTGTGTAAACTAACTGGGCATATGTGTAACTATATTTACGATAACATTATTGTTTTTCAACACCAAATAATCGCGTAGCAAAATTCGTAATTATATAGTTTGATATTGCTTGAATAAATAAACAATTACATACGTTCCAAGAACTTCCAAGCAAGACTTAGCGTTAACGCGTAAACATAATATCAGATCCTTGTGTCATTCCGTGCGGCACCCTCCACCAACGGTTATAATGAGTAAACAAAACGCGTTTGTTTATTTTGACACTTGAATGTCACGCTCATTCATCTTCTTAGCGCCTTTGGCAGCGTTAATTAATAAATATAGAGTCATTAAGTGTGGGGTAATTAATCAACAATTATCACTAAATTGACATGATTAGCCCTATGGTTCTATAGACGAGATACAATAGCCCCTATTGCAGACTTGCTTTATTTTTAAATATACTTAGTACCACTTTGCGTCTAGAGTATTTTTTTGTTGGAATAATAAATTTTAAAACGAGTTTGTTATATTGGTAATGAATTTAAAAGTTCAAAAATAAAAATTTATATTTAGTTTTCATGCCATATCAGGATGGTAAACAGTATACCTTCTCTTAACTTAGATGTGTTAAAATAATAAACAGAGTTTCCTAAAGTAGTATTATCTGGTTTATTTGTTTTCTCAGTAAGAAACATCAACAACAACGTGCTTATTTCTGTACTTGAGTAGATGATTTTTTTTTTGTAGATTTTATGAAGTGTTAATTAAAGATTGTTGACGGGATACCTTTAATATATGTTATATGTATATAATTGGTTTATTTATAGAAAAAATAAAGCATGTGTCGAAAGAATTATTATAAATATAAGTTTATTTTCTTAATAATAAATTTAAAAATATATTTATTTCAATACAGTAACACACCATAGACGAACTCGGTCATTAGATAAATGCCTGAGGTACAGTCGTTAGTATTCATGTTTAAAATTAATAATAAAGCTTCAATAATGATACCTATATATGAATTAACTGTACAATTGAGTTAGTATGACATTGATATATCCGTTGTGTAAGTCTCAAGTCGAAAGCAATACCATAAACCAAAGTTTGAATATCGATAATTCACGACAGGTATGTATTCTTTTAATTGCGATTCATATTGTTTCGACATAAGAGTCGAGATTGCAGGTATCTACTTCTTCGATTGCCTAAACAGGAAGCGACTCTTCTAAGCAAGTTCGTTGAACATGTCATGACCAGCATCGATACCGACCAATCACTGCCATTGATTGTGTGGTCTTGTCCACTTTTATTTCCATCCATAACGGTTATCCCAAAAAAAAATTGAATATTTTATTTCATTTGTTAATGACAATTTTGTGTTAAACTTCGGGTTTATTATTCAAAATAAACTTATAAATCTTTGTTTGTGCTCAAACTCGATCCATTTGTCTTCTGTCAAGTTTGCGTGTGATTTTTGCGATTTTAATTGCATATTTAATAGTTTATTTCTCGTGTCTAGTTTCTGTAGAATGTAAGATGTATGCTTGTCATTAATTCGTAATTCTAGAAATTCAAAGTGGCAGATAGATACAAATTACTAGAAATATTTTCAAAAGTATGTATTATAAAGAAATATTAAGTGTTGCTCATAAATATATCGACTGTTTAGATAGAATTTTGTTTATTGGAATATTTATATGTCAACGTGTTTCCAAAATTAACAAAATCATATTTATCATACTAAAAGTGTCCTCTTAGAAAATAAAATTCATTCTAAAAATATATAACCCAATTACATATTTTTTATTTTAAAAACATTTTTTTTTTTTTAATATAATAGTTTATTTTTAAATATCATTCAATGATGGTCTATAAAAAGAATATTACCTCGCTAATGAGATATCTAAGAATATAATTTGTCAATCAGCTTCTGAAGCTGCAAATATTTCCTGAATTTAAAAATAAATAGCTCCATACAAATGAGGTGCTGATCGGTATCATTCTTCCCACTCAGTTAATTTCTTTTGAATGGATTTTCCAGCCAATTCGTTGTATGGTCGCAGTTGTTCTGGCTTGCCAACAAAGTCTACAACACATCAGTCACTGGTATGCATGATATAATTAAATAGAACACATTCACAAATACGATTAGCATTCCATTGGCTAAGTTTGTCTCCAGTTGACAACACCACACTCGGTTTCTGTTTCTGGTGTTCAGTGTTCGTTTCGTTTCGGTTCGCGGTAATGTTCGCGTCTATTAATTGAAACGAATGGGTAGACAGTACGGATTTTCTATTCATGGACGCGCATGTCAAGTTTCATTGAAACTGCAATGGTATTAACATGTTTAATGGTGTAAAGAATAGACAGACTATATGGAGCTGTATTATTATTAGATACATTGCATACTTGTCTGTATGTATTTGTCTGCACGCAGATGTTACAAGAACTAAGGTTGATGTTGTTTATGCGGGGTTATTGGGCCAAGTGGGTGTTTGTTTGAACAAATCAACCATGTCACAGATGGTGGATTTGAATGTTACATTCCGCAAGTACATTTCGCTAATGTATCTATTTATTTTTATTTAAATAGCAAATGTGCATATGGCGTATTCCATATTTAGAACCAGACGAGTTGTTGCTTATAATGTATAATCCTTGTAACTTTCTACAATTATTTGGATTATTTCGTAACTTTGCTGTTGATCTATTATATTTGGGAAATTTTCAATGCAACTTGCTGTAGGAAATGTATAACAAACATTGAAAATTTGTTTCATAGCTTAAAGCACTATAGGAAGGAGTTTTTCTAAAACTTACCACAGCCTTTCTCGAATAAGCCCAGTGCGCAATTGTTAATTGAAGTAGTTATAAAAATTGCAGCTTGTAAGCATTCGCTCCCAATAGGCTTTTTATTTGACTAAACACAAATAGACCTTTTCAACTTATTATTAGTTCAGTAATGTGAATATTCTCAAAAAAAAAATTATTAAGGCAAGGAAACTAAGCATTTATTAATATATCAGGTTTGAAAATAAAAAATATCATTTCGCCTAAAAAGTAGATAGCCAACGTTTAATTTAAAAATAAAACTGTACCGAAGCAACTTTGACAGTTGACATAGCAATGTGTTTATATTCCAAGCAGCACTGCAGTTAAGAATGCGCCCGTTGTACAAAACTGGGTATATGCATAAAAAATATAAATTACCAAATAAAAGTGTTTTTATAAGACGAAGCGAATACAATTGGCAATGTCATGTAAAGTTATTTATTTATTTTTAAAATCAACGAACAAACTGTTTTTTGACGCTCTCGCGCTGTTGCTACAGCGGTCGTTGACGTTGGAAAAGAAAAACCCCCATTGTGACCATCGTATCACCAACGCACACGTTACAAGACTACACAAGTATCGTCAACTCAATAAGACATTTATCATACTCTATAAAATGAACGTCATAAACCCACATATTTCCTTAATGATTCACAAACTTAACCGACCGTTTGCTGACCGATATTACTCATAAATCTCAGCTGGCCAATTGAGGGATCATATCGATAACATCCTCACTCAACACATGAGTTACGGGTGTACTATACATTGCCCACACTTTATTTATCAGTGGCACATATACAATTTCTAGATTTATTCAATTACAACACAACGGAAGATAATTAGAATTAATTTACTGAAAACAATTCATATTAAAGAATAGTATAACGAATTTCACATTTGATTCATTTTGCCTAACCAGAGTGAGAGGGAATATACTATAGTTCATATACAGTTTAAAAAATAAATGATACATTTAAAATTTATATTATATATCAGGAAATAATATTATCTTTTCGTCATAATACAAACAAGGCGTTTACGGAAAGTTATATTTATTTAGATTTTATAAATCAATTTCAGTAAACTATAGTTAACTTTCTTAGAATGTAGAATGAAAATATTCGCCGAGAATAATAGTTATTTTTATCAGAGTAGGAACAAAGATATAATCAGCATTTGAAAATTAAATTTATGACTTAGATTTTCCAGAATTTCTTTTTATATAAATTGTAGCAGGTTTCGTTTACCGTCAGTAAAAATGTGAAAACTTTGACAATGATTGAAGAGAAAATAGATAAATATGATTAATGATATTTTTAGTTCTTGTACTTCGGAAGACAAGGCAAGGTCGTATATGAACAGAATATATATGATAGGGATAGATTTTTCAACAGGAAATTAAATCATTATTTAGTTTCGCCAGGAAAAATCTAAAAATATGTCAATACGAAGATGAACGTCGAATTTATAACATTTTCCTTTCACATCAAAGACTGATCGTTAGTTCGGTATCGGAAAATGATTTAGCTGTGTCGAAAATAACAAATTCCACGAAATTTAAAATCCTTGTAAGTTGAAATACACATAAAAGTATATAATTACGTTTAATTCAATTAAATGTCTAACTTTATTGCACTTGCATTAAAAACATAAAAATAATAATGATTCATCCGTGTTACATGTAAAAATACCAGAGAAGATTTACTAGGTATGTTGTGACACGGTGGCATATTCAGATTTTAACGTTGCTTTAGAATATTTATGACTATCGTATAATATATGCAGTGTTTGAACAACGTTACCTGCACTTGCAGCGCTAACTTGCCCAGCGTCAAAACATGACTAACTTTATGGATGCATAATAGTAATATTTATAGAATTGCAATTTTGGCATGATAACTAAAGGCATTAAAATCAAGTGCGACTCATATGTCAAACTGTCATTTTTAAAATTAAACATTCGAAGCAACAAAGCATGTGTTAATTTATATTATTTTCCGTGTTTTATGCGTAAATTGAAATGTCGAACGATATAAAATATTGAATTGCATCTATTATGCAAGGGTGTATTTATTTTTCAAACGTAAAATTGTTAAATATGTGGCTATTGGATTTATATACATACGTAGGTATTATATATTTTCATTAGGCACAAACAGAACTAGTTGCAGATATAAGAAATTCAGAAAGTTTAATTTTCGTTAAAGATATTTGAAAATAACAAATGATCTAAGATGTGGTCTTATCATTTGAGATTAATAATAGATATAGGATATTGTTTTTATTGAAGTTTAAAACGCTTAGTAGGCTTATTGGATATTGGTGGGTCGGAGTAACTTTATCTTCATTGCTATTTTCGTGTATCCATCAATTTTGGTAGCCTGTCATGTTTCATTGAATTGATTGCTTGAAATATAAATTCAATATTTCTTTTCGTGTAGTTGTTATCAATGTTTTCTAGTTCTTTTCTTTTGTGCAATATTTCATTGTATCTCTGTGTTATCTGTTAGCTACCTATAATATATTTCGATTTGGCGAAGTGTGAGATTTTATTTGTTGCGCGATGGAATCCGAAAATAAAAAGAATATGTTTATGCGACTGTGTTGCGTATATGCGACACAAAATGTATTTTGCATAAGAAAACAAAGCAAAAAAAAAAACGAGTCCCAGCAACAGACGTAAAAGGAAACTTATTTTAAAACGAGCAACACACTGTTTCCTCCACACGCATGCGCATACACCAGTATTCAAATCGCCGAAAAATATTTTATCGGACGAAAACATCTTGAACCGTTTTGCATATAACATGCTATAGTACCTGCGAAATTAGCATAATGCAAACAAGTAAATCAAGGTCGGCTGAGAGAGAGAGTACCATTAAATAAATTAGTAACCACGGATTTGAGTGCGGCGCATGCGTACTATTCACATCAATCCTATGTAATTGATCCACTTGATTTATACTTCACTAAGGCTAATTAATGCCTCAATATCTACATTTCAATTTGTTTTGAGTACATAGGAGTCTATAAAATCTGCCATTGCTATAATATACGTTTATTTGTTTGTTTGAATAGTCTTAACTTGCATTAATTCGCAATCAGATTCACTTTGATTAATTGATAATTTATTTAAATGGAAAATCTTTAACGACACCATAAATTTTGTATTTTCTGAATTAGATATTTATCTGTTGATGATGCCAATTAATTAGTTTTCTGAATATTTATATCTTATTGCTTGAGCATGCCAACGGTATCAAAATAACTGATGTGGCCAACACATAACTGTCTTATACGTTCTCTCAAAAATTCTAGATTCTATCGACGTCATTTTACGTTGTATTATGTTTTCGTTGAAGTTTGGTTCGCAAATTTAAACATATTTAATGAAAGAGTAGGTGTAAACCTGCTGAATTATTAAAAAATAATTAGTCTTAGTTGAGTGTGGATTATGCCAACATGGACTCTTGTTTTTAATTAAAATTTCATTTAAATATTTATTTTCGACGAAGTGTAATACGCAAAGAGAACCATTCGGCCTTTTTTTCTCCTTCAAACATGTAATATCCCTTTGATGTAGATAGGTAAACATTCGAAACGCGAATCCATTTGTTCGTTTATCTCTCTCGCAATACCATAAAATTTATTTTAGACCCATCGTCATTATATTTTATAGTTTTGCTTAGTCTTAATGTCCGCGTTAGTGAAGGCATGTTTCTTTTAATAGCGCTAATACGATTCTGCTTGTCAAATGGACTTTCTGTTGGTATTCTTGGAGCAGACTTTTGTAATTAAATACTTAAGTTGAAACCCATTGACGCAGCGATAAGGTGCGGCAACTTTAATGATAATCAATGCTCAACTAGTGTTCTCTTTATTATTATTACGGGTAGGCCTAATGCTCTGTGCTGTTTCAATCCGAATTACCCTTAAATGCATTAAGATTTGCCGGCTTTATGTCAAACAAAATACCAGACTCACATTATATAAATACCGATATCCTCGGGGGACTACCTATACCTACAGAATTTAATTGGACTACATCAAGTGCTTTTATAACTGGTTTAAAAAAGATGAACACAATCTATAATGTGTAACACTTCGATGCCAATGCAATGGTAGGTATACTGATAGAAATATGTTGGATGATTACTTTATTCATGTAGTGAATAAACAACTCGCTTAAGATTTTCGATTTGCCCATGACTTTCGATTTGATGTCTACATACATATATAATCAGACATTTTATAAATATGATAAATTAATGTTTACTGGACGCGGTTCGTGCCAAGATAAATTGAAAATAAAAGAAGTAATATACAACAACTTGTTCGAAAATAGTTTCAAACGTAATAAAATATAAATCGAAAGTTGAAGGAAAACAATATGAGCACATCTTTCGGAAACTTATCACATTTTGTACTATTTGCTATGGGACACGAAAAGTCAAAACTTTTAAATTAGAACCCAAGAGAAAACTTAGAAAGTGTCGACGATATTGAATTTTTCTCACGTGTGTACTATTTCTAGAATACTCTCACGTACTTTGCACAATATTCGCAGACCATTTTCAAAGCCACTGCTCAAAATAACATGCCAACTTAGTTATTAAATAAATATTTAAAAAAAAAAAAAACTACTGACGCCAAAAATATCAAATAATAAACTATGCAGATACTTCTAACCAGTGTCTCTAGCGTTGCAAGTAGACACTCTGCTTACTAATTTCCCACATTCATAAATATCTCATGCACCATGAAACAATATACATTTACTTAACGCATAAATGAAACGGAATTTAGTAAATGAATTTATTTAACTATGCAACACGTAGTATTAAAACAGCAGTTAAAGGCGTTACGAGTGAGATTATTAATTTGCTGCTTGCTATTTGACGAATGAAAGGAAAACGTATATTTTATTACAAACCACTTTAAGTATTATTTTATTCGTTTGTTTTACATATAATTAAATTGACTTGGTATAGCAAAATTTAATTCTAAAATGAAATGAAGTTGAATTTAAAAGTGATGCAATCCTTAAATACCAATTAAAAAGAATATTTGATCCGCGACTGGTAATCGTACGCGTTCGCATTTGCAAGTATAAAAAGCGCTACGCTACGTCAATGCGACCGACGTTCTAAGCCAATAAAATGTCACATTATTAAGTTGACACCGTCGACATCGTAGGTTGTCAGTAGATTGTAGGCACAACGTTCAGCAGACGCGTAAATCTGTCGATGTGACAACATGTTGTGGTGCTGGTGCGTTGCATCGTGTAGAGTGCACACTGCGTACGCTAATTTCAAATCAACAATTATTCATCCCGTCGAAAGTATTCACCCGCTTGCACTGTAAACACTCACAGGAAATGAATGGTTTCAAATGAGTTATATTCCCCTCAGAATTAATTTTAACTCTCTCCGTTCTGCTACAGTAAATTGAAATTATTCAACTCCACATGGAATTCATTATATTATATTTATAGGGTATTTCTTTTAAGTATACCTAATAGTCATTTATTTTGAGAAATCATCAAACATATTTCTCAATTTCATTCAAAAAGTGTCTATCTAACGACTAGATTCTTAATATTGCATAGCATCATAACTGTTAGAATTTGTTTTATACATTTAAAAAAGGCAAAATGTTGATGGTTTCAAAGTTAACAATTTTCGCTTATATATTAATTTATTATGAGATTGGTATTATTAATAGCAGCAATACATATAATTAATTTTTAATTAGGCGTATATCCTTTTTCGCGTGCACATAAACACTTCATACGTGGTCACCGGACGTACTTAATCAAAGTTAAAAGAGATACATCACACAACACAACACATATACGACCGCTCATACACAACCATTGAGCCCATACACGCAGTCAATATGCTGCACATCGCACGTTGATGGACGAGCCTGCCACTTGGAATATATTGCTAATTAATATCCCAGCGACAGGTCTTTTGCCCCCTCTTGCTAAGCGACGCCACTGCTACTAGCTGCATGTTGTGTCATTGCATGTATATGGAACTATAAATGCATATGTTATAAATAAATTTAAGTGTATACTGGAAAAAAATAATCAATGTGTAAAGAATGAATAATTTCTTCAGCATATATCAAACTTTCACTTTTCTATTCTGAGATTGTAGGTTTTTACAAAATAGAACTATATATAAGGTAGTTGACAAAACCAAATTGTTAAACAGCAGAACTGTTAAATTATAGGTGTTCGGAGAAACGAAAATATTTGAAATCTGATAGCACATATTTATCTACCAATCAAGAATCAAATACTATATAATCTAACGAAATTCCCATCTAACTGCCAGTAATCGGACCATGTAGCAGTCAGTCAGTCACAATCGTGAAATACGGCGTGTTTCAAAATATAGACACAATTTGTCGTGGTCCCTCCCGGCCACGATTAGCCTCACCATGGACCGCACGCAATTCACACAACATTAAAGCTCATTAAAATTAGAATAAATTAGAAATATGTGATGGCTAAGGGGCGCTGGCTGTGGTTTGTGATCGATTTGGTATGGTACCCGACTACTACATCACCCGTTTCATTGATTCATACACCCGTGTGCTGTGGTACTGATGCAAGTGTAACGTATGCGGTTATGGCGCTGTTTGATCTCGTGAAGTCAGCCGCGAGCTAGCATATAACGTAGGTACAGTTCAAACGGAGATTACAATATTACTAAATTTACAAGTACACAGCACACTATGATCCATATTTCTGAATATATTACAACAAAAATCACTTTAAGTCAGTTATTACATCATTTGGTTTCATTGCAAAAACTATTTTCTATTAGTTCTACGCCGTAGTTAACTAACCCACTCTGTTGTAACTGCTTTAAAAATCCTTACAGCTTTTGATTAAATAAAATCGCTATGCAGTCTATGCTGATACTGGTATGGATTTCTCAACATACTTTTAATTCCGCAACCAATAATATAGGTTGCAGTAGGATAAATGTTAAACACGCCATTAACATTTAATAGCTGCAAGCTCAAGCAAATATATCCGTAGCTATTATCTTTGATTTATGCACCAAGGCGATATATCACGAAGTAGACAATTTTTGGGGTTGAGCATTCTGGAAGCTAATATCCAGTCAGTATTCGTAATACGCATATTCACGTACGTGAAAACGTCACGTTGTGTAATAATTCCAAAGTAATTTGGCTGGAATTCGCAAGTTGAGGAATTCACGGCGCCGGAGCCTTCGCCGCAGGTCGGCCGGGCAAAGTTAGCTAGTTCGCAGGAGCCGCGAGATTTACCGAGCTGTGAACCGGTGTGTCTGCGACACGTCCCATTCATCATATTAATATTTTATTACTCTTGGTTATGCATTCCGCGCAAACTTGAACTGCAACCAAGTACCAGTCGTGTGCCGTTGACTGCATGAACTATTAAAATGCGCACACTTTACTACGTACCTACTGATATCTTTAAAGCATACTATCTGCAAGTTGACAACAACGACTCACTGTTGCCGAAGAAAAGCCCTCAGTCCTCCTCGTTGTTGGTAGTTCTTTTGCTTTAAACTTATTATCCTAAAATGGTTTTACATATATTTAGATATTGTTAATTCGCTGCCCTTAAGACTTAGATGAATCGTTCTAATTACGCATGCTAAATATGATGTAATTTGTTGTTTTGTTTTTCTGACGGAGTATTCCTTAATTCGCGATTCTAATTTATGTAACTTGTTTGCCACGCATCATAATTCTCGAGGTACACCATGTTTGTTAACTTCATTAGCGATGATTACAAGATATTTCTTCACGGTGATCTTGGACGTGCAATATGATCGCCAGTCTTCTCGAAGCCTTAGGTAATTCTGGGATAATTGATATGTTTATTATCTCCATAGTTCTCAGCCTTAAGTTACCAACTGTGAACAGGCCACGTTGTTATTTATAATTTGCCATATATGGATTGCAAGCGCTTTACGAAAAACTATATAAATTAACATATCAACGAATGAAATATGGATACTTTCAAAATTTAAGATTGCATATTACTTATTTTGAATCATAAATGTAAATCTTTAATGATTTATATTAATTTTCACTTATGCTAGTTTTGAATAAAAAGATTTTTTTCAGCTTCTTTTCCTTTTTAGAGTTTGCTCACATAGATAGAATATTTTTCCACAATCGCGAATTGTTTAAATTCATTTTCTCTGTATAAAGGTGCTCTTGTAAACAGTTTGCGGTGAAGTTCAGTTCAAAAGTACGTCGTTGAACGTTGGCATAGAAAAAATAGTTTTCTTAGAAGTTGAAGGAAAAACTCTATAGAATCGAACTTTGCTAGCTGAATATCCGCTTTCAGGTTTTCTATCGGCTTTCGAACGCTGCATGAACGGTATGCATTATGTGCAGAGCTCGTACTGAATCCGTAATAACGTAACCAACTTAACACACACAACTTCCCAGACTCTGTGGTACGTGTGTTTTTCTACTTATCCACTTACTGGGGGCTACGAAGATAACAATAGATGTTTTCTTAATGCAAAATATGTTTCAGACTTTTGAAATCTACGTTTAACCGATTAATCACTTCAATCTACTTGGAATTTATTTTATAAACCATTTTGACCTTTCGTCTTTTCGTTATCAAAAAAATTTTAAGTTGAATGAATTTCGCTTCATAACAAATTATTTATATCAAAAGCACATATTTTCCTCCAAGTCCACCACAGAAGTTCAGAACTAGAAAAAGTCAGCTATTTAAATCAGTGTCCGTTAAAATGCCATGAAACTGTGTACGAAAAGTTCTGTACGCCAAAAAGTATCACTAGCAATGCATTAAAGTGACTTATAAGCGCAAGAAACGTAAACAAAGTAAAGTGCACACGGCCAACGCTACTGCATGCGGTGCAGTGTCTAAGTTCGCCGTAAGTAGACTGGAATAATGCATGGCTGTCAAATAAATTCAATGTTTTGTAAAAGGTGTTGCATGTACAGTGAATGCCGATTGCTGTTCGGGATTGTTGCCCTCGCGGGTGTCCCGGCACCACGAGACACGGTCCCTCGTGACATCTTTATCTTGGTCGCGCTAGGGGGCACACCTCAGCTCGACCTGACTCAAAATGACACCGTCGCGGCGCGAACCCAGCTCGATTCGAACATGGGACTTTATCATTGTAACTGTTACATGGACGTGTCAAATGGATATTTATTCTTTTATTTATTCGTTTTGTGAATATTAATTATTTGACATACATTTGCACATAACTTCAATACTTCCGCGACTACGTAATTTGGACATGCGTATGTAAAGTAGCGTATGTTTGTCTATGCTAAAAAAATATACGATCATTCGAAAATCTCAGTATTAAAAATATGGCACAGGTTTAATGTTCCTCTTTGTATCAAGAAACAGACAACACGCTGTGCTGTATAAGTGAACATTAAACTCGTATACTTAAATGCCATTTATTTCTGAGACAAAAAGAACGTATTACATTGCTGTCGCAAAAGAAATTATTTCCATCAATATGGGCAGCGTCATCTGTGTTGTTTTTGGATAATATTATTCTTGCAGTAATTTAGTGTCTCATCTTGCTTCTTCAGCGGGCAGTCTTTTTACTTACTTAATTAAATTAAATACTTCTTATTCAGTGTGCACTCCCGATGTAATGTGTCTTCTTAAATTACCTTCAATTTATGGCACACACATAGTACGTCTTTTATTTGGATGCCGAGTTTCTTTATTACCCAGGTAAAAGTTTCCGTACTTTGCGAAGCTATTTTTATGAAACGATGTACCACAATGTTTCTGACTTTATTTCATAAGCTATCGATATCTTTAATAAATAATATTTTAATTTAAGATATTGTACCTGTTAGATTTACGAATAACGTGTGGTGCTCTATTTGTTTACAAACCATAAATACATTTTAAAAGTTGAAATAACTAGCCGTGGGAACTTAACATGTGAGCCATATATAAAACAATTTTTCTGCAGAAGAAACAAATAGAACTCGTCTTATTAAAACAAGGTACATTTATTTTGTTTGTTTTCCATAGAAAAACATGGAAGCTCACGCGATAGAACGTCAAAATGTAAATGAAACATTATACAGAAACATCAGCCTTAAACAATAATAGACATGAGTGTGTAGTCTGTCCGATGGTCGTTTAGTACAGTCTTGAAACAATTACAATAATGACCGCCGGGTAGAAAAACATCGCAGTGCAATGGCTGCGAAAACAGAGTGCAAACGCCTTTGGTTAGCGGCAGCCGCCTGCAACGCTGCCGTACTCTGTATCCAACTACGTATTTCTACAAAAATGTTTATGGACTCAGTGCCTGTAATGGATGAGCTCCGATACGAATTCATCTCCCACCTTTTTTCTCTCGCAATCATTACACCGAGTAGCCAACAAATAAGATTTTATTGTAGCGCACATAAAAACGTAAATAATTACTATACCTAGAACTAGAAAATAACAATGACGAGTGTCTATTTCCCATAGGTACTAATCATACATTTGACATGCAACGAATTTTTTATTCTTATTTCGATCTACAAATTATTTAAATAGAATAAGAATCTCAAAATACCATTAATTTAATGTACAAAAAAAAAAAATAATAATAATAACGCACACTGTATATTTATATAATACCTACATATAGAATAATTAAACAATTTGCGCATTTAATTTAACGCGCTGTGTTGCTAGTGTCTCATCACGTGCCCAAAGTGAGAACAGTCCTGTAAAATTAGTTGCTCAACAATCCTTTTCCGTGCGTTTTATCTCCTGTATGTGTGAGTGCATCCATTTGTGTTTGCGTACGAATACCTCGATTCCCCATATGTGTAAATCTGTAAGCGTGAGAGTGGAT
Source organism: Nebria ingens riversi (assembly GCA_018344505.1). Taxonomy (NCBI): domain Eukaryota; kingdom Metazoa; phylum Arthropoda; class Insecta; order Coleoptera; family Carabidae; genus Nebria; species Nebria ingens. Next base: position 165,695 of record JADQWA010001542.1, read on the forward strand.
CTGATCTGTCTGTGTATGTTCATCCCCTTGTCGAGTGAATACGCGCACTAACAGAGTAGTATACCGCGAGTATGTTTGACTGTTTCTGCAAGGTGTGTTTGCGAATGTGCTTCCCCAATGTGTGTGGAAGTACAAGTCCATTGTGTCATGCATTTGTACATATGTTTGAGAATTAAAACAGTGTATGTCAACTGTATATCTTTTATTATTATATATTGTAACAATTAGTTATTTGATTTAAATATAAATTTGTTTGTACAAATGTGCAAAACTATTTAAATATATTTTCTGCTTATATTATTTTTACTATTAAAAAAAAATAACGTAGGTATATGATTGGTAAGGAAATATAAATTCTATATGTTTCAAATCAGTAAATTTTAATTACACTCTTGCATACATATTTTTAATCATAGCTGTATTTAAATTCAACACTCCAAACCAAATTGTTGAGAAACTCTGGTTTGCATGTGTTACTTATATGATTACGTGTTCGGGATCGTGTATATGTGTGTATGTGATGGTCGCATTTATGTGTGTGCAGTGTGTATGTGAATGTCCGCCTGTGGTAGCCTCGGGTGCGAATGTGGGGTCACTTTAGTTAGCATTAATTTGCATGCGACGCCGGGTGTACGGGTTCTCGCGTTTCCATCCAAAACCACACAAACACACCCCCGGACATCTCGGACACACAACGATACGAAGCGTCGACATCGTCCGCGTCTAAACTGCAAAATCAAATTATTATACAATAGCTAGTATACAAAGCTAATATATACTCACAAAAACTGTCATCCAGGAAACCTTAATGACACCCTGTTATAGTAAACTATTAAAGAAATTTAATTTAACTTTGCATGTCGTTAAAATCTCGTCTAATTTGGGCAAGATTACGATTGCGTCGAAGCAACAAAGACACAAGTTTAGAAAATAAATCGAGAGATGCATTGACGTCATAGAAGCTTTAGTTGAGATACAAAGATGTGCGATAATCAATTTACTCTCAAAGAATCGTTGTTAGTTCTCTGCTTTATGGTAATCATATGTCTGAAATAGTTCGTGTCAAGTATTACATGTAGCTAAGCCACACTGGTCCCGTGTGTGCAATTCAGGTGTTTAAAATGTTTGAAACTTTCTGTTTGTCTGTTCCCTGTTCCTCATATTACGCCATGTTGTGCGCTCTGAATTTACGTATATACAATGAAGTTTGCTACATATTTTGCAGGACCGAGGCAAACATGAGAGTTTTAACACAAAGAAAATTAGAATTTACGTACCTACGTTAAGCAAACTAAATGTTCATCCTCGGGCAATAAAATTAATGAATTTGTGTAACCGGACTGAAAATGTTCAAATTATGCAAAATCTACTGATTAAATTTATAAATAATTTACTTTTCGACCATTATTTGATACTCCAATGGAAAGTTACTCAAAAAATAGACATTGGTCAGTTTGCTTTATTAACGAATTTCTTCAACTGTTATTAACGCACTTTAAGTGGATAATAACACTGATTAAAATCGAATTCGCAACCAAAAATATTATAATTTAGGCATTTGAAAGCAGCCCAATTCTCAATATGCACTATTTATAATTCAAAAGCTGTAAATCATAATAATATTTAATTCAATGTTAATTAGCATTAATGAATGGGTACTTGGTGTCTTTGAAATGCTGGTGGTCCTATTTATGACGTAGCCTGAGATTTATGTGTTGTTTTCACTCGCATTGATATTATTAATAAGTATCAACTTTGAAACCTAATGGGAGAGATGGATTTATCCAGCATTACTGTGATGAGTTTGATAAAGGACTGCGAATGAATACTTGAGTGTCATACCCTCATATTTGTATCTACCCCAACACTAATTTTAATTAAACGGAAGGTTCACGGTGCTTAAGGTCTGTGTAAGCCGGGTTTAATTTTCGTATAATACTTAATGTGTACTGAGGCGTAATCCCCTGAATATAACATCGTCGTACAGATGAGTAAAGGTAACATATATCGATTCGTATAGACAGCTATAAAAAATTATGTTAAACGAGCTTTTTATAGAATCAGTTGCTAGTTTTTAAATGTTAATCATTTTAACCTTAAGTCTAAAAATTAATTAAATAGATCAATACGCATAATAACTAATTGAAATCATAAAATGTATTATTATTATTATTGAAATGGCTGAGTTTAATATCGCTACGAACTAAAATGAATCTATATGAATGGAATGTCTATAGTTGCCATATCAGATGTCATTTCGACCTTTGATCTGCTGCTAGAGAACATTCAGGATAGTTGAGTGCTCTTTATAGTACACCACACTACAGCGAACGTTTAACCCCGATGTCAGGAGTCAGCAACTTGATACATAGATCAGTGTTTGTTTTAATAGTTTGACGTATGATTGAATATTCTAGCAGGCGAATTGCGAATAGTTGGAGCTGAATTATATCTCAGTCTTAGTAATTTGTTCATTAAATCTTAATTGCAATTCCAATTAATTACGTGAAATGTACATACTACTAAATTAAGAATCAACTAATATTATCACTAACACATATTAATAAACACACAGTGACATTCATTCTATCACAAAGTCTATAAACTGTCGGTTTCGTGTTGCGAAAATTAAAATTTCATGTATTTATTTTCCTTATAAACTGTAAAAGATAAAGTAGTTGTTTAGAATTAAAAACATCTACTTTTTTGTACATAGATCTAGATATCTAACGATCTGTTTTGTATAGCATCTAAAAGCAGATATAAATTAACAAATGCAGCGATAACACGCGCTCTGGTGGGCAACTCTAATAATGTCTCGCAAAGAAAATAACAACAAGCTTTATCATTTGGCTATAAGATGGGCTTTCGCCAATAATCGTATATAATTTTATTAAACACAATAGAAAATATGGTGCGTAACTTCCGCCAACAAACAGCTGTGGGCCTGAACTTTCGGAAATATATTTTCGTAAATAAAAGCAACAACGGATGCTACTATTAAAGAAGGGATCGATATTTGCTTTTTTTATATCTTATATATAAATTCTTTGAAACTATAACGGGTAAAATAGATACCAGCTGTATGTTTGCAATCCATAGTTGTACAAAGCAACCGAACTAATTCTAAATTATGGTATCCTCTGGGTCGGCTGCATACTCACTCACTCTCCTATATAAATACGCGTTTGTATGTATGTATGTATGTAGGTACGTACTTACTAGCTTGCTATATTGCTCCACAGCCATGATGGTCAATTCACGTAATGCATTAGCATTAATCTGTGTTAGTAGAGATGTTTAGCCGTGTGCTGCGATTTGATTTAACATTAATGTCATCCTTATGCGTGTGAATTATTATTGGGTGGGCCACAGCGGGTTGGAGCACCCGGTAGATGTAAGTGTTGTTGCGTTTAAAAGGGGAACATAAATGATAATTTATTTGAATAAGCACTTTATCGAACATGCGAAAGAGCGGCCCTGGTGATATGAATTTATTGCGTGTTTTAGCTTCCTTCCAGGATGCGAACGCGTAATTAGTACTTTGGGTGGATTTTTAAAATGACTTTCTCAACTATATATTATTTTTTTAATGCATCTAAAAACTTAACATTGTTGAAACTAATGGAATATATAACGTGTATTAAATCATATGGATAAATACAAAACAAACGATTCGATTAACTGAGGTGTAAAATGTATGTTTGTGATTGCGAATGTAATAACCTAAAATAAACCAAATAAAATTGAAATAATCATACAGTTAAACGTTCAAATAGCAATCGTGCTTTTAAAATGCACTGACGATGATGCTATCGGCAGCATCCACATAGCACGTCGTGTCTCTTTTTTTATTGTCCGTTGTTTTTCAAACCACCGGGTTCGCTATCTGCACAACAATAAATTCAAAATTAAACAGATAGTCGAAACACATACATCACTCGCTATTAAAATAATTACAAGCTTCTAGTAATACGATCGAACAGAGTTATCGGCGCGAGCATTGTTGCTCTTCATTCTGACGCGTCAGAAAAACATGGATAACAGTTCCAAAAACAACAAAGAGAAAAAGAAATTTTGGAATTATAAATTACGCGTATGGACCGAAATAAATATAGCAAAATCTTTGTATAATAATTAACAATAAGTAACTATTTTTCTCCTACGATTTCAGTCAATAACTTCAAAACTAGACGTTCTTCAGTATTTCTGATGGCAGATTTGAATTCAGCACTTTCGAATTATAATATAGTCATATTTAGGACTTAATTGCAGATAAAAAAAATTCTGTTCAAATTACGATTTTTTCCCTGACACTTTTACGCTTTTCGCTATCAACCTACATGCAGAGCTGTAGCTCCCACATGGTTCAACCGATTTGGCAGAAAATTTATTTTCGTAATAACAAACACCCACCCATGGTACCTTGAAACATGCAATTTTATATTTGCACCCAGTTTTTAGTTTTTATTGTTTAAACAATTGAGTAAGTCTAAAAAAACATCGTTTGAAGCAATGAAAATTATTTTCCATAGTTAAAATACCGAGAAAAATCGATATTACAGATTTTTTCTATAATAATCGCGTTAGGTGTTTTTTTTTATGAAACTATTTCAGTGACCTTCGTTTCACTGTGATACTATTAGATATGAAATCAGGTGGCGGAGGCGCGGCTTTGTACCGTGCTGGTTTGCTATGGAACGCGCTATATGTGTATTACGTTCTCTCTTCCGTTCGGTCGGTAAGACGTATGTAGCTATTTTTGTAATTATATTGTATTATACAAGGCTATGTTGTTATCCCATGCACGTCACAAGCTTTATTAGAAACAGGCTAGAATTTTTCATGTGCCCTTCTTACGCTCCCCTTTATCACCTTCTTTTTATTTCTCCCTTGGTCTATGGATAGAACGTGATGGGATTTATAATATTTTTTACTCCATAAGCCTAGCAAATTAATGGCTTTGTTGCTGTCGGGGCTTTCCGTACTAGGAGATTGTATTGATTTATATATAGTTCATGTAGTGTTGTGTATTATGTTGACAGTAGGCATGGTAAATAATTGATATAAACGCTATTAGAAGCTAAATGCCTGTATGATTTATTATATTATAGATGTATTTAAAATAGTAGAAATTGGGATAAATAAAAAAAAAATACAATTAAATATATTGGCATCGCTAAATGTCGTAACCGTAAAGTTCTCGTTATTATTTAACTACTTGATATGATTTAGAACTAAACTACTTCTTTTTTAATACTCTCTCAGAGCTTTTGTTTGAATAGCCATTTATTATTTAAAAATACATTGTTTTCTTTTAGAGTTAAATCTACCATATGAACTATAAACAAAAATAAATTGTCCCTGGCCTATGCGTTCCGCCTCCCTATAACTATAAATAAATTAACGATAAATTCATTTAACTTGTTTCCACATGGCTGTGTTAAGAAGTATAATAACTATTTGTCATTCGGTTCAGTTCACTAATGTTCCCGCACAGCGTAGCGCGACTACACTACAAACGTTTTAACGCTAAAGCCGCGAGCTCGCACCAAGTGGCCGGGTGTAAACACAGCGAAAGTGTTGTAATCTCGTGTGGGAGCGTCACAGGGTGTTCCATAAAACGCACCCTATCCTATATATTGTATTCCGGTGTCTTCTGTCGTAACGACGGGGACACATCTCTCTGCCCGCCACTGCCGCCGTGGTTCCCGCGACTCGAAACCCATCTCCCGACTCTCGCTGCGCGTACTGAATATCCCATAAGCCTTGAGGACAACTTTACATGGGACCCGAGTCGTTCTTGTTGTATATGTGTGCGTCGGTGCTCGTTGGCAAGGATATGTTATTCTTTCGCTTTTATAGCTGTACTATTCTTGGTTTCTTACAAATTTTTGCAGAACTGCACACATAAACAGGTAGAAAAATCGCTGTCACGGGGATAGTTATGTAAAGAAAATGGTAAGCGTGTGCCTACACGACATGGAACTTCACTTCTTTATGTTCGCAAGGGCGTATCATTTCACTATGTTATACATGCATACCAAAATAAAATGGATCTCAAACCTTATAGAAGAAAGAAATTAGTAGTAAAGAATGAATATTCATTCTGTAATATAAAGTTTTTTTTTTTCTATTTTGATGTGTGTGAAAATGTTGATTTTATTATTCCTGCTCTTTGATATATTTCCCAAAGGAGCTTGTACACTATTTATTTGAATTTAATGCTTGCTTCTGGCGTCACAATATGTATAGAATATGATTATGCAGACTTTGCATTAGCGACAGTATTGGTTCATACATTAAAACAATGGAATGATGTCACAAAGACAATGCCGCAACAGAATTTTTTCTTTAAAAGCTACGTAATGTCTTCTTTCGAAAAAAGTACCGAGAATAATTCTTATAGAAGACAAAGAAGCGTCGCAAAGTTAATGTTGATTTAAACACTCTTGATACAATTTTAAAAACTTAATTTCGTTTATGCGTTGACGCTCTGATGGTAATCACCGGCGGTAATGGTTCAAATGTTGTTCGTAACTCACACGTGTATAAGGAAAATACTCGTAGGTATGATCATTACGTGTAGATGTCACGGCTGGAAAACGAGAAATAACCCAAACTCCTGCGAAAATATAACTCTAAAATGTGACTTCCCTCCGGCCATAAAAAAAAAATTCATTTCACAATAATAAGAAAAAAAAATAGAGAAAATAAGGAACACACAGGATTATCAATAATCTTTTTTATTACTTTCATTTTTGTAGCGATTAATTAATAATATAGTAAAACCCGCCACATCAGTATTTATTATTTATTTTCGATAAAAAATATTTTGAAATCAGTGCAGTGAAAATAATTCAAATGTATATTGTAAACGCGATGAAGTTTGCTATACCTACTTTTTTTTTTTTTTCTTCCATAAAATGAACAACAAGAGATACCACGTACATTTCTCTATAAATATTTAATGCTGATGGAATTGTTTCATTTTACGTAGAATTTTATATACATTTTTTTTTATTATTTCGAAAAGCAAAAACGGTCACAAAATAGTAATTCTTTTCGTGACAACCCTGTATTCCGGTACATTGTTGTATAGTGCACCACTGCGTGGAATAAACATCCAATGGCACTTACCTAGAGGTCTACGGTCCCCTATTCCCGGGTCAACCGACGCGACGGGTTAAACGCGCCGTCGTATGCCATTACGCGCCCAAAGTGTTACAAAATAAAAGTGATGCATTTATTTCCTTTATGGCACAATATAGTGGAACGGCTGATGTAAGCGTGAAATTGTTAGGAAAACGACATTTCGTGGCGCCCGTCGCTACGATGCTGCTTTTAAATGTACTTTATATTATGTTGCGTAAATAAACCCAAAATAACCAGCTCCCTAGTGTAACTAAAATTTTGTTAGATCTAGCTTTCCTAAAATGGCCAAATTTGTAGTTTAGAATAAAAATTTATAGGTCCAAATATTTCTTCATATAGGTATAGAAATGTATGTTTATTTATATCAAAGGTATTACTAATATTAAAATGAATTTCGCTTTCCGTAATGACAAGCGATCGCAGTAATGATCATTCGCATTCTCTATCTGTAATAAATACGCATGAATTTCAACTCTCAACTTAATTTTCCATTATACAGTAATTGAATTCCGTTCGTGATTAATTTAAAATTCCGAGAATATAAGCTTGAGATTATTTAATTCAGTACGTGATATGGTCGGCAGATGTCAAGAAATACAAGATTGTATTTGAGCATTAGTATAGACCTACTGAACTGCATTGAATACCGAACCCAGTGCATTGTTATTATCCCCAGAAAATAATTATAATGAAAATAAATTAGTAGCTACGCTTTACTTCTAAACGCTACGCATTAGAAGCCACACAATGTATAGGTAAATAATGTAAATTAACGTTGGTTATTCTAGATCATCTTATTATAAAGATGACTGAAAGCACATTGTTTTTGATGTGAGTGTAACAGCTCTAGAAATTGTTCATCGCTGTCATTTGCAATACAATTAAACATAAATGAAGCTTGGTTTTATACGCAACCACAACAGTAATGACACAAACACGTTACATAGAAACACCCAGTATACATAATTCACAGCAACATACCTACGTCTCGACGTGCCTCGAATGCTCTATATATTTTGTTTTGTGTAATTTTTATTTTTTCTTATTATCTTCAAGGTAAAGTAGAAATAGAACTTGGTTCAAGTTTATATAGAAATTTATAGTGTCCTCTTGTGTTCACACAAAACATGCCTTGGTTTCACATACGTACATAGTTCCTTTTATGTAGTCAAATTGCGCATACGTTTCTTTCTAAACGAGTAATACACTTCACTATTCTTTAGTTACCAAACTTTTTCACACATACGCATATACTATATAAAATTATTTTTGTAAATTAACGGTTTAGATTTTGTATATATGTTTTATATGGAAGAAATATAGCACTTAGCTTATTGCAATTAATAATATACTACATACACATACATACATATATGTATATATGAAATATATCCCCAGCAGTTTTTGTTTAGGGTCTAGAATAACTTTCAGTAATTTATCTATTCGAGTATATAATACACGTCATCGGACCGGGTGTATTTGTTCGCTAGCAGATGAACAATTGTATCCGATTTATTTTTGGTAAATGAAAAACAAAAGTAAATAAAGGAAACCACTGGGCAGCACTAGTTTTGCTATTGATCTATAGACCGTGTTTGGATTATAGCCAAAATGTTTCCGGCTTTGCTCTTATTGAAAAAGCTTTGAAAATGTTACGTTTAATGAAATGAAATTTTACCGCTGAATGAGCATCTTGCAAGCTTAACTTTTATATTTACGATTTCATCCATTAGTTTCTATTTGTTTTTCAATACAGGTATATTTACTTGTACGAGAGACTGTTTTATTTGTAACCAAACATTCATTCATTTCATAAAAGCTTGTAGATGTAAGCTCGGTATGTAATTGTATAGATAATTTATAAAATGTGACCTACATCGTGTTATTATTAAACAAATCCAACATGTGAATTATTAGCTGATTCCATAATGAACGTTATAGCCATTAATTCGGCATTTTGGATAATTAAATAATTTATAAAATTAATTCAAAATTTCACAAGGTACTCCGTATATAATGGTAATGTTTTTAATCAAATTAAAATATACAGTTGGTGAGAATAATTACTACCTGCGTCGAGGCATCCAGTGTGGTTGGAATCGTTAATAGTTTGATTAGGTTTTTTTACGGTCGCCATAGGTGCCAGTTCCATCCTAATTATCTAATCACGTGCCCATTACTGAATAGTTCACCTCTGCATACTAACATCTACGGGATGCTGCGTCATCCAGAGACGGATTGGAATAGTTTTAAATACTATTATTGAGCCTACATATCACAATTTTCGAATAATTTGAATGTTATTACAAATACTGGTCTATTTCATTCAATTTCCGTTCTATTTAATAATATATGTCATGTTCAGTATCCACTACCTATTAATTTCTTTGAAATTTAATATAATTTTGACCACACTTAAAAGTAGTTTATCCTTTCATTATACATTTAGGAATACATCTATAACGGTAAACAAGGAAGTAATAACTTAAGATCAATATAAAATTTCAAAGAACCGATCCGAAAATTATTTTATTTAATTTCTGGGGGAAAAAATCTTTAATCGCAAATACAGGGTTTTAAAGCAGCCGAAATTGAATCCGATAAATAATTGTGTTTATAAAAAAGAACGATGGATACCTACGAGATTGAAATTATATTTAATACGATCCATCGCGTCAGAGGAGAACCCAGCTATTACAACTTGGCCACGTAGTGCCTCTACGTTTCATTCAATCACCCCTCAGAGCTATAACATAATTACAGGCATCTGTCGGCTACCATCATTACCGACACGAAGTGAACTTACAACTGGATGGATTGGAATAGAATAGGGAAACACATGAATGCTTATGTTACTAAAATTGCTGACGAATATGACACGATAATTCTATCGAGATACTTAAATTTTGTTTTGTTCAATTCAATTTGTATATTCCAAGCTGGCCTGTTGCTTGGGGGGATTGATAAATTAGATGGAAAAATATTGATATATAAGATAGAAAAATATTGAATCTTAATTTTCATAGATGTTTAATTTATATGTAAAGTAATAATTATAAATTAATAACTAAATAAAATCGAAATGTTGATCCTCTCAGGTGATTGTATTTATTAACTGTTGACAAGCTATTAATTACTGTTTGTTTAAATTGTGTATGAGTACTGGCACTTGAAGTCCCATACGATGCTCAATTTGCAACCCCCTGCTTCCAGCTACATGGCTGACGTCACAAAGCTGTATCAATTTGCTAATTACAAGTTTAATGGTATTGACATTGAGATACAACCGTATTGGATTTCAACTGATGTGTTTGTGATTAATAATAACAAAGCCTACTGCGTTTGTTTGTATAAAACGTTTTTCGCCGTAAGCTTTCGATAGATAATTAAACTTCAGAAACGTTTTGGCTTTGTTTCATGTCAGTCTGTTGTTTTCTTCTTCATTCGTACACCTGTCAGGTCATTTTTAACCCGGCTTTCAGAACCTATGGCGCTGTTTCATATTTTGATAATTTTGCCTCTAGAAATACAATCATTCATTTTTTACTTTCTTGTGCGAAGCGTTAAGATAAATTTCCAAATCAAATATCTTAACAGCAATATCTGTTTTCAACATCCCTTAAATCTATATTGTACATAAGTCTATTTTTCAAATGCTTCAGGAACACTGCATCAAGTTTGTTATAGAGTTCTGTAGGTTTAAAACAAAAGTTTTGTAACAAGAGAAGCTAGAAATATTTTTCAAGAACGATAAACCTAGTTCATAAGTAAATGGAAGCGACATGTTACTTAATTTAATATTATAACACCCTACTAACCCAAGTATACTTCAAGTTAATGTTCAAAAGCATTACGCTCAACAGTAACTCGCATCATTGTTGAAAACTTTACGATCTAGTGTTATAAAAAGATACTTTTAGTTACATGATTGCAAGAGACATTATATTATAATACTTTCACATGTGCTCACTTTACCATATCAAACACACACACACGCACACATGCATAAACGACACGTACACATAGACTCATCTCACGTAGAAGTGCATGCATATACACTAGTGATTATTCGCAGCCAGCCCCGGTGTCAGGCTAATTAACATGGTGCATTGTTCAGTTAAGGTTCCGACACAATGTGGCAGTGGTGCTAATGGACACAATGTCTCCACCACCTGCACTGAAGGGTTAGAACCTAAACTGACATTTAGGTAACAATTTTGAAGCTCGTTTCGTGCGTTGGTCAGCACTTTTTAGCTTCAAACGTTTATCCTCTATTCTCTAGTCTAAAGGGGTAACAGCATGTGGTCCATCATAGCACTCCCCGTTATATAAACCTGTTTTTAGTCATAAAATACAATAGCTATTTAAAAAAAGAGCTTTGTTACATTAAACTACATCATAAAAAAGTAGGGTTTGTTTTGAATACGGTTTGAAATAATTTAAGTCCCAATTTAAAATATGTTATCATCTATAGGATAGACATACAGTTATTTATAATACATTTGCCACATTTTTAAAATAATATACATATATAATAATAATAATAATAATAAAGCTACAGATATCACTTTTCTTTTTATTAGAACATTTCAACGTAATGGGACGAAAACCTGTAATAGTGAAAAACTCGTTAGAATTTCTTGTATTCCGCATATTGAATTATTTATAACGCAAACGAGATTTTTATGTTCACTCAGCATGCAAGAACCAATGATTTTTAAAAATGATATCGCCCTTGATTCAAAGTACGCCCAGCAAATACATTTATAGATATGGTATTTCTATTTTAAGCTTCATAACTACATTTTTGAATTAATATTTATTAGGATCTGTTTCGTGCATTTTGTATGTTTTTTAATCGGATGCAATTTGAACTTTTCTTTGAAGAATGAGTTCAATGCCGCAATATTTAAATAATTTATAGTTTGACTAGTAAACGTAAATAATGTTTTAACTGCAATACAGTTGTTCAAAACTCTACAGTCTATAAATAAATGTTATGGTATTGACGAGTAAGTATAAATTATTAAATAGATTCCAATTCAATAAAAGTAGTTTGCCACAGATAATATTAATGTATTGCATAAATTTAAAACAAGTTACTTAGTTTTCATTTATTCGAAGAATTTGTAACTTAAAAAAAGTGAATGTCTCAACATTTTATTATAAAATTCATAAAAATCTACTGCAGGCTTTGACGATATATAAAAATAGTGTATCAATTATTTATAAGCTGGATTGCATCATTATGAAACCAGAACAGAAACTTAAAATCAATCATATGGTTAGATTTGTATCCAGCGAAGCAGATAACATCAATGTTAGAAAGTAAACGGATGCTTAGTGATTAAAATAAACCAACAATTTCTTAAACGATACGTTTCTTATTTGGATGCGTTCGCTCATGTATCATCTAATACCGGAGTGCGTAATTGGTGAAACTGTACCATTAATCATTGTATATGTAAATACATCTTGACCTTGAGTTTGTTCTTATTTTCATCAGTATACGTACAAGTACTTTCATTTTCCTCCACTTACTGACTGCCATTTGATTAATTGAAATACTGATCTGCTTCGTTTCACAATATTCAATGACGCAAAGAAGATTCAATTTGGATTCATTGAAAAACTAATCAATGTATTACAGATTTATTTTTATTTCGATAAAACTTACAATTCACAAAAAAAAATTGCTGTGTAACAGCGGATATTTTCAAGAAGATGCGGAGAATCTACAATAATAAGGGAAGATGACAAAGCACTTTATTCTAAGAAAGAGAATGGCGATATATTTAACACAACAAATGTAGAGATGACGTGCAACGTGTTACCGACACATATAACGAAGATGACATCTAGGTCATAGCAAAAGCGAGCGCGTTGGCAGAGCAAGCAATGCGCGAGCTCGATCCTGACGTTCGGAGACTAAGGTGTGATGACAGCTCGGATAATGTGCATCAGTTCTGATATGCTGCCGAGTAGAAGATCATTATCGGATGCCTGGATCGGATCTGTCGCGAATGAAGACGGGCCGACGGTACATGGATCGATCTTATCGATATACCTCGGCCTGTCCGTCGATGCCTTTACTGGTAACATACACGGGAACATAGCTCACTCGGTGCATATCTCAGGCTCATCGGACGACAGCAGTTGACAACTGGACGTTTGGTTTAATCGAGATAATGTGATTGCTAATTAATGATTTTAGTTTACAAAAGTTGCAGCGGCGCTCTCTGTATTTGTAGTTTCACTTCGTGATAAATGAATATGAAAGGTGATATTGATTCTTGGGATAGGTAGTAAAATGCAATCAATTATATGATCAAACATAGACAATTTCTGTAAGTTTTTCTGAGTTTATCAAGTTTTGAGTATGATTCTAGTTGTTACCACTTCTTACGTATCAAGTACATAATAGCATAGTCTCACTTATCTTGTGTGTATAGCTATAATAAAATGAATATTAATCTCCGTTCTCTCATGTGACAGAAAACATTAAGCTATACAATCTAGACTCATCATAGACAATACTGACATGATACACCCATGTTCGGTCTGAGAAAACACGTTAATATCATATAAGCACGTGTAATTTTCTTTAAAATCGTTCGTAACTTATAGCGTTCATTAAAATATCGTTAGAAGCATTGTTCTGTAAAATGTTACATATAAGATAGCGACAATAACACCGGATACAGGCGTGACTAACAAAGCAACTGCTATTTTTTATAAATAAATGTTTTGACAAACAAAATTATATTTGCATACAAATTCGGGATGCATAATCTTAGAAATAGAATAAAACCTAATTTAGAATTTTTTATCAAAATATTAAATTAGGTATAGTAAATTTTTAAACTATAAAATAAAATGCAATTTGTGTGATACCTATATAAAATAGAGCATATACTTTTTTGTGATGTAATTTATTTTTATTTGGTATTAGTTTAGTTTGTAAATTTGCATCAGAGTCTGCAATGTACTCAAATTACTTTACCGTTACTTTCATTTGATGTACTTCTGATTAATTAGCAGTAATTGCAATATTTTGTAATAAAACTGCAACAAAATACTTGAATAGCACAGAATTTCAGCGCAACATTCGCAAAATTGTATTGATTTATAGAAAGCAATACAAAAAGTATTCGTAGCAAACAACAACAACAACAAAAAAAAAAGAAACCTGTGTATATTGAGCGAGCTCGTCATTACGAAATGTACTGTATACTTTTGTCGTGCAGATATAAATATTAAAATATACATATTTTTCTATTTTTGCCTTTTTCCGTTCTCTATGCAACGACGACGACGAGATTGCTTGGAGGCATCTATCTTTGTGAACTGTAACGGATGAATGGTTAAAAATTCCAGTCTCATGTGTATTACAAACACCCTCATTCCGTGTGCTAGTAACGAAACCAAAACAGTCGCGGAATGAATGTATTCTTGTTGCCCCTGTATGCGGGGTGGTAGAGAGATGTTGGTGGGCATGTGAAAAGCATCTTTGGATTGTGCTGGGAGAAATGAGGAACTATTATGAATATTACAAAATCTGTCCCTGGCTGAGAGCAAAGTTTGTATATGGTAATTTCTTTGGTGCATTATACTCCACCAAGAAGCCGAGCTGCCTGAATCGTATCTTGCAATCTTGTAGCCGTCCGTTAGACCGTACGTCGAAGAATACGACGCTGGCAAGGAAAATGATAACGTACAAAACTTGGTCGTCAACTGTTCGATACTTTGAATAACACTGTCAAATCCTTGTAGATTTGGCAAAATAGTTTTTGTAAATACGCCATCATGTAGTTTTTAAGATAAAATATATTCAGATATCAATTTGGTTAACAAAAATTTAAATTTATTTTTCAAAGTTCAGTTTACTGTCAATAAGGGTTTCCATGTTCGATTAGCCAAAGAATCGCTCGATTGAGTGAAAATTTTCCTACCGCCTGCTACGTATTCGAAGGCAAGTCCTTGGCCCCGGGACGATGCCTGCGAAGACGGAAAAGACTTTGAGAATTGAAAGGAACTGTGTGGTCGCTGCTTGTGCACGGGAACGACGCCTTCCCGAACATAAAATATCAGCCAAGTTCCGTGCAGAGTTCCGGACCGAACTTATTGTGCCCACGACATTATCATATATAAATTCTGAATACAAAGTTCTCTCCCCAAAAAATTTATGACTTTCTGTTGGTCTGATTGGGATACTTGAGCTTAGGAAATACATAAAAATATTTGATGTAGCCAGCACATGACGTTGTTATACATTCCGGAGTAAATTTATTATTATTTTAAAACTGTTTTGATATATGTAACTTTAACGCGTATGGAATATTTTAAATAAAATAGTTATTTTATACTAAGGCAACGTTCGGGGTTATCGCGGACGCACGTCACTTACATCTGTCATACGAAACATTTTTCAAAGAATTCTGAAAAGAAAAAATCATTAAAAAACAGGACTTTGGTGGTTTTGTCCTTGCCACAGACGGACGTATATATCTGGTTGAAATAGGGTATGATTTTTTTTTTTTTTGTGCCAATCCAATCAAAAGAGACTTTATTCGCCCAATCCCTAATCAATAGCGCCATTCAATGTTTGGCTTCGCTGACTCCTTTTGCAACTCTTTCTGTGAATCGTCTGGCTTCGTGAGATACGTATAAGCGATATCACGAAAAACGCCGGCTGTCTTTAGTAATAATACGGAAAAAAAAAAGACGCGCTACTAAACTGAATTGATACGAAAATAAAATGATCAAATTTATCCAGCCTGTCATACATTTTTTGTCAATTATTAATCATTTCAATAAAAATAATAGATTTATTTGTTCATTCGTAATTCTGTTTCGTCTTTCATAAATGTGTTTGTTTAATTTTGCACTCATCACAAGTGGAACATTCTAGCAAAGGAAATACGATAGTAATCTCTTAATAATTATAGCGTTGGTGCAGCGCAAAATTATATCATTGTCTGCACCTAAGATAAACAGTCATATCATCCATCATTTCATCTGTAAGTTTAGACGTAAATAAGCTGGCAACAGATGATTGCACGATATTCTAATTAATTCAAAACTTTCATTAGTTGGTTCTAATTCTTACGAGCAAGTAGTCTAAATGTAATTATAACTTTGCTAGAATGCGGTGATGGGAAAGTTGACAAATCCTGCACTACACAGTTGGAATAGTTTATGGTTTGTGATGTGTCACAATATAATTATCTAAAACTTTCGTATTACAAATTCAAACTACATATAGCTAGCGTATCCCTTTGAAAACTATAATCAAAAATGTATATACATATATATATTTTAAATTGCATATTTTGGAATGTAATTGCCGCGCGAATTAAATGAATTAAGTGAATGGCGCCGAAGGACATAAAAGACGATAAGATTTATTAATGGCATGTCCTTGTGTTTCATTATCAGTAAAATATTGTACGTATTTCGTTTATCAGCCATAGTCTCTCCATTGTCTTCAAACATTTCATCAATAACTGTCGGAATTGAAATTAGAGCTAGTCGCGTTTCCGAATCTTTTCACGTTGATTGAATTTAGACGCTTAATAAATCCCGTTAAGTTCTACAGAAAACAAAATTAAACAACGCCAATCGCTTTATACTCTCGTTGCACCTAAGCGA